>OX359268.1:10322500-10430000 GCA_947179155.2 Hedera helix | reverse complement strand
GATAATAGAATATTATTAAATGATTAATAATATTATAAGACTAATGGAATATTATTAATTGTTAATAATGTTAGATAAGAATGTGAACTATATTAAGTAATTAATATAGGTTTTATGTGATTGAAATATTATCAAGTAATGATAATATGTTCTAAGTGTTTAATATACCCTTAATTATTTAATTATGTGGTTAGGTATAACATGTATAGATGTTATCATATGAATGCGTATATGATACTAATTCGAAGATTAACTTGATTAATTGTTAGGTCTATCTAAAGAAAATTAAATTGAATTGGTTAGCAGTAGACCACGCACAAGGCAAGTCTTCTACCCTTAACTTGTACTTATTGTTGCAATTATTATTCAACTTTAATTACTTTGAGCAATTCAATTATTGTTGAGCAAATATCTACACTCGTAGATATTTGACAGACCTTTAAGTGAATTAATTATCGAAAATTACTTCACATCGTTATTTATTATTGTATTCGCACATAGTGCTTTTGCAAACTGTCTAAGAACGTCTAAGCTAATTGTTTCGGCTAGACAAATGCATGTTAAATTCATTTAGTTGAATATTATAAAAGCTTATCCAAACCATTGGCTGGTGCGGATTCTTACAGTAAGAATGAGATAGAACAACCCTAGTTAAAGGGGATTTTTATTTGTCGGAGACCCGACAGCGCGCAAGAAAACTAAATGTGATGCATATACATAGGACATGAGAGGACTGATCCCCTCAAGTGTCCCGTTATTTTTAACAAGGAGTCAGACATTGTATGTCTGTTTTACCTTAGTAGCAGTTCATGGTCATTAAGGACCACTCAGCAGTAAAGAGTCAATTCCTTCTTTTATTGAACATTGATTCTTGTTATCTTTCACAATTGTTATTGTTGAAACCTTGAAGTTATTTCCCTTCATCATGATATAGCGTATGATTTTGTTATAAACTTGCTGAGCCATTTAGTTGCTCATTCTTGCTATATCATGACTATATTTCAGCCATTCCCGAAAGCTCTAAATCGGACAAAGGCAAGGGGAAAGCGAATGCTTAGTTTTAGTAATTGCATGCTAGTTTATATTACTGTTATGTAATTACTGTTGTAAATCTTTTGTATTTCCCTTAAGATATGTAATGTTTAAGATTAAGGTAATAGACCTTGGGAAGTGTAGCCTTTTGATTAAGGAACCTTTTGTATTATTCCGCGAAGTTGAATACAATTTATGTATTTCATTATTGTTTAGTATTGTACAGTGAGAACCAAACCCGAGGTTAAAGAACCCGGATTTGGGGTCGTCACAGGTTGGTATCAGAGCTGTAGGTTAGAAACGCTAGGATTGCGAAACCTAGGTTATAACCTTAGTACTAAACTCTTATCGAGTACATTAGGAGATGAATCGGGGAGATTCATCATGATGTGTATTTTTGGAGGTGGATTGAGAAAATCCATCGAGCCGAGATGTACATGATAAAATATCATTTCATTTCATCAATGAATATATTTTATTGCTGTACTAACATGTGTTATTTATGTTATTGTAGGATGACGGAGATAGGCCAGTCGAGCACTGCTGTAGAGGAGGTGATTTTTACGGATATCCACATGGATACAGTACAGCCACGGGTGGCTGCACCTGTCGAGGAGCCAGAGACGGATCCCGAAGAGGGAGATAGAGAGGACGCTGTCTGGGGAGGAGTTATGGGGCAGTACAGTGAGGAGGAGGCTGATACTGATGATGATGAGGATGAGGAGCCAGCGGAGTATATTGATGGCATGGGCACTGTCGCCAGTGACATCATCGATACTCTCACTACGGCTAACGATGAGCTAGAGGAGAGGGTTCAGCACCTTGAGGAGCAGAACCAGATCCACCAGCAGACAGAGCAGCAGTACAGAGATACAGCTTATATGTTCTCTGGCGAGAACATAGAGCTGAAGGCGAGGATGGCCGAGATGGAGGCCAAGTTAGTAGCCGCTGAGCTGAAGATTCAGCAGACACAGGCAGAGAGGGAGGCCATGAGGGGCCAGATGCAGCAGGCCGTTGAGGCGAGGATAGATATGGAGTTTCAGCGTGATGCAGCTCATGGGCAGATGATGGAGCTGGAGGAGGAGGTTAGGGAGAAGAAGGTGAGGATAGATAGACTCAGTTACGTCTATCGCTCATCAGTTGGTAGGATCCAGAGTAGGGTGCACTACTACCCTGCTGAGGAAGGCCAGACCTTGCACACCATTAGTAGGGGCGTGGTCAGGGCCATTGGAGATGAGGAGTACGACGATGCGGTTCGTCGAGGGATGCGTCGTTAGTTGTATTTTCTTTCGTTATGATGTATGTACATAGATGCAGTAGAAACCCAACTTTTGTTTTAATAGAGGGTTAGTATGTTGTAAATCCCAACTCTATGAAGTTGTGGGATATGGTAGATCCCGTCTTTTGTTTTAACTATCGGGATTAGCAGCGTTTATAGCAGTATGCTTATGATGTAAAAGTGCTACGCACTGTGTTTTAGCATATGAATATAAATGCATTTCCGTTTATGTTTATATGTGTCTAGATGATTATTTGTGCTTTAGTTTAAATTACTTAAGCTACAAAACGAAGGTAAAAAGATTGAAACAACTTTAATAAATTAAATTTTCTTTATACAGAAAATGCCGCCACAGAGAAGAAATCAACGACTACCCCCACCACCAGTCGAAGAGTCAGTCAATGCCGGAGGGGTACCACCCAACCCTGTCCAAGAGTTCGTAGAAATGCTAATGGGAGCATTTCGCGGACGCAACGCAGAGGCTACTGGAGCAACAAACCCTGCCGCTCCACTAGCAACCTTTAAGGATTTCAAATTAATAGGACCACCCGAGTTCAAAGGGACCACGGATCCTATAGAAGCACAAACCTGGATAGAGGAGATGGAAAAAGTCTTCGAGGTTGCACGAGTTAGGGAGGAGCAAATGACCTCATTTGCTACCTTCATGATGAAAGGGGAGGCCAGCCACTGGTGGAAGGCCAATAAAAGTAGAGCGGGGGAGGGAACAATCGCCTGGGCGCGATTCAAGGAAGTATTCCTGGAAAATTACTTTCCAGAGAGTACAAAGGCTAGGATGGAAATTAAATTCCTAGAGCTGAAGCAAGGTAACATGTCGGTATCAGAATATGCCGCCAAGTTCAATGAATTGGCGAGATTTGCCACACATCAGGTGGACACTGAGGCGAGACGCGCCAGACGATTCGAACAGGGGCTGAAACCGTGGGTTTACAGTCGGGTAGCTGTTCTCCAGATCACAAATTTTGCAACACTGCTGGAGAAAGCTATCATAGCTGAGGGTGGGAATGAAGCTTTGAATAAGCATAACCAAGAACGAAACAAAAAGAAAAACGAAGGAGGAAACCGAGAGGGTAGCAGCGGGGGCAGTAACTCGAACAAACGCAAATGGAATAACAACAGCAGTTCGGGGACACCCCAGGGAAGTGAATCAAGAAAAGCCAGTAAATGCAGTCAGTGCGGGAAGAACCACTCTGGGGAGTGCATGAAAGGAAAGAATGTCTGCTATAACTGTGGGCAAGAGGGGCACATCGCTCCTAATTGTCCCACACCAAAAAGGAAGGAAGGTTGTTTCCCCTGCGGGGCCATGGACCATCAATTTAAAAATTGTCCGAAGAAGAAGAACACCGGAGGGAGTTCGGGCTATAGGGGAAGCAACAACAACAACAACAACAGCAGCAACAAACTGACCATTGGAGGGCCGGTGCCACAGAATAAACCAACGGCACGGACTTTCAACATGACGGTGCAAGACGCCATTGAATCAAAAGACGTGGTGTCAGGTATTATTCCGATCAATGATATAAATGCTTATGTATTATTTGATTCGGGTGCTACCTGTTCATTTGTGTCTGATGAATTCGCTAGACGGTTAGAATTGCCTAGACAAAAACTAGAGAACCCAATGAACATAGAAGTTGCTAATAAAGAAGTGATTCCTGTAAAGTATGTACATAGAAACTGTTGTGCTGAAATCAGGGGTCAGAAGTTGAGTGTAGATTTAATTCCAATACGTTTGGGGGAGTTTGACGTTATACTTGGAATGGATTGGTTGTTTAACCATGGAGCTATAATTGATTGTCAAAAGAAGTGTATACACCTTAAGACACCGAATAGGTCTAAGGTCGTATTTTATGGCAGCAAGTCGTCTAGACAATCTGCATGTCTGACGATGATGCAGGCCAAGAAACTGTTGAAGAAAGGTTGTGAAGGGTATTTAGCTCACATAGTGGACACACAGATGGTGAATCCCGAGATGGAGCAAATACCAGTAGTGAGGGAGTTCATGGACGTGTTTCCAGATGTACTGCCAGGTTTACCGCCAGATAGGGAGATAGAGTTTGTAATTGATTTGGTACCGGGGACAGCACCAATATCAAAGGCACCATATAGGATGGCACCGGTAGAAATGAAGGAGTTAATGATCCAACTACAGGAGTTGTTGGATAATAAGTACATTCAACCAAGTGTTTCTCCATGGGGAGCACCTGTGTTGTTTGTAAAGAAGAAGGATGGATCAATGAGGTTGTGTATGGATTATAGAGAACTGAATAAGGTGACAATTAAGAACAAGTACCCGTTGCCACGAATTGACGATCTTTTCGACCAATTGAAAGGGGCGAAGTACTTTTCCAAGATTGACTTAAGAACTGGTTATCATCAGTTGAAAGTCAGGAAGGAGGATGTACCCAAGACGGCATTCAGAACTCGATATGGGCATTATGAGTTTCTGGTGATGTCGTTTGGACTGACGAATGCGCCAGCCGCATTTATGGACATGATGAACAGAATATTCAAGCAGTACTTGGATAAATTTGTTGTTGTGTTTATTGACGATATTCTGGTGTATTCTAAAACGGAGGAGGAGCATGCTGAACACCTAAGATTGGTGTTGGAGATTTTACGGAAGGAGCAGTTGTATGCTAAATTTTCGAAGTGTGAATTCTGGTTGGAGAGAGTTCAATTTTTAGGTCATGTCATTGACAAAGAGGGAGTTTCAGTAGATCCAGCAAAGGTGGAAGCGGTGATGAATTGGGAACAACCAAGGACGCCGACGGAGGTAAGAAGTTTCTTGGGGTTAGCGGGTTACTATCGGAGATTCATTCAAGATTTTTCAAAGATAGCAACACCGCTGACAAATTTAACGAGGAAGACGGTGAAATACGTATGGACGGAGAAGTGTGAGGAAAGTTTTCAGGAGCTAAAGAAAAGACTTAGTGAAGCACCTGTATTGACTTTACCGGACGATACGAGAGGTTTTACGGTCTACAGTGACGCATCGCACAAGGGACTTGGCTGTGTGCTTATGCAAAATGGCAAGGTCGTTGCGTATGCGTCCAGACAGTTGAAGGATTACGAGAAGGGATACCCTACCCATGACTTGGAGCTGGCAGCGGTAGTGTTTGCCCTTAAGATTTGGAGACATTATTTATATGGAGAGAAATGTGAGATATTCACGGACCACAAGAGTCTGAAGTATATCTTCACACAGAAGGAGTTAAATATGAGGCAACGGAGATGGTTAGAATTGATCAAAGACTATGATTGTGAAATTCTATATCATCCCGGCAAGGCCAACGTAGTAGCAGATGCTCTAAGCAGAAAGAGCAGGGAGAAATTGTTCATCTTGACAGATCAGGAACAATTGGTTCAAGAGATGGCTCGAATGGAGTTGGAGGTAAGAAACCCAAATGAGTCAATGGAAGTGGAAGCGAGCCCAATCCTGTTAGATCGGATAAAAGAGGCTCAAGACAAAGATGAAGAATGTGTCAGAATAAGGGTGAGAATGACCGAAGGGGAAGAGGTCAAGTTCAAGGAAGATAGCATGGGATTGCTAAGGTTTGAAAATCGTGTTTGGGTGCCACTAGTGCCCGAATTACGAGAAGAGATTTTGCAAGAGGCCCACAGTACGAGATACTCGATACATCCGGGAAGTACGAAGATGTATCAAGATCTGCGTCAGCATTTTTGGTGGCCGAATTTAAAAAGGGAGGTCGCAGAATGTGTCAGCTGATGTCTAACTTGTCAAAGGGTAAAGGCTGAACATCAGAGACCAAGTGGATTACTACAGCCGTTAGAGATTCCTGAGTGGAAATGGGAGCATATCACAATGGATTTTGTGGTAGGACTTCCAGCAACACAGAAGGGATTTGACGCAATATGGGTGATTGTAGATCGACTAACAAAGTCAGCGCACTTCTTGACGATCAAGATTAAGTTCAGTTTGGATCAGTTGGCTAAACTGTACATCAAGGAGATAGTCTCGAGACATGGGGTGCCGGTATCGATTGTGTCAGACAGAGATCCGCGCTTCACGTCAAAATTTTGGAGAAGTCTTCAGGAGAGATTGGGGACACAGTTGAGAATGAGTACAGCATATCATCCACAGACCGATGGGCAAAGTGAAAGAACAATACAGACATTGGAAGATATGCTCAGGGCCTGTGTGATGGATTTCAAGGGCAGTTGGGAGAACCATCTACCATTAGTTGAGTTTGCATACAACAATAGTTATCATGCAAGCATAGGCATGCCGCCTTACGAAGCATTGTACGGAAGGAAGTGCAGAACACCTCTATGTTGGGATGAGGTAGGAGAACGCCGATTGTTGGGGCCGGAATTGGTTCAACAAACGGTAGAGATTATCAAGGTAATAAGAGCTCGGCTAGTAGCAGCTCAGGACCGTCAGAAGAAATACGCCGATTTACATCGACAGAAGCGAGACTTTGAAGTTGGGAGTTTTGTGTTCATGAAGGTATCTCCCTGGAAGGGGAAGATCCGATTTGGAAAGAAAGGGAAGCTGAGTCCGAGGTTCATAGGACCGTTCGAGATATTGAAGAGAGTGGGTGAAGTGGCGTACGAGGTAGCTTTACCTCCTGAACTGGAGCATATTCACAATGTGTTTCATGTGTCAGTGTTACGACCATACAAGCCAGACCACAAACATGTCATATCCTATGAGCCAATACAAGTCGAGAAAGACTTATCATACGAGGAGATTCCTGTCCAGATACTAGATAGGAAAGAGCAGAAATTACGGAATAAGATTATACATTCTGTCAAAGTCCTTTGGAGGAACCACAACGCTGAGGAAGCTACGTGGGAGCTTGAAGAAAAGATGAGGGCTAACTATCCGCATCTTTTTGATTAGTTAAATTTGTAATTCCGGGGACGGAATTCTTATAAGGGGGGGAGAATGTAATGAACACGAATTTCTTTAGTCATTGTAAAGATACTTAATAAATATTTAGCAATGAATTTAAATTTTTCTCATTAATTAATTGTGCATTAGATAATTAAATAAATGTACTTATGTGCTTGTATATTTATTTAAAGAATTAAAGCAAAGTGTATAATTAATTTAAGCAAATCTAATTGGATTATATTTTAAATCCAAATGAGTTGATAAACTAGGTTAAAGATATTAACCTAGTAGCCCATGTAATTAATTTAATTACTAGCCCATGTAATTAATTAAACAAGCCCAATGCTTGATTTAATTAAATGTAACCTAGACTATTTAAAAGAAGCCCAATGTGGTATTTAAATTGAGCTCAAACAATTTAATTGAATGAGCCCAATAGAAGTTATTACCAAGCCCAATGTGAAGTCCAATAAGGGTCAAACTTTGGTCAATATATAGATATATATGTATATATATATATAGATGTATATATGCACATTTTTGCATTAAAAATAAAGGAAAAATGGCTTGGATAATTCAATTTGCTGAATTTTTGAGGGCCCCACATGGATAACTTGACTTCTTAGATTGCTTGGAAATCCATCCATGTCATATAGTGGTTGAACAACCCTAGTCATTCCAAAAGTCCATCAACTAGTCAATCAAAGGAATAGTAAGCATGATTAGCAATTAATTGACCAACATGGGTGAATTAGTGAGTTAATGGTGTATTAGTGGTGTGCTATAAATAAGAGGCTCTACACTTGTTACAAGGTTGTTAGTTTATTTGCTAGACATTTCTAGAGAAAAGAGAGAGAGACTTTGAGAGCTAAAGAGAAAATACACTAGAGTTTGTGTGAGAAAAGCTAAGGAAGGTCTTGGTGGATGTCCTCAAGCTACACAACATACTTTTGTAGGAGGAGAAGGAGAGCAAGCAAATCACTAAGGTTGAAAAGTGCTCTAGAACCCTTCTCATTTCATTTTTGTAGTCTAGAAAGCTTTTGATCGGTTAAAATCTATTTTTAACCGATCAAAACTCGTTTTGATGATCTAGATGTATTTATCTATGTAATATATGTATATTCATAGATCTATGTGTTTATAACATGATTTGGTATGTGAAAAATGCATAGAAGTTGTAGAAAAGTTCATAACATGTTTTACCGGTAAAACCCTAACCATGCATGCTATGTTTAACGTGGTATTTTGAAATGTACAAATCGGAAATTGGATTTTTATGGCTAGAAAGCTATATCTACAAGTTTTAAAGAAAAACTCTTTTTGAACTTTTCAAAAATAATGAATAACAAAGAAGTTATAGCTTTTACCAAAAAGGATGTCGTTTTTTAAACCCTAAGTGGTTCGATCCGTAAATTTCGTGTAAAACGTTTTCAAAAAGATGATCGAACCATGGAATATTGTAAAACAAGAAGTTATGAAGGCAACAACACTAAGTTGGTGTCATTTGAATGTGTAGAGTTCATTTATTTCAAGTTTGAACCATTAAAACCAAGGATTTATGAAACTAGTTTTCATTCTGTCCTTGTGAGCCATTTTACGGATACTTCCGTTCGGAATTTGGATTTATGATCTAAAGAGAAATTGTAGATCATGAAATTCTGATGAGAATGGACACAAGAATCACCCCAAAATGTTTTAAAATGAAGAAGTTATGACTGTCGGAGCGTCGGGGGGTCGGGCAGTCCAAAAATTGATTTTTCAAAAGTAGGTCAAGCGCCTACCAAGCGCCTACCAAGCGCCTAGGCGCTTGAACCCGCTGTTCCTGAGAGCAGATTCGGTCCGGGTCGGGTCGGGTCAGTCCGGGTCGGGTCGGGTCGGTCCGGGTCGGGTTTTCTATGGAAATTTAAGTTGAAATAAGTGTAAAATGAATGTGTTTGAATATTAAACCAATACATGGAGTTTATTAGTAACTAATTGGTAGCTAAAGGTTTAAAGTTAAGACTAATGTTAACACAACTAAAAAGTTAATTATTGGTATTGTTTATAATAAAATATTATTAAGAGGTTAATAATATTAATATGTGATTAGAATGTTATTAAATGATTATAACATTTGTAAATGATTAAATTATTATTAAATGGATAATAATATTAATAAGTCAAGAAAATATTATTAAATAAATAATAATATTAGTAAATGAATAAAATATTATTAAAAAGATTAATAATATTAGATAATGAATAAAATATTATTAAATAATTAATAATATTAGATAGTGAATAAAATATTATTAAATGATTAATAATATTAGATAATGATTAAAATATTATTAAATGATTAATAATATTAATAATGTGATTAATGTATTATTAAATGGTTAATAATATTAAAAGATTAATACAATATTATTAAGGGATTAATAATATTAGAAGGATAATAGAATATTATTAAATGATTAATAATATTATAAGACTAATGGAATATTATTAATTGTTAATAATGTTAGATAAGAATGTGAACTATATTAAGTAATTAATATAGGTTTTATGTGATTGAAATATTATCAAGTAATGATAATATGTTCTAAGTGTTTAATATACCCTTAATTATTTAATTATGTGGTTAGGTATAACATGTATAGATGTTATCATATGAATGCGTATATGATACTAATTCGAAGATTAACTTGATTAATTGTTAGGTCTATCTAAAGAAAATTAAATTGAATTGGTTAGCAGTAGACCACGCACAAGGCAAGTCTTCTACCCTTAACTTGTACTTATTGTTGCAATTATTATTCAACTTTAATTACTTTGAGCAATTCAATTATTGTTGAGCAAATATCTACACTCGTAGATATTTGACAGACCTTTAAGTGAATTAATTATCGAAAATTACTTCACATCGTTATTTATTATTGTATTCGCACATAGTGCTTTTGCAAACTGTCTAAGAACGTCTAAGCTAATTGTTTCGGCTAGACAAATGCATGTTAAATTCATTTAGTTGAATATTATAAAAGCTTATCCAAACCATTGGCTGGTGCGGATTCTTACAGTAAGACTGAGATAGAACAACCCTAGTTAAAGGGGATTTTTATTTGTCGGAGACCCGACAGCGCGCAAGAAAACTAAATGTGATGCATATACATAGGACATGAGAGGACTGATCCCCTCAAGTGTCCCGTTATTTTTAACAAGGAGTCAGACATTGTATGTCTGTTTTACCTTAGTAGCAGTTCATGGTCATTAAGGACCACTCAGCAGTAAAGAGTCAATTCCTTCTTTTATTGAACATTGATTCTTGTTATCTTTCACAATTGTTATTGTTGAAACCTTGAAGTTATTTCCCTTCATCATGATATATCGTATGATTTTGTTATAAACTTGCTGAGCCATTTATTCTTGCTATATCATGACTATATTTCAGCCATTCCCGAAAGCTCTAAATCGGACAAAGGCAAGGGGAAAGCGAATGCTTAGTTTTAGTAATTGCATGCTAGTTTATATTACTGTTATGTAATTACTGTTGTAAATCTTTTGTATTTCCCTTAAGATATGTAATGTTTAAGATTAAGGTAATAGACCTTGGGAAGTGTAGCCTTTTGATTAAGGAACCTTTTGTATTATTCCGCGAAGTTGAATACAATTTATGTATTTCATTATTGTTTAGTATTGTACAGTGAGAACCAAACCCGAGGTTAAAGAACCCGGATTTGGGGTCGTCACACCTTCAGACACGAGCAATTACGTGTCATCTCTTTGGTGTTTTTGCGGGCTATATCGAGAGCAACTATTGTAGTATGGTCTGACTCATGGTGTGAGAATCTTTTGTCCAATTTTTTAAAAAAATATAAAGAGAAAAATATTATGGTGATGCGATTTAATTGGTGTTATGACAATACTTTTTTGTTTGACTTTAGAGAGCTTTTTTTTATAGTTTCTTTTTTTCCCTCATTGGATCCTCCAAATGGCTTGCAGTACTACCATTTTTCCACAAAAAATACTATTCATGAGTCATATTTTTCGATGGTCAGAGACACTGAAGGCAAATAAATGCTGTCAAACTTCTTATTCCGTTTTGTCAATAAAGAAAAGGTGTATGGAATACGCGAAAACACTATATTACACAAATTTGATCCCGCTATCTTCAATCAATTAATTACTCAAACCTGCCAAGAACTAATTTTAAGTTGGGAATGAGTAACACTTTAATGTTTGCCTAAAAAATAAATTATGACTGAATTGAGTATCAATCTTTTTGTATTAATGGTTGGACTCTCAGTTCTATATGGAACTAAGAGTCCACAACAATTTAAAAAATTTCAATCTAAAAATATTGAATATAGTACTTAACTGTTATATTAATTACACCGTGCCTTCAGGCACGGGTCATCCCTAGTATATATATATAAAAAAACCGAAGCTTGATGGCTGCATGAATCACGAATTATATATATATTATATATATTATGCCCATATAATACATGAATCATACATATACATATATTCATAATACGGAAACCGTGAATCAATGACTATAACGCCTTTTGGAAAACGGAATAATTGAATCAATTCGCAGATTCCAAAAATCCGTTGTGATTTAAAAATAATAATAATAATAATAGTTTTAAATAATAAATTATGTCCAATAAATTAATTTAAACACATAATTATATATATACATAATTAAAATAATTAATAATTCGTATAAGATTGGCTCTTGTTGTCACTGTTGATTTGTAAAAATATTACATACATATAATTAAATTATATAAGCGCAGCGGAAGCAAATAAAATTAAATTTTAATTTTTTTTTACAAACCATGATTTTTTTTTATGCAACTATTATTAATTGAGGAAAGATAAAAGATTTATACTTTTGTAGAACCAAACTTCTACAGGTAGAAGTTCAACTCCCTTCAATCATTCGAGTTCTTTTTCAAATTCACCTATTAGATTCTACAGATCAATGTCAGCTCCTTAAGTGTGAAACCTCTAGAGGTGATCCACCAAAAGATCTATAAATTAAAGAAGTGGATTTTGATTTTTCCAAACCATGGATGATTAGTCATAATTCTCTATCTCTAACTCTTTAGATGTAAAGAATTTTCTTGTGAAAGAGCGTGTAACATTAATCTATAATAAGACTCTTCTTATTTATAGATATAGTCAACCCTCTTAAATTATTTAGGATTAGAGTTTTAATTTAATTTTCAATTCAATTAAGAACTAAATTAATTAATTATAATTCTTAAACTATTTAGGAACTTAATTATTTAATAATGAGAGTACTTCTTATTAATTAATTACTAAACTATTTAGTAACTTAATTAATTATTATAATTATAATTTCAAAACCATTTAAGAACTAAATAATAATAATAATAAAAATAAAAATAATAATAATAATAATAAGACTCCTCTTATTAATTTATAATTAGTATTTTTTAAAAACTAAATTATAAATATTAAGTTATTTAATTTATTCTATCACTATATTATAAATTAAATATGTTTAATTTATTATTATGATTATGTCATTCATTTCTAAAATAAATATTAATCTTTTGCAGTATGACCCTTTGGGTTCTCCATATTAAACCAATTGTATAATAAATAAATTAGAATAATTCTAATTTATTTATTACGAATTAACTCTTTAATTCAGAATAAATATTTATTCCACAATAAAGGTAAGCCCCCTTAGCAATTAATCGACATTCTAGATAATATAGATTTTAACATTTGATCGTAAAAGAATCTTTCTGTGAATAATTACCGTACAATTCAATTCTTTTACTAAACAGTGTCCCAATCAAATATAAGACATGGAATTTTTATCAAGTCTTATTTATTTGATCACATGCATTCAATTCACAAATGCACAACTCTAGTTAATGTAAATTATAAACTCCTTTCTAATTACATTCAATCCTGGCCAGAGATTTTTGAGTTGTCACTTATTGAATCGCATAAGACATTCTCTCTCTTTACTAAAAGTGGTAGATCATTTGTTGATCATTCACCTATCTCCATGTGTGCATTATTATATCAAAGCATATCCTTTAATATACCAACAAGCCTTAAGGAATATGTCAAAGTATAATTCAGTACACACAAGATACTATAATAATCTCAAGTCTAATAATCACTTGTACGACTATTACATAAGGAACTCCTATTAACAAACAAGTAAAACTCTATTAAGTGTTCATTGAGCGAGTCACGTTTAGTGAACTTATTATTTAATAAGCACCTACATACTTGCTTTAGTGTCTCTACATAAATAATTATGAGAACAATCATCCTCTTCGTAAGAAAAAGCATAGTATGCACCAATCTATCCTGATCTCTTAATCTCTTTTTAGTGATCTAACGATTATGAACAATTTTAGTTTTGAGCTATCTTGAATTTAGATTTCATTATCATGATCCTCATCAAGGTTTTAAAAACATTGCTCAAAAACTATGAGTTTATCCATTTAATTAATTCAGCTAATTAATCATGAATAAAGAAATGCGTTGATACTCTTATTAATAAACGAATAAGAATACAAAGTATATGCGTATCACGTCAAATGTGATTGGCTTGAGGGCATACTACTTTTAACATAGCAATATAATTACAATCAATATACTCTTATGGCTAATAACAATCTTGGATTCATCAGGAGTCTCCTTAAACATCCTTGTTAAACACGAATACTGTATTCTCCAAGACTTCATGTCCACTTCAAATTCTGAAAAACTCCATGTCCATCTTCTTCAACAGCTTATAAATTATTAATGCAGCGAATTACTTATAAATCTTATACTTCATATGAAGTATACATCCGATCTATGTATAATTACATCAATTAAATTTATACTTATAAAAAGTTTACATATCATCTAAACTACAAGAAAAATTAAATAATTCACAACAGGAGTTTTACAACCTAAAAATTAAAACAACAAAATTTTTAATTAATACGTACATTCATACTAGCTATGAGAGTATATAACATTCAATTCAGCAAAATATAAGTTAGAATACTAATCCATCCAACTATTTACTGTAAAGAATATTTTAATACATCTCAAATATACTTTAATTCCATAACAAAAGCGAACAGATTACAATATTAAAATCCTAAAATAGCAGATTTCGAAAATCACCTATGCACATATATATTCTTGTTATTCATAAAAAAAACATAAAGATGACTCTTATACCAATTGTCGGAAAAATTCTTTGAAAAATAGTCTTAAAAATTTAATAAAACAGGATTATCTTTGTGATTTTATACAAAACAACAATTATAATATATATATATATATATATATATATATAGTATGAATTGTTACCTAGTGTTTGGTTGGATTAACACGTTTAAATTTTTGAATAGTCTCTAGTATCTTCAAGATCTTTTCCTATGACCTTACATTAAATCTGGAGTGTGGTCTCTATGATATTCGGATATTGATAAGGTCAATAATTGATGCGTAGCTATTAGAATTCGGATAATATTCGAATTACAAATTGAGTTTGAATAAAGGTTATAAAATAAAAACTACATGAATTGATTGCGGTAATGCAAGAAATGGATGAGGTTAAGAAAACCCGGATTTGGGAGCGTCACAGGTTGGTATCAAAGCTATAGGTAGAAACCTTAAGTAAGCGTAACATAGGCTATAACCGTAGTGAAAATAATAGAGATGATAAAAATAAACTCGAATAGAGTTTAAATGACAGTAAATCAATAAATTGTAATAAAGAAGTTGAAAAGATTCAAAGAAGAATCTTATTGAGCTGTAAGAAGATGATCAGGGGACACTTGACTCAAACAATAAAGATGATAAATGGTTGATGACCATAAGCTAAAAAGTGTAAATACAATCATAATATAACATGATTGAAGAGAATGAGGAGATCGTAGAGCGAGATGATCGGATGGAATTGTAATATAAAACAATTGAAAAGTGAAATTTTAGTTAGATGCTATAAAAAGATGTTGTACTATGAAAAGTACAGAATAAACTTCGGAGGAGTTATAAATGATGAAATGAGGATTGAGAGAGTTTGTATTTAGCAAAGTGGAGAAATTAGGAATTTGTCGGTTTTCAATCAAGGATTCATGTTGGTAGTTTAGAGTTGCACAAACCTTTGTAAGGGTCTAGGATTTATGTTCCACTTTGTTCACTGTATTGATAACCGTTGAAACCGTGGTGTCGCACTATTCATTATATAAATGACGAGAATGTGATTCTTTTCTCATAAATATTTTGGATTGTAGAGAATATTAAGAATAGGTATGAGTTCTTAGAACTAATACTTATGACACGTTTGTGACTCATAATCATATGGTAGATTTTTGAGCCCCTATGTAAATGGACAGTCCCTGATTTGTTCTTGGACTACATACTACGAGGATAAGTTCTTAAAATCATATTCTTAATGCAAGTTCCTAAACTCATAATATGTGGTAAGTCCGATGAACAATATTATAGGTTATAGAATAGTGAGTATTAATAAAATTGGGGAATAACTAGAGTTATTAAATAATGTCGTAGGGTTAGATTGAGATCAGATCATGAGAACTGAATTCGAGGTAAAGAAGACTCAGATTTGGTGGCGTCAGAGTCTCCAAAACACCATTTTGGAAAAATACTTTTACATGTTTTTTCCTAGGCAGAGAGAGAGGGAGATAATATGTTATTTGGTATTTTACACTGATTTGAAAAAAATATATATATCTTTTTTATGCATCTGATCAATGATATATTTATATCCTCATTGATTCTTATATCTCTTATAAAATTGATTCATATTAGGCTAGGATGAGGATCCTACGAGATTACTATTCTGACTCCAATGATTATTTAGATATTATTATCTATTAATAATATACAAAATAAATATTAATTATAATTAATTCCACTAAATAATTGTAATTGTAATTTAGTCTAAGAATTAATTAAAATAAATTCTTTATTAATAAATAGTAAATATTTCCTCTATAAACGTGCATTTGTATTTCAGAATTAAATATAATCCTAATATGTTTAATCTAATTTCATAAGTCCTTATCTTCATTTAATCATAAATTAATTTAACAATTAAATCAATCCTTTTAATAATAAATATTAAAAGACTTGACTAAGATTTTATGATCAATAATAAATTATCTTATAAAAAATCTTATAGATGTTTTGATAATAACAATATTCCTAATATTAATTAGCGTTCGTATTAATTAACTCAATGTAATTTTACTCGTTGGAACATTAAATTAATACATATAATAATATTAAGTTTATTATTATTTAAAAATTAAGAAAATTCACAAATTAGATTTATGTGAAAATATTTTATAAATACAATCACTGTTAATGTACTAGTACTTTAATTATAAGTCCAACTTTCATGATGAAGATAAATTATCTCTATTAAATTACTATAATCTGCATGATAATATCTCCAGATTATCATAAGTCATAAACCATTATATCTGTATTTATATATATTATATATGATTTTATCTTCTATGCATTATACTTATTTAAACACATAAATTATAATATATATAAATTGAGAGAGTTATATTAACAAAATAAATGATCATTTAATAAATGACGATGTACGCTTATTAATAAATAAATGTTCAACATAAATAAACATTAAATAAATAGATAAATATGATTTTTATAGCAAAAATTCGACAACTTCTATGGTGTTGGTTCTTTAGCTGGCATCAATTTCATCTCATAATCGTCATGCTTGAGCGAATAAGTTTTATTATATCCACAAACCTTTAGATTGAAAAGCCAGGGTCTTCTCAATTAGAACAAACTTTCATTGGTAGCATATCATAATCCATTATATCAAATAACTTACCAATTGAATACGCCACCAAACACTTCTCATACACCTTAAGGTTGGTGTTGTTTACCCATGCTACCTTATAGGGACTAGGGGTGTAAACGAATATATACGAATCTGGATATAGTAGTATCTATATCCGTATCCAAAAAATTAATTCGTTATCTGTACTCGTATCCGTTATTCGACGAATTTTAAAAACGATATCCGTATCCGATATTCGAAATAATATCTGAATACGGTATTCGAAATAATATCCGAATACGGATAATATCCGTTTCTATTTATTTTATTCGAATAAACAGATTATTTGAGTATTCGGGTATCTGAATTCATTTATCAGCACCTAATATAAATTTCATTCAAATTATTTGCAAAAAAAAAAAAAATAATTTGAATAATTACTCATCACCAATCACAATTTAAAGTTTAAACAATACATATTAATTAAACATCCTAATAATAAAGGGGAGGAAAATGTCAAACACATTATCATACACCATTGATCACAAAAGTCTATATTTAAACATCCAAAAGAAAGTATCAAATTAACATCATCAAAAAGATGGTAAAACTTTTGTTCTTCTTTGCAATCATCCTTCATTAAGCTGCATGAGAAAAATAAATAATATTAGTATAATGTTAATCTAAAATAATTAATATAATGTTAAGCGTTAACTTTTCCACGAGAGCGAGAGAGAAAGGGAGAGATAGACTGTGACGACCCCAAATCCGGATTTTATAACCTCGGGTTTGGTTCTCTACTATACAATACTTACTAACAATTAAATACATAAATTGCATTTAACATTGCGGAATAAATACAAAATGTTCCTTATTAAAAGGCTACACTTCCCAAGGTCGATTAACCTTAACATAAACATTACATATCTTAAGGGAATACAAAAGATTTACAAAAGAAATTACATAAAAAGTAATTTAACTAGCATGCATTAAGCTAATCTAAGCTTTGGCTTTTTCCTTGCCTTTGTCCTATTTAGAACATTCGGGCTTAGCTGAAAATAAGTCATGATATAGCAAGAATGAGCAACTAAATGGCTCAACAAGTTTATAAACAATAGCATAAGATATATCATGATGAAAAAGAAATTACTATTAGGGTTTTCAACAATAGATAATAATTGTGAAAGAAATCAAAAATCAATTTATTGATATAAGAATGGATTAACCATATGTATATGCATAACATTCAGACATCTTGCGCAAATTCGATTTTCCGACAGATAAAATCTCCCTTATTTAGGGTTGTTCATTCTAAGTCTTACTATAAGAATTCGCACCAACCAATGGTTTAGATAAACTTTTAAAATATTCAATATGATGAATTTAACTTGCATTATCTAGCTGAAACAATTAGCTAAGAGTTTCTTAATTACAATAATCATTGCTCTAAATTACAATTCAAATAAGTTGTCATCATATTTGAAATCCTAAATTTTAAAATGAATGTTCTACTTATTAATGTGTAGATGACTATTAATAACTAGATGTCTATTTTATGTATTTGGAGTAATACTGTAGTCTGTAGTGCGTATGAATATTTATAATCTATAAGATTTTGAATTGTTCATTTGTAATTGTAAGTTTGAAACTATAACTAAAATAAGAAGAAAATAATAATGAATTTTAAAGTAAAGTTCAATGTTAATTTATTTATTTTTAATAAATACAATAATCAATGGTCTAAATTACAATTCAAATAAGTTTTCATCATATTTGAAGTCTTAAATTTCAAAATGAATGCTCTAATTACAACTATAACTAAAATAAAAAAAATGAGTTTTAAAATATAATTCATTAATGAATGAATGTTAATTTATTTATTTTTAATAAATACAATAATCAATACTCTAAATTACAATTCATTTAAGTTTTCATTATTTTTAAAATCCTAAATTTCAAAATGAATGCTCTACTTATTATTGTTTAGATGTTCATTAATAAGTAGATGTCTATTTTATGTGTTTTGAGTAATATTGTAGGTTGTAGTGTGTATGAATATTTATAATCTATAAGATTTTGAATTTATCATTTGTAATTGTAAGTTTGTAACTATAACTAAAATAAAAAGAAAAAAATAATGAATTTTAAAGTAAAGTTAAATATTTGTTTATTTATTTTTAATAAATACAATAATCAATGCTCTAAATTACAATTGAAATAAGTTTTCATTATATTTGAAGTCCTAAATTTTAAAATGAATGCTCTAATTACAACTATAACTAGAATAAGAAAAAATAATAATGAGTTTTAAAGTATAGTTCATTAACGAATAAATGTTAATGTATTTATTTTTAATAAATACAATAATCAACACTCTAAATTATAATTCAAATAAGTTTTCATTATTTTTGAAATTCTAAATTTCAAAATGAATGCTCTACTTATTAATGTTTAGATGTCCATTTTATGTGTTTTGAGTAATATTGTAGGCTGTAACGTATATGAATATTTATAATCTATAAGATTTTGAATTGATCATTTGTAATTGTAAGTTTGTAACTATAACTAAAATAAGAAGAAAAAAATAATGAATTTTAAAGTAAATTTCAATGTTAATTTATTTATTTTTAATAAATACAATAATCAATACTCTAAATTACAATTCAAATAAGTTTTCATCATATTTGAAGTCCTAAATTTCAAAATGAATGCTCTAATTACAACTATAACTAGAATAAGAAAAAAAAAAATGAGTTTTAGTAATATCCCAAATATTTCGATTATAATCTGAGAAGATCTAATTAAGGTTGTCAATTTAAAATCTAAGAACGATTGCTCGAGTATACCTTAAGATATCTTAAAGAATATATACGACTCAAAAATGCAATCGTATACAACTAAGAGGTTAAAATATTTAACCTAATTTGTGTTATGCGAATAGTAAAGCTTGAATTGAGTTTTTAAATGTTATATGTGAATTATCTATGTGTATGATTTTATATTTTGGTTCAAGCAGTTAACCTTAACACTTATTAAAAATCAGAAGTCAATTTAGGGCAAAAACCTAAATTGCAAAAAGAGTTAAACCTTAAACCCTATGATCTAAACCCTAGAAAATAACTTAAGTCATCGAGCAAAACGTGAAGGTCAAATTGATATTCCGTTTCAAGATTCATCATTCCTACACTTTGAAAACATATAACAGCCAATAAAAGTTTTTTTTTTCAAAAAATGTGTAAAATAACTATTCACGAGGAAACGTTTTTCGTTCGTTTGACTGTTCCTTTCATCTATAGAACTTCTTACATTTCACAACATAATGTTAAAATGAAGTTTAGATGTCAGGGAATCAATAAATTTTTTTAAGGAAAAAGACGAAAATACACGATTTACAAGAAAATATTTGTCGTCTTTTTGACTGTTCTTTTCAACGTCTTGACATATCGTATTTCACAAAATAACGTTTATATGAAGTATAAATGCTATTTAGCCAATAAAAGTTTTTCTCGAAAAATGCATAAAATACTATTCATTTGAAAACTTTCTTCCGAATTTTGAAAATTCACATTCCTGAATAGCGTTTTTATTGACAGTAGATGCATTATGACCAATAAAATTTTTACCCAAAATAATTTTCGGAGATTACTATTCGCATATACAGGACGAATACGGAAGGAATACGAAGGATAATACGAGTATACTGTAATGTATAATACGAGAATTATACGAAAGATTAATACGAGGTATAATACTAATAGAATACGAATATTATACGATGTATTATACGAAAGAAATACGTACAAATACTTATGTATTATATTATTTAACTAGTTAGTTAAAAACAAACTAGTTTATAACTGAGAATCCAGGTGAAAAGTTTTCGACTAATCACATTCAAGTATGATTAATTATTGACCAATTTGAGTCAAGCTAGACAAAACAAAGTTAGAGTAACCAAACTGGGGAGAACTAGCACGATTACAGAAACTAGAAATCAAAATGGACTAATCAGAACCAAGGAAACCAAACTGGCAATCTAGGTGAACATTTTTCGACCAATCGCACGAAATGATGATGTAAGCATGACATCATCCTCAAAGAAGCACAAAGATGATGCCATGATAATGTCGCTTGGTGGAGAAAAAGTAAGTAAAGTTTAGGGTGCAAAGTGTAATAAGTTGGGGTAAAAATGCAATTAATGAAACTTAGTTTTTTTATAAATAGGAAGCTAAACTCTTCATTTTTCTCATCTTTTTCAAGAGAAAAATCAAAAGCAGAAATACTCTATTTATATATAATCTACATAGTTATAATTCAAGTATTAGAAATTGCAAAGAAATAGTTAAAACTTGCAAACACCAAAGGTACAATCTTTAAAAGTTATTATGTTCGATTTTTCTTTCGTCTTTAATTTTTCAAAAGCTCAAGAACGCGAGTCGTAGCCATGTACGATTGTCGTTCTCCGTGTTCTTCACGTGTCTTGAGCCTTTCTACATTTTGTAGTAGTTATAATGTCAAATTTCAATTCGTAGTTAAAGCTCATTGAACATACATTGTACCATGTACGGTTTATCCGTTCTTCGTATGTTCTTGGGTATTTTTATAAATTATTTTAATCAATTATGCAAGCCGTTATAATGACCAAATTTTGTCAATTATAAAGTGCAATAATTACTTATGTAAACAGTTATAATGCTCAAATTATTTCAATTACGAAAACCAAAAGCTCAAGAACATAGTAGTTATCATGTACGGTTTATCAGTTTTTCGTGTTTTTCATGTGTTCTTGAGCAAAAGTCATGAATCTTTCTATGTGAAGGTTTATGATTTATTATTTTTATGTTATAAAGTGTTATTGAGTCTTATACCATAATTTCTTAAAGAGTTAAAGCAAGCGGTACAATGTTTCACATGATTAACCCTAAATATATTGAGCAAAACATGCATACTGTCTGTTTTTACTATTTTTCAAAAACTTAAAATCCGAATCTGCCTTAATAATACAGATGAAAGTTGTAGATCATGAAATTTTAAGCAATTTTGACTCAAGAATTATGAAAAAGTTATGTCAGTTACTAGAAAGGACGTCAAAGCTGAAAATAATTAAGGGCCCTCAGATCCTTGTACCAAAATTTAAGATTTTGAGTTAGCCAAGCCGCCTAAACATTCCGTCAATGAAAATAGTCTAGTTTAGGTATAAAAAACAGTTATAGAACAAGAAAATTTGATGAACTAACATTCGGTACGCGAAACCCTTTATATAGGTGCTTTAAACGATTACTAGGAAACACTAAATTGTGCTTAAGGTAAGTTTTCTATCCTTAACATTTGTTTACTTTCTTTTGATGTGATTTATACATTTTGTAGAAACGTGTTATAAATCTTTGATATGTGAGTAATTGCTTCTTGTTTCGGCATAACTTGAAAAATGAAATGCTTATTCGTGATATATTTCGAATCATGCTTTATTATATCAAATCAAGTTGTCTTGGAACGATCCTAACATGTGAAGTAAGCTGAGATGAACAAAAATGTATAGTTGTCCGTAATTAGTCCAGTAGAAAGTATGTTATGCATAACATAGGATGTCGTTAGGTTGATCCCCTTTCTATATCCACTGTAAAAGGTTCTAAGTCGAAAGACATAGAACAGTTCAAGGTCTAACCACCACTCAATCTTACTATGTTAAGAACATTTGTTATATCAATTATTGTGTCATGAATCCTTACAATCCATATCGGTGTGAGTTCACTTATATGCTATGTGTTTAAGACTTGCTGAGCATCTTAACTCACCCTTGCATAAACCTAAATTGGAGACATACTAGAGAGCTCTGCCTCAAAGAAGAAAGGAAAGAAGAAATGGGTAGACTAGTTTAATGCCTTCTTTAACTGTTCTTAACTGTAGTCAAAATAACATTTTGTAATAAAAACAAGTTCCACACATGTAATCGAATATTATATTAATATTATCACATTTTATCACATTTTCTTGTTATGTCTTTACTTTGATTAAACTTAGAATTGTTAAAACTTAAAGCAGTATTAATAATGATCTATTTATCTGGATGATGATCGATAAATAACTTGTGAGTGTTATATATACGAGACGAACTAAGTGATGTTGACTGGTCAAATCCATCGTTAAGGTTACTCGAAATCAAGTATAACTCGTTATTACTATTCTGAATGTCGGATAAGTATAATTATTAATATGAAGAAATATCACTATAAATAAATATGTTTCGAATGAGAGTTTTAACTAGTTGGGTAATGTTCTGTACGGAAAGAGAATTTTGCAACATTCACCGCAAGATTCTCTGTTCCTAAAAGCCTTCCTAATGATTTAATGTCGTGGATGTTGGAACATGTAAATTTATAGAATATTTAAATCTTAAGGTTAAAATGGGACCGTTATATATGGTGTTATCCATTTATACGGATGAAATACAAGTTGATATTTGTATAAATAATGAGATCAAGATCAAGTTAAGATCCATGAACAAAGTTAAGAGAAATTTTTAATGTATAGTCTAAAATAAGACTAATTCAACTAATATGATTATAGGATCATTGGTTAAGTTGATAGATGTATGAAATTAACGCACAAGGTCTGCCGCATAGCGAGTTCGGGGATTTTGGGGGCATTACAGTTTTAAAGTATAACTCATTAATGAATGAATGTTAATTTATTTATTTTTAATAAATACAATAATCAATGCTCTAAATTACAATTTAAATAAGTTTTCATTATTTTTGAAATCCTAAATTTCAAAATGAATGCTCTACTTATTAATGTTTAGATGTCTATTTATAAGTAGATCCATTTTATGTGTTTTGAGTAATATTATAGGTTGTAGTGTGTATGAATATTTATAATCTACAAGATTTTGAATTGATCATTTGTAATTGTAAGTTTGTAACTATAACTAAAATAAGAAGAAAAAAATAATGAATTTTAAAGTAAAGTTCAATGTTAATTTTTTTATTTTTAATAAATACAATAATCAATACTCTAAAGTACAATTCAAATAAGTTTTCCATATTTGAAGTCCTAAATTTGAAAATGAATGCTCTAATTACAACTATAACTAGAATAAGAAAAAATAAATAATGAGTTTTAAAGTACAATTCATTAATGAATGAATGTTAATTTATTTATTTTTAATAAATATAATAATCAATGCTCTAAATTACAATTTAAATAAGTTTTCATTATTTTTAAAATCTTAAATTTCAAAAAGAATGTTGTACTTATGAATATTTAGAACTTTAGATGTCCATTCATAAGTAGATGTCCATTTTATGTGTTTGGAGTAATATTAGAGTGTGTATGAATATTTATAATTTATAATTAGATTCAAAAGTTATATTGTAACACTTTTTAAATGATATTTATAACATTTATAACACTTGTTAAATATTTAAATGATACATTATTTATATTTTAAATTTTTAATAGTAAAAATTCATTAACTATATTTAAATCAATTTATTAATATTCTAATAAAAGTGTTATTTTCTACTTTTTAGAAGTGAAATGACATATTTTAAAAATAATTTTCCTGTGATAGTGAAAACTAATTATTATATAAGGTCACTTAAAAAAAATTATTTTGCTTATTATATAATAATTAATATATATATATATATATATATATATATATATATATATATATATATATATATATATATATATATAAGTTATTCGGATACGAATGTCAGATACGGATCCGAATTCGAATATCGAATTTCGAATATCCGCAATCCACTGAATATATTTACGGTTGAATGTTAAACGAATACGAATACACTTATATCCGTATTTATATTCGTTTATTTGTAAATACATTTAAATCGAATACGAATATATATATATATATATATATTTTTTTTTTTTTTATATAAATAATATCTATTTTTTTTTAATACGAACGAATACCAATTTTTCGAGTACTGTCTAGTGCCCTAACATGGACTAGGATGAGGCTCACTCTTCGATCCCAATTTGCGAACAACATCCTCAGAAACGACACCGGTATAACTTTTAGAATCAATAATCAAGCTACATTGTCACTTGCAACAAACCCTGGTTTGGAAAGACTACTGTTACGACAATTATCTTTAGCAGTATCACGACGTGTTGTGAACAGAGGGCAAACAACAATACAGGGCTGATCATCATTGCTACAATCACTCTTATCATCGTCATCTTCTCCTGCCCGCTTCCAAACATATCATTTCGCTTGCTCTTTGTTGAGCATTAGTGCGTAGTAGAAATTAATGACTCTTTATCTGCAAATGTCACTAACTTCTTTGGGTATTGAGCTGAAAAGTGTCCAAAATCACGACAAGTGCCACATTGGATGTCAGTTCAAGGCTTAGGTCTATTATTAGAGCTGCCTTGTCTAGATGGTGAAGTAGAAGAACTCTCTTCGATTGTTGAAGGTATTAAAGACTTATAAGTAGCTCTCATGGTATTATAAGTAGCATTTAGCCTTTCCCTTTGATTGCTTTGCACGAAACTCCTTTTAAGAAACTTGCCGGACAACTCTTCATCCACTTGATATGCAACTTGAACAATATCACTCAAAGAAACATACAAATTTCCATAAATTTTATTAGCAATTGGAAAACTCAATAACAATAAAAACTCGTCTTAAACAAATTCACAAGTACATAAATGGAATTTAGTACTATACTACTATAGTCGGCAATGGTTAGGTTCTCCTTGTTGTAACTTTAGGAATTGCAGATGATTAAGCTGCTTGTAATTGGCTTGAGGAAAGTGCTCTCATGGCAATCTTCATCTCCTCCCAATTTTGAGTTTCTCCTCTGCCAATCCTGCGGAAATTTTGCTTTCACCTTCGGCTACCATACACAAGTTGTTCCTTAGAGATTTTTTTTTTGGATAAATTTTCCCTTAGTTTTGTTTCGCCAATATAAAATTTTCAAACTTCATTCATGTTGTTCCATTTAAAGAAACTCTCCAAACTATGCACTGTCAAGAAATATGTCTCCATGATTGTCTCCATTAAAGTTGGGAACTTCAAGCATCACACTTTTTCTACTTCCTAATTGTTGTCACTTGTATTAGGTCTTTTAAATAACTGATTGAGGTTCCTCTATGGTAGGATTAGGAGGAATGAAAATTTGCTTCTACTTTGAACCTTGAATTGTAGAAGTTGAAGATTCACCATTTTCTTGGTTTGTTTTCTGTTGAGGAAAATAAAGATCAAGCTTTTAATTGGTGGTCTTCTGCTTTTGAGCAAAAGCATCAAGCAATCCCTTACGGACTTGATTGACAAATCTATGGAATCAACTTTTGCTTCTAATACACCAATTCTTGTACTATAATTTTCTTTTGTAGTCTCACAGTGTAACCATGGTTCTTGAAAATAAGAGGATTTTTTTAATTATTTATTTATTTTTAGTCTCTGGACTGACATTATCTTTGCATTTATTACTATAGGGACTTCATGATTGAGGAAGATAGGATGTTCTATTGTATTTAATTTGTAATTTTCATATTTTTAATACTTCTGGATATTTTAACCTTAACTTAAGCTTGTTTTTAGCCTCTAATTAAGGGCTTTAAATTAGTATATTAATTAGGAAAATTTTAGGGATTCAAATTAGGCATTTATTTTAAATTTGACTTTTCTTTTCAGTTGTAATCCACCCTTATTATTAAAAAAGAGTATCCAATATTGCATTTTAGTATAGCTTTTGATTTAAAAAAAAATATCCTTGGGGGTTTTCTCCCTTATGGTGGATTCTAGATTATTTTTCCTTGTGTGGATTAAAAGGCCCTAGCGGATTCTATGGTTGTTTAATCTAGAACGATATCTAGCCCCCATCATTGTCGTCCTGCATCAGTTGTAACTTATCTGCTCCGAGCAATCCTAAATCACTAAACCAACTCAAAGCTTCTATTCTAAAAACTGAATTAATTGAATTGAAGAATAGAGGCAAGCCAATTACGTGGACTGGATGGGAGCAATACGTGCTCATACCTAAGAATGAATGACTTCAACTATAACTTTGGAGAATAGAGATGCCATGCTTGGCTATGTGAGTAACGTTATCAGCTGGCATATAGTATTTTAAGTTTTAAAGCATGATATATTGATATATACATTGTTGAACCATTATTTGATAGTTTCATGGCATGCATTTATGTTTGCATATCTATGTTTCTATATAAGGGTGTATTATTACTTTTCTCCTTTGCTTTATACTTCTATTACATATGGGATTCATTTTCTGCCTGCCCAACTATTTTGAGATAAAAAGTGTTGTTGAGTTGAGCTGGTGATCTTATGTAAAGAAATTCTTAGTTAACTATCCACCCAATGCACCCATAGATTTATCATACACTTATACTAGTATTGTATTTGGAAGTTATGATGTTTGTCTAACATAATTTTATGTTGTAGCCTGTAGGTATGACCTCTTTTTGAGCTTTGAAGAATCAATTTTTGGAGGAGAGCGAGACATTGAAGTTTCTTTTTTTGAGATGTGTGAGAATTGTGGTGGAACAGGTGCGAAATCTAGCAGTTGCATAAAGTCGTGTACTGATTGTGGAGGTAGAGGTGGCGTGGTTAAAACTCAGAGAACACCATTTGGAATAATGTCCCAGGTAATCTGAGAATCTATTAACATCACATATGACTTTTAATTGTAAATCAATCAGCTGTATTGCTTAGTTTTGTTAACGATGACTTGTATTTCCATATTAATTTGTTGTAATTATTGACAGACCTATTGTTGGTTCTCTCTCTCTCTCTCTTTTCCTTTTTTTCTCTTTCTTTCTTCTTTTTCGTCTTAATTTTATTCCCAGAAGCATGTAGGAACAAGCACTGCATTTACTGCATCCTTTCTCTTGAATGGAATGAATATGTTGCATATTCTAAAGTTTCCTTAGCTCCTGACAGTTAGCTAATCATTAAGATCTTCCCCTTATATTTTCTTGCTTTTTCTTTGCATTAATATGGTGGGACTAGATAACTATGATACAGCTACATTATCATTTTTGCAACAACCTGCCTCCTCTTCTGACTTGAAATGTTAAATGCATGTTGGGAGTTCATAGCATTAGAATAATCATAGCTAGAATAGTAGAATGTATAAAAGTTGACCAATAAATGTATAAACTTTACCATTAAGTTTGATGCATAGGATGATAGAACGTATGACAAGAAATCCTTTGAATCCACAAACTCAGATGAAGATATGTCCCAAGGCTCACTATGATACAAGGAAAATGTTTTCTGAGAAATCATTTCAATAAAAGGTTATATTTTTGAATATTTTCTTGGCAAACTGAAATGAATTCCACAATTGTGTTAATTGTAAGTACATACAAAAATCATTTTGAGTTTGTATTAATATTTATTTTTACAGTGTGGACGTTTAGAAAATAATCAATTCCGAAACTCATTACTAATGTTCTAGAATCTAGCTCTACAACATCCTAAAGCTTGCTCTTCACCAAAGATTAAGAACTTGTGAATTGTGATGTTCGTTTCAAGTTTAGCAGCAACGTCAATCCTAATTGTGTGTTGTGCAAACTGCATCATGAGTCTTTTCAGCACCTTTTCTTTCAATGTCCTTACTCTCATCAGGTGCTCAAGGCAGTTTTATTTATTTATTTTTCTAATGCAGTTTTATCTCTCTGTGACTGGCATAATGTTTCTCCCATTTGGCAATCTCTGGTTAATAGAGTGCTTACTTACTGGGGTGCTAAAACTAAAGCAATGCCATCAAACTCTGCTTTGCTACAGTTGTTCTAAGCTCTGGTGTTAGAGGAACTCCTGGATTTATGACAAAAAGGATACTCCTGCTGCAGTTTTTCTTAAGGAAATTATAGATCTGGTTAATATACTATAGTAGCCACACCATTAGGCATGTCTTTTGATGTCTATACTATAGTTTCTTTCTCGTGATTGCCCGTCATTGTTCATGTTCCTTTTTTTAATATATTTACAATTTAGCAGAAAAAAGTTTGTTCCTCCGTTACAGTTTGTATCAGAAAAACAGGGGAGAACAACAGAGCTACTTTTGTTCTTTAATGTTGCTGTGCTGAAACAGCTCAAGTCATTAGTTGTTTATTCTTGGTGGCACACACTACGCATAGTTGATTACCCAAGAGATCTCAACAGCAAACTCGTAGTTGAATCCCACAATTAGCACAAACAGTAAACTCTCAAGTGGAGTTTGCGATGAAGAAGGTGTCCAGGCCATGTAGGACTCGGATACCAATTTTTTAAGAACTTGATGAGTTCCTAAGAATGGAGAGGTGATAGATTTGATAGTTATAGACTGAATCAGATTTTTTTTCTTATTGGGGGTGGGCGGAAGGGGTAGAATTAGGATAGAATGAAGTGAGGAAGAGATTAAGAAGAAGAGCTCAATGATACTCATATATTCATCAATTTTCTCAGAAAATTGCAATATGACTCTTACTATGTATACTCCTCTTATCACTTGTTGCTAACATAAGCTTTCTAATCCTACACCACAACTGCACATGGGCCTTGTAATAAGGCCTTAACAGAATTTAGGTAGGGTTATCCTTGACAACTCCTTGACAGATTTCCCTCCTGTATCTCGTCTCAAGCATGCCAAGCTAAATATATTGTGCATGTTGACCAGATCTTTTGTGTCCGATAATATTGCATTTTGGTGTTCTATGGTCTTCGACTTGTAGCCTTTTTGTGAAATGTTGTCTTGATATTCATTTGTTTCACCACAAAGGCAAACTATGTTTTCTTTATGATATTTTCTTTAATTGCTACTCCAGGCCTTTTGGAAAAGTATATGATTTGGAGGCCTGATTCTACAGTAAACTAAGTCGGTGAGGGTGTTTTCTCTTTTCACTTGTTGGGAAAAAAGGAGTAGAGTGGTTTCTTTGATAGAAATAATGTATCTTTGCTTAAATTGAGAACAGAAATTATGACATAAGAGAAGAGAGAGCATTTCAGAAAAGAAGATTGAGATAATAGAAAGATGGTTTTTATGTCACTGTTGAAGCATTCAGCTTAGAACCTATTGGCAGTTAGTGGAGAGAAACATCAAGTATATATAATGAGTTTCCAGGTCTAATTTATCCAACGTGGGACTATGAATTGTGACAAGCCCCCACATGGACAACATAAATGGGTAACGTCGAGCATGGCTCATATTATGTCCATGGGCCACAACACATGAGGAGATAACCTTAGCTCTAATACCATGCTGAAGCATCCTACTTAAAACCAATTGACGGTAAGTGGGGAGATCCCGCAAGTATCTATAATGAGTTTACTGGTCTAATTTATTCGTATCCACAGTGGGACTATGATTCTCAACAGTCACTCTCAAAAAGGATCCACTGCTCCCTGACTAGTAGTTTCTTCTTCCTTGCAAGGGATAAGTGTTATTTTGCACTACAAGCACAATGTTCACCTACAGATTCTCAACTATATTAAATATGTAGAGAGAACATCTTTTCTTAAGCTTGAGAGACCTGAACTAATTAAACTAAACAACTTAAAAGCAAAATTACCTATCTAACTAGGGCTCCTTAAATTTTTAATGTGAAAAAGTTACATCAGAGAAGCCTAATTTCATATTATTGATCTTAATCCAAAATAATTTATCAACCATAACCCGTGAAAGATTCTAGCTTATGTAATTTTAGTCCTCTATATGTATTATAGATTTTCGATACAAGGCTAAAAGTCCAGGAGTTTGATATCTTACATTTGGATGCATTAATATATTCTTTTTCATATGACTGAATGAACATTTGGCTTTTATTCTAGAGTCTTATGGTGTTCTGGCTTAATGATTTTGTTTTTCCAGGGTCAGCAGTGGCTGTTGTGAACTTTATTAGTGAATTTCAACAGATGTACCTCTTTCTGTTTACTCCAATGTGAAATGAGGGATTGTAGATAGGTGAGAGTAGTTTGTGGTTTTGTTCCTTTGAGATGGTATAGATTGTGTTTGAATGGGTTTACCCTCAAATGACACTTTCTAACAAACTTCTTATTTAATAAGTTGATTTGAATGAACCTGATGCTATCTAGGGGGTAGCTTAGATTTTGCCAACTCTGACAAGCATATCTGCTATACTTTTCAAGTTAATTTCATTTCATTAGTAATTGCTTTTCAACTTTATGATGTGGAGAATATTTGCAACTTATAGCCAGTTTTCTGTTTTATTATTCACAAATTGTATTGTTAATTACCACCACAAGTTCTATTTGAGACAAACTATAAAACTTGAGCAAGTAAAGGTTTGTTGCGTATCCTTTTTAGATTTCATTTGCTGTTTCTGAAATACATGTAGATGATATTTATGATTATAGGTATCTACTTGCACAAAGTGTGGTGGTGATTGTAAGATGATCACTGATCGTTGTCAAAAATGTCGGCACCAAGGTAAAGTACGGACAAAGCGAAGTATCAAGGTAGTCATCCCTCCTGGCGTTACTGATGGAGCCACTATGCAAATTCAAGGAGAGGGAACCTCGACAACAAAAGGTGTTAAATTCAAATAATACTTTTACATATATCAGATATAGTATAGCTTTTTTCAATTAGAACTTAGTCAAATGTGTAAATGTAAGCTGTCTAGCGATAAGAGAAATGACTGAAGAACGTATAAATGTCTAGACATGTCCATGGCCCAGACTTGGTGCCATATCACACGGTGCTGTCAATGATTGCATCACAAATAGACCTAGCATTCCTTGCACCAAGTGGCTGCCTGTTAACTTCAAAATGTCAGGCTTGAGAACCTGAGCTTTTCATAATTGCATCAAGTAATGGCCCAGTGAGATGTACGACTATTGTTGTAGTTTTCTTTGCAATCGGGGGCTTTATTTCAGTACAATAAAATCTGCATTTTAATGAGGTTTATAGAGAAAATACAGGGACCGATGTGGAAATTGAATATTATATAGTATTTACTGTTATTTTGTGTTTGGGACTTGTTGTGCCTGCCCTTCTTTGAATCATTGCTAATATGGTCATCATTTTTCTTTTGTTATTAAAATGTCTGTATGTCCTTAAATTGGTTGTGAACTCTGATAGACACATAATTATACATTTTAATATTCCCATTTTTATTATTTAATATGTTTATTTAATTTAATTAATACATTTTATTTTGTTTTGCAGGAAATAGATAAATAATTGAAGTTGAGTTAGAAAATGAGTTATAGAAGTTTGCAAGTTGATTTTTATTTGGACTCCAATAAAGAGTTGGATACCATGCAGAAGTTGAAGTCAAGAAGGAAAGAAGAGTCCAAGTTATTACAAATTAGATTAGGGTTTAATTTATTTTCTTTATAAATAGGAGTCTTGTTTTAGAGAAGAGATATATTTTCTTTTCTTATTCTTCTTCTCATCCGGCAGCTTAGGAGTAGGAGCAGGGAGTTGTTTTGCTACTTTTATAACAATTGTTCATTAGTTTAATAAAGTTTCTTTTTAATATTATTCTATTAGTTTTTATTTTGTTTCATGTAATTTATATTAGTAGTTTTAAATTTTGTTTTTCTTTATTATGAATTCTATGGCTAGCTAAATTTCTAATACCTAGGATGAAGATGAAATTAAGTATTGCATATTAATTATTTTCTTTCCGTTTCGATATTAATGTCTAATTGTTGTTCAAATTATACATTCGCACATAATTCGTTTTGGTTCTAAATTAATTACGAGGTTTTGATAGGTTATTGTTAAGATGTGAGTTTTTCATAATTCATGCTTGCTCAATGAAGTTTTGATGAGTTATAGTTAATTCTTAAATTTTCATAATCTATGCTTGTTCATATTAATTATATGAATCACTATTTTTAAGGAAAGAAAAAATAATTGGAAATTAATTAAGGAATGGAAGAATTTAATTATTATGTTAGTATTTAGTGAATTCGGATTCTTAGGTAGTTTTTCTCATTACTAGTTTTCGTTATTAATTTTTAATTTGCATTATTTAGTTAATCAATCATCTCCATTACTTTTTATTTCTAATTTATTTGGAATATAAATTAAGAGAACATTGAAATTAATTTGCCCGTTCTTTAATTTGACGTTGCGCACTTGCAATTACTATTTTTTATCACATCAAACTCCCTCGTCACTCTGGATTTTATATTTCATTTATTTACAATTTTTTTGGCTTCTGTTTTTATTCCCCTTGCTCTCCCTTGTTTCATTGCTCAGGTGTTCATCAATTTCTTTTGTCTATGCATTTATTATCAATCCTATCAACAAGTATCCTATCAGTTTTGTTCATTTGGAATATCCTTCCTCTTTGCTAAAGTTGAAAGCAATAGAATAATGGAGGCAACCGGTTTACCAGTAGGGAAGTTTTGGCTTCAACTTTCATTGTGTTTACCCTGTTTTATGAATATGGATCTAATTATGTTGGGAAACATTTATACGATGATTTTTTCCTTTTTTGTATTAAAAGAAGCTTATGATGCCAGGGTTCTAAATGCAGGGCCATTGCTGGTGATCTGTTTTTAGTCCTCCATATCAACGAAAAACAGGGGATAGAGAGGGACGGTCTTAATCTGTACTCGACTATTAATGTTGATTACACAGAGGTAATACTAGGAATTGACATTAAGGTAACAATGCTACATTGAGTGGAATTTTGGCTGGAAATACTCCTTTCCAAACTTTTTTCTGACCGTTGTGCTGAACATTCACTGTAACTGGAGCATTCAGCAGTGCTGAGTTCCTCCTGATTTATCCCACCCTCGGAAACCCTATTTCTTATTGTCTACAGTTATTTTCACATTGGCGACAATTTTTTGGTTAGTTTGGGTAATATTAGGTTTTCTAATCTCTTCTCTTAAAATTTAGTCTATCATTCACTAGATTATACACCCCCTCAACCCTGAAAAGATAGGCCCCTTTTTTTTGGGATGTGTTAATGATAACGTGCCAAATTACAATTTATTCCAATATATTTTCACATTGTCAATTAGTATGTTGAAAATATACGTTTCAATTTGGTTGTCACTCTTAAATTTGTGTTGTAAAAAAACCACAAAAAATAAGAAGGCCTATCGTTGCAGGAAGGTATAAGGAGTAACAACTCTTATGTGGAATTTAGAAATAACGAAATGTTTAAAGTTTGATGCAGAAATATAGTAAGCCTTAGTTATGGAGACAGGAAATGCAAGCACATTCTTTGATTTTCAGTATTTGTCAAAAGAACTCTTTCCTTCTTCTCCTCCCAAAGGAACACTAGGATTTGATTCTATAAAATTCAAGCATCAGGTGGGTCATTTCTACGTCATTTTTCTGCGTTTTATCCTTTTTTTGCTGAAGTTGGGTGATTACAAACCACGAATCACTTCATTTTATTTTCACACAAACAACTGTCTAAAGTTTTTGGCTCTTGGAAGTTTAAGTTTCTTGTTCATGTTTGAAGTAACAATTTTGTAACCAATTTTAGGTGGAAACTGTTGAGGGCTTGAGAAATCTTCAGATTCCTTCTGGGATTCAGTTTGGAGATACTGTGAAACTGCCATACATGGGAGTTCCAGATATCAATAAACCTTCTAGGCGAGGCGAGGCGAGGCGAGGCGAGGCGATCATCATTTTATTGTAAAAGTTCAGATCCCCAAAGATATCAGGTTCGAGTCATTTTATTTCTTCACTATTTTAGTCACGCATGTGTAAAGAGGGTTTGTCTTTCAGATTCTTTTCAATTTTAATGTGAATGTTTTTCTCCTGAGCTAGCCTTTCTAGAAGTATATTGAAACTTTGTCCATGAATGTGATAATGAATAGACAATTCTTTTTACCTCTCATGTAAAAGTTCACAAGTCTCCATACATATCTTGTACTGATTACTAGTGTTATAAGGAAGTATATAAATATATCCTACGAGGGTAAACTTCCTGAATTATCTGGGTAATTCATATATGGACTCAACTCTTTCTCTTATCTATTAAAATATTTTGCTTTATCTAGAAGCCGAATGGAATGAAGTTAACCTACCATCCTTATTATTGAATTTTATTTCAGCTATGCCTATCATATATACCACAACCCGTTGTTCGGTTGGCGCTTGGCAGGAACATGTCGTGGGAATAAGATTTTGTTTCCTATTTTGTTGAATTCCATTCGCTGTTGTTTTATTGATGAGAAATCTCAGTCCTGTTTGAATGAGGCTCCTTCAAAGTGGGTATCTCATTTCCGGCTCCAGGAGAGGGAGGGGGGGTTCGACTCCTCAAAATAAAAAAGAAAGAAATATATTGAGAATTTCCCTTAAAGCTAAATTTCCTGAACAATATTCCTAAATCCCAAACACTTGAATAGAAATATATTGAGAATCTCCTAACTGCTAATGAGATTATTTATGTGAACTTAATCTTATAAGGCTCAACTCCCAAGTGATGATTATGCCCACTTTTCCTATTTTTTCACAAATATAGATTTCTGTATTATTTATGAGAATCTCTTTTCCATGTACCCCAACCAGCTTGGGATAAAAAGGGTTTGTTGAGTTGAGTTTAATTAATAGGAGAGGATCTTAGAAAGAATTTGATTTATGTCCTGTCAAAAAGTTTGCTGCCTGATTTGGCAAGTGAACCTAATTATGAGCCGATGGAAGATTCTTAACATTTGGTTTTGAAATTTATATTCGCTTTCTTCATGATTCCCCCCACCCTTTTCTTCTCCTCCTAAAGTCCTGCCGCTGTCACAAACACAAAAAATAAAGTAGACAACAAAAAAAGAGAAGTAGTCGGAAAAATGAATTGTTAAGGTAAGCTCCCTTAGAATTCTTGTTGTTCCATGGCGGTTATGGGCATGTTCCTCTAACCCCAAAGATTGAAGGACTGGTACAGACAGAAAAACTTCCTTAGATTTCTTGATGTAACAAATGTTACCTGGAACACAAATTGCTTCAGTTTGTGAAACTGATATGGGAACGTGACTAAAATGTGGTAAGCTAGAGATTAGCTTTATGTGGATGAGTATTGTTTGGAATTCTTTTAGAATCTAAATCTAATAAAGCTAAATTTCATTTAAGATTTTTAATTGCATTAGCAAGTTGATCGTCACATGAACAGTTTAGTTTAAATGTGAAGTTTGAGCATCTGTTAAAATATTTATGTTTGTGATAATAGAAGTAGGAAACAAAGAAATATTTGGGTCAGCTAAGTCTAGAGTTCCATAACATAAGAGTTCCACATTTGGAAATGCAAGTAATAATACACAGTTTGCTAGGTTAGTAAGAGCATCTTTTAACTATGGAAGTAACAAGTAATAGTGAAGAAAGTGTCGTTAATTTCCTTTTACATGAGATAGTCAAAGTTCCTACTGGATCAATTTTGCAGTCGTTCATTTATAATTATTTTGCCTTGCTTTAGGATATCTACAAGTAAGAAAAAATCGGCCTGAGATGCTACGCATAGGCTAAACTAACTTTGTATATAACTTGTAAATTTTAGTAATTTTGTGTTAAAAAAACAGTATTTTGAAAGCAGAAAGCTAAGTGTCCTTCAAGATCAATGCTTTGTGCGGACTACTATCCTTGAGAGAATACGACTTGCACCAAGTTATCACTTTCCCCCCCTTCTGCATAGCTCTATGGTAATGAGGTTGTGGATTGCCTGAGTGCATATTTTGGTTTATTCAGTGATGTCTGGATTCTATTTTTCCCTTCACAGTGTTTTTGCAAATCTGGTTTGGGGGGGGGGGGGGGGGGGGGGGGGGGGGGGGGGGGGGCAACGAAGATGCATAATAAAATATTAAGGTGGTGTGCAACGTTTAGAATCCAATTCGCGCTATTTAAGCCTATTCTATTCAATTCTGTATATTATTAGCAGTACATGGACTGACTTACTGTCATGGTAAACCCAGTGATGAGGAACACAATCTAGTTGAAAAGCTGGCGTCATTTAGGTCATCATGTAAAGATTACTCAGCTTCATCCACTGGTACATTCTTTTCCGTTCATATGAATTGGGAAGGAATGCTTTAGTTAAAGATTAATAGTATGACGGGAGTAATTGATGTGATCATCATTTTCATTTCCCCTTCCCGTTACTTTTCCAGAGAGGCAGCTTTGATCAACATGAGACTTGGAAGCAAAGGTGGTGCATCATTATGGAACTCAGTCAAGAAATTCCTGGGGTATGATAATTGCTGCAATTACTTTCTGTTATTTTACTCGATATTATTTTTATTACTTTGATTTCTCCTCTATGCATGGCTATACATTTAAATTATTAGAAAAGAATAAATGTCCGTTTTTCTCAATCTCCTGTCATGTTCTTACTTCTTAGGCATTCAAAAAGCTGACCTTATTATTGGAACTGCTAGTAGTATTAGTTACTAAAAAGGTTAAAATATTTGCTGCAGTGTTTTTCTTTTTTTTTTCATAAAAAAATTAAGTTATGTTCACATCTAAATTCTCTCTCCTATATGAATTCGAAAAATAGGGGAAATTTGACCCCAAAAATCAGCCATAAATTTTAATCTTTTTAAGTCAATCCTATTTCAAAATTCCTTAGACAAATTTTTAGTTTTGGTGTTAAGATTGACTCTTCAAATTAAACAGAAGAAAAAAGAACAAGTGCCATGTTTCACCTAAAGGTGGGAGAAATGGCAGAGGCCTGGAGGAATAGCTTCAAGGTGGTTTCGATCCCCATGAAAAACAACAAAACAAGTACTTTTAAAAAATTAAAATTAAAAATAAAACAAAGTTTTAAATTAAAAAAATTACGTTGTTTTTTCTATGGAATTAATTACCTTTAAGCGCCATTATTAAACTAAGCGCCCAACCTATGATGTGGGCATAGTGTGAGATTGGTCGCGAAAGCGGATGAGTTGAAAAAATGAGGAGGTGGAGCATTGCCATTGGCTCTGTATTAATTGATTGATACTGACAGATTCTTTTATAAACTCTTTTTGTTTATCAAAAAATGAATCTGATTTTAGAAGGACTTTTTTTATATTCTTAAGATATACTTGGTTTGGCTAATAAAAATTTAAAGAAACATTTGTACCAAGAATAACATGTTTGAAACAAAGTTGGACGAGTGATAGAGGATGTGCTTTTATCAATGTTTAGGAAATCGGACCGATCATCGAACCGGAAAAGTTACCGGGTGGATGGGTCACTGGTCCAACCAGTGGTCGAATCGTTATTGAACCAGTGACGTCATAAATACATAAAAAAAATATTATTAATAATTAATAAGTTCAACCGGTTGAACCGATGGTCAACCGATTTTTGACCAGGTCGTTGATTTTCGATTTTTTTGATCGGATCGGACCGAAAAGTCGACCGGTTTCGGTCGAACCGCAGTCCGACCGCCGGTCCGGTCCGATTTTTTCAACATTGGTTTTTATGGCTACACTTATAATATTATATACAACAGTATGAAAAAATACAAAATGAGTGTTTCGTCAGTGGTGGTCAGTTGCTAGTCTTTACTCCCATGTCTTTATGCAATTCCTTCTCAAGGTCATTTTGAATTGATTTTACTCCAATGTCTTTATGCAATTCCTTCTCAAGGTCATTTTAAATTGATTTTACACTAGGATCAATGCTTTGTGCTCTGTATCAAAATTCAAAGACCACTCACTATACATTACTTTTACAATGTGCGACGTTCACAATACACGATTTTTACGATGCAACAGTCAGCCATGAATTTGTGCTAAATGTGCCAGATTCCTCAGCACGTGTTCGTCACTATGTAGTGACGGATTAGATCAGTTGGTTACTGCCTCTGTCCTCAAAAAGGATGTCTATGACTACATGGGGCTGACAAATTTAAGGTTGGAAAATTAGAGGAGAGAGTATAAAAACTGTTCCAATAATACCCTTTGTAAAGGGACCCACACAAATAGCATAAGAGTGTTCATACAGGCATAAGACTGTTTGATGGGAGGAGTTCAAAGAAGGGGAAAATTATAACAGAGACTAGAAGCGGGAAGGAGTAGAATGGTGAGTGCGAGAACAGGAAGAAAATTATGGGAGATGTGAAAATCAATATCAAAAAGCTTGATTTCCTCGGGTTTTCTGATTTTTTTAAGAGGGCAGCTTGGAACCTTAAGGTGGTATGGATTTGAGCACATAGCTAATTTGCCCACTTGCAGAATACAAAGTTTATTTGAGAAATTTGTATATCAGTATACGGTATATTGTGGATGGAAACAAAAAATCTACATAACTTCTGGTGGGCCGAAATTTATGGGACTTAAAAGGAGTAGTGTAAGTTGTGACTTGTGAGGATGTATCATCAAGAGGTGGGTTAAGGAGTCCATGTGATCTGAAACGGTGACGTTGTGTCTTCACCTGAGATGTAAAATAATGGGAGTTCCATAGAGGAACTGTGATCTGCTGCCTGTTGGGAGATGGGAGCTAGGGTGGAGCTCTGAAGCCACCCTAAGGGGAGGGGTGGGCTGAGGGTGCTGTGTAGTGAGCAGGGGTTAAGAAGTGCACAAAATACGCATGCAAAGTGTCAGAGGAACAAGAAAGGAATTGGATCAAAATTTTGAAATTCCCAACGGCCTAGTTGATTTGTCTGATTTCATTTAGTAAAATGCATAACACTCATATTGGAGAAAAAGTTTGGAACACATAACACAAGCTTCATCCTACACAAAAAAGACTAACGTATTGTTTAATCTGCTGACTAAAGCACAAAGGATGTGGTCAAATAACTATTGTTCTCGATGTAGTATTCCCTGATTCCAATCTCTAATAATTATAGATTTTTGTCCGGGTCTTGGTGATAGGGTCCATATCAACAGCAATCCGTTCTTTTTTTGCTAGTCTGAAATCAAACTACTTTTGTGTAACTGAAAGTTGCATTTTTGTGAACACATCTGACAATCTGTATCATTTTATTATAAAGTTTCTGTACTGAATCAAAGTAAAGCTTAGATGGTTCTTACATTTTATGTACCAAGCAGATTCCCTTGTAAAATCTGATCGAGGGAAGTAAAAAAGAAATATAATTATTTAGCATGCATCACTTTGTACTAAATACCACATTTGGGTTATTTTGCATCAATGGGACGCCAGACGAGGCGAGCTCTAATAAATCAAATCTTTAAATAATGGTCTTTGGTTCTTCTACATGAGAGTTATCCAGCCAGCTTTCACCTTGACCACTTCCATATTTCTTCTAACTATGGTCATATTTTGCAGGAGGCATGCAATCTGAAGAGAGGTTTGCATCAGTTAGTGTGGATACTTCGGCGTTCTGGAGGTGTATGCAGCCAAGTTCACCATTTGCTATCTCTCTCTACTGTGTTCATTTTGACGTGCATCTTTACCTCGGTGAGGAAGGCTGGTTGTTGAAAACTGTTGCAACATAAACAAAACTCCAAACTCTATAAACAATAGAAAATTAACTTTAGCGGCATAGGCGGCGATATATATTCCAGTATTAAATGTACTGCAAATTTATTCGTGTGCATCTATGGTTTGTCTGCAACATTCCTTTGAAGTTAATATATTGATTATGTGAAGGTTGTATCAACTTGGTCTCTAATTTTTTCCATTAACACAGACAACACACATTTTCTTAGGCATGAAACCCTTTTTATTTATTTTTTTGAAACAGTCCAAAAAAGACTAAAATATATTAAATCTGTTAATTTGTCAATTCATGAAAAGATATAATTGATGCTAGAAAACAAGTACATTTCTTTCAAACAGTCGTATAAAATTAGGACTAATAACTCGTTTCATTTTTCTTGATTTTTATTTTATATTGAAGGTGGTGAAAATCAAAAAAATATTAAAGGTGGAGGGATAAGATCCATTTTAATGGAATGAATGTAACAATTATGTCATTTTATCACAGTATTTACCACTATCATCAATTAAACATGCACTTGAAATATTAAAAAATTAATTTATTTTATTTCTTCAATCCAAGTATAAGAATTTATGAGTAGTTCACACTACTTGTATTCTCACAAAGCACCAAATTACAAAGTAAAACAACGAAGGATTGGAGCCTTGTTAGTCGTCATACGACGGATAAAGTAGATACAACATTCTGCCACAAAGACACAGCACCTACATGTACACAAAAGAAACTGAGACGAACAGAAAAACTTTATTTAGAACACTTGCATATAGTTTCACTTATGACAATAATACAAGCTATAAAATTAGCTATCTTTACTTCCAAATGCCATTGTAATTTTAATCTTCCTATCTGTAACCTTCATTCCATCTATATTTGATAGCAAATAAAGAGATGCCTCAAGCTTGAGGCATATAGACTGCAGTTCTGCCATGTTTAGCAACAGCAGTTATTCATCAGCAAGTGCATGGTCATGGTCATTGTCGATAAGGAACTAAATTAAATTCCTCTGAACTGTAAACAGCAGATGAGGAGCTTCCACCCTTGAATCGAAACAACATTGTGGAAGAACTATCTATTGGCCCAAAGTCATCCTATACATGATTCCGCCTGTCAAATAAATATGGAGTCATGTTCAAGAAATATTTCTCAACCAAGTGAAATTACTAGCATACGATTAAATATAAAGTGAAAAAAAGGAAGGTCACGTTAAGACCAGTGTTATCTGGAATCATTTCGGTACGCGATATGACGCAAGACGCTACATAGCTAAAATAGCCAAGTTAAGTTCCAGAATTATCTCCCAGGAAAAATGTTTCTAGGATTTTTTTTTGGTCATTTTCTAATCTAAATAAATCATAATACTAGCCGGTACGACTGTACGAGGGACTGTTGGCTCAATCCCAACACTTGCCCATCCAATCTGTTGAGCCCTATTGGTTCCATAATGTATGAATTCTTTTTAGTCTGAAACACTAAACTTAAAGAAATCATGGTAATGAATTAAACATTTGTTGCAAGAAGTGCATATCTATCATATGATTCAACTCATTAAATTGTTTGCAAAACAATAAACAATAGGGAGTAGAAACCTGTCTGTCCTTGAAATGCCTCCACTTGCAGTGAAACATTAGTTTCTGCCATTATGAAGAACTTAAGTTTAATATTATGAAGAACTTAAGTTTAATATTCTGAAAGTTTTTAAATTCTGCTAAATTGGTGAAAACTGCATATTACTCCAATAAGTTGAGCTAGAGTACTAAGTACTAATATCGAAAGGAAAATGGAGTTTGTAGTATATACATATGTAAGTTCAAAGAGAGGATAAAAAAACAACCCTCAAGGGAGGGGGGAGGGAGGGAGAGAGTGAGAGAGGATAAAAAAACAACCCTTAAGGGGGGGAGGAAGAGGGAGAGAGAGAGACGAGCTCACAAGAATACTGAGAAAAACACCAATAAAGTTTAGCAAGAAACATTACCCATCCTGAGAGACGATGTAAACATATTTACCATCTCAATGCTCAAATTCTTCTCAACATTATTGGTTATTAAAGATATGAGATGGTCCCTTGCATAATGTTAGCTATCTTAGCAACTGATATCGACCATTCATCAACAAAACTCATAATGATAGTGTCCCTGACTTGATGAGATGGCGCATACTGACAAATTGGACTAACCGGGCATTGGCCATGTGGCCGAACAGGGATAGATCATTTCCCTCTCACGACAGACATGCTACCTCGAGAAGTGACACATGTCTCAAGAAGCCAAACCAGCTTCCGCTCCAGATGGTACAAATGTCTCCTTCAAAGAAAGACACGTGTCTCAAGAAAGGGGAACTCGAGTAGGACCAGATCCACCAGCAGGCGGCATGTGCCCTGACCTGCTCGAGATTTGAGGTGGCTAGCAAAGGCTCGAGACTAGAGGTGGATAGCGAGGGCTTGAGAGAGCCCTACTCGAGGTGCCGTGCTCAAGTCCACCATGACGCTTGAAATGATCAACTGAAGAAAGACCTGCTCGAAGTGACCCTGATAGACTCGAGCAGAGTACTCGAAAATACTCCATTGCCTCCTTAAGCTCCAAGGCAGAAGGCTTAGGGAGGCCTCTGATGGGTTTTGATTAAGGGGTTTTGGACTAGTGGTTGAAAAGACAGGACTGTCAAGAGGCACTACATCGACAACTCTCGACCAGGTTACGCTATGCCGGTACTCGAGAAGGGGGTTCATTAGACACATGACTTGAGTAGGCACGGCCAACACGACTCGAGGGTCACACGACCAGTTACATGGGGGAATCCCCAACACCTATAAATATTCCCTCTCATAACTTGAGAGAAGAGTTTTTGGAAAACTGAAACCCCTCTAGGCTCGTGAGTTTTTCCCACTACTTACTGTTTCCACCTTGTCTTTTTCCCCTCTCCAGAATCCAGATACTTACTCAAACTCATCTCCTCCATTGATTTCTCACCTCCTTAGTTAAACCCGACCTTAAGACTAAAAGTGTGACTTCCACACCTACAGACATCATAAGCATGCAGTTGATCTCATGGTCATTTAATTATGATTTATGCACAAAAAATTTTGATGGTAAACAAAGTTGAAATGTTGTAACCACCGTTATATAAACATGACAAGAACAAAACATTGACAACATTTTGGAGCGATTGCAATTGGATAGCAGTGGGTATTAAAGAGTTTAGGTCATGTTGATGCCAGTCACTGATTGGTTACTGATGGGTACTAATGAGGTATTGAACAGACTCAGAAGATAAGAAGAAGAAAAAGTGGCTCAAGAAAGAGAACAGAAACGTTAGTTCAAAATTATCTATTAGGTAATTTAAAGGGAAGCCAGAAATCATCAGAAAAATCTGATCATATGGGATGCTACTGTAATTTCTAACATTTTGAAGGAACCATGCGCAATTTGACTATATATAATTATAACCCAAAAAATTAACATGTTCCTCCTTTTATATAATAATTTTAAAGAGTGAATACATAAAGGATCATCAATCAATTAAAGCTGTTCTATACAACCTCCAAATGCAATGCTAATAAATTTGTTTTATCACCATACCATACACCTCTTTGTGATGTTGCACCTTCTCTGGTGAAGCAATACACCTTAGTATGCCCTCATTTCATTTTTAAATAATAAACATGGGTAACTGCAAATTTTGTGTGTTTAAGAAGCAATAGAGTCCTCCATTTTAGGCTAACCTCAAAGCAAAGCCTTTTCCTGAGGTATATATACTAATTGTAACATGAGAAAGATAGATCCTAACAGTGCCAATGCCATTGTACCATGTTGGGTGAAGCGTTGGCAAAGCACCTGAGGGCAGGCATGGAGCCAAGGATTTAATTCTATTTGTAAATAACTTAGAAAAGGTCAGCTAAGTTAGAATCATCAAAGGCTTCAAGGTTTAGTAGGATGCTCAATGGTTCGCAGAAAATCGTTTCAGGTTTATGCCTTTCAGATGACAAACTCAAAAATGTCACATATATGAAACAACAAGAGTCAAAAAATATCAATTCACTTTAACACAAGTGAACAAATTACCAATAAACATTTTAGTTATCATATTTCTCTCCCATGACCAGACAAGGCTTCTCTTCTTACCCTATTAGAGTAAAGTTCTTACTTAAGAACAATGATAAGGCCACTGTCTTTTCATGAAAACTTACTAAATATAGACAGGAGGATAAATCATTTGAAAGTTTATATATGTGATGAGTGGATTTTATACCTACGAATCGGGTATTTTTAGGCTTAATAAATTTCTATCTTTTAGTATTTTTAGGTACTTTTTATTTGTTTGCCTTATTATTTATTGCAGGACGGAACGGGAAGGACAAAAGGGACATTTTGGGGCTAAAATCGGATTAATGGCAAACTTGTAAATACCTTGCCATTGGAAGGCACCCCAGTGCCTGAACTAGTACTGTAGAGGGAGCCACAGCGCTCGTGTTTTCCAACAAGAGAGATTCTGCATATTTTCAGATTGGGACTAGGATTTGGAAGCCAACAGGATGCAGTTAGGATACTTTAAAGACTCCGTATAAATATCAACTTAAGAGAGCTGTTTTTGGGGTTGATAGAAAGAGAGAATTCAGATCTAGGAGGAACGCGCAAAGGAAAAGCACGAAGAAGAATTGCAAAGTTCAAGACAAAGCGGAGATATTGAAGCTGCTAATACAGTTTTTCTATTCTTTTCTTTATCTTTAATTTTTTTAATCTTTGGGATGTTTTTATTGATTAATTGGATGACGTTTTTCTTTTACGAACTAAATTTATAATTAAGATCACAATGAAACCCAATGTTCTAAAAGACACTAGGTGGAAGGGCGGCCAGGAGGGGCCTAAGCGTAGACGGAATTTTTTATTTTAAGCCAATTTTAATATTTTATCTTATATTTATCCAAACAAAATAATAATATATAGCAAAACAATCTATAATAAAGATAATAAAGACATTTGCTTAAAGTTCAAACACATATCCATATTACCAATGTCAAAGTTCAAACACAAACAAATAATAAAAAATATAAACTAATAGTCCTCATCTCTATATCCCTTTATGTCTCTAATTCTTTTTCTCCATATTCCTCCAAGATAATGTCCCTATCAAACTCACACTCATACTCCTTATCTCTCTCTTTCTCTGTGTCATCATCAGACAAAAAATATCCTTCATGGAATTCTCTGACTTCAACATTTCTACTACTTCTCCAAGGCTCTAGCACGCTATTTGCTCTAGATGCTTCACCAACAGCCTCCCAAGTAAGGCCCGAATAGCCCTCAACTTCATCATCCATTCTCACGACGTCGTTTTGTACTTTAGTTATTAAAATAAAATAAAAACAATTGTAGCCTTAATTTTTCTGCCTAAGCCCGTCTAATTTATCCGTCTTGCCCGCCTAGTCCCGTCTAATTTACTGAAAGGATTTTTTTCCCGCTTTGGGCCTAGGTGAGGTGCCATGGGGGGCCTAGCACCTAGGCGGGGTGGCAGGGGGGCCTAACGCCTAGGCAAGGCGGCAGGGGGAGCCTAACGCCTAGGCGAAAATTAATCGGACCTAGGCAAGGATTTTTAAAACACTGATGGAACCTTTTACGTAATTTAAATTATTCACATTCTTTTTAATTGGTGCTAATTATTTATGAATCGTTTATCATATCTTGAGCATTAATGTTTAATTGTCTGATCAACAATTAATGGGATAATATATACAAAACTGGAAGATGGAATATAGGTTTAGATCTGGATATGATAACATATGTTCATGTATTCTGCATGGGATGGGGTATGTGATTAGTACATAGGATAGGAATATACCTGTAATGACCACGAATTTCATTAGTCATTGTAATTATAATTAATAAATAATTAGCAATGAATTTAAAAATTTTGGTACTAATTAATTGTGCATTAGATAATTAAATAAATGTACTTATGTATGTGTATATTTATTTAAAGAATTAAAGCAAGGTGTATAATAAATTAAAGCAAATCCAATTGGATTATATTTTTAAATCCAAATGAGTTGTTAAACTAGGTCAAAGATATTAACCTAGTAGCCCATGTAATTAATTTAATTACTAGCCCATGTAATTAATTTAACAAGCTCAATGCTTATTTTAATTAAAGGTAGCATAGTTATTTAAATACTAGCCCAATGTGTTATTTAAATTGAGCCCAAAGCAATTCAATGGATGAGCCCAATATATTTAATCCTAAGGTCCAATATGGAGCCCAATAGGAAGTCAAAAATGGTCAACATTGTTACATATATGAATATATATATATATATAGGAGTATATATATATAATTAAAACATTAAAAATAAATCAAAAATGGGTGATTAAATCCCATTTTTGCTGAGATTTTAGGGGGCCTACTTGGGGTTGCTTGATCTTGCATGTTGCTTCAAACTCACACTAAATCAAAGTTGGCCAACAACCCTAGTCAATCACAATGTCACTCACATTATCCATCCATGCAATAGTAAGCTTAATTAGCTTGTAATTTCACCAACATTGGTTGATTAAGAATGTTAATGAAGTGTTACTAGAGTACTATATATAGAGCACTCCATAGTTGTATCAAGTTTGCTAGTTCATTTCCTAGAGAATACAAGAGAGAAAGTGAGACCATTTGTGAGCATTTGAGAGATACACTTGGGTGTTGAGTGAAAAAGCTAAAGAAGGAGCTTGGTGAATGTCCATTAGCTTCACAACATATTTTGGTAGGAGAAGAAGAAGAGCATCCAAGACCACAAGGTTTAAAAGTGCTCTAACTTCTCTTAAATTTCATTTTTGTAGTCTAGAACGATTTTAAACGGTTAAAATCCATTTTTAACCAATCAAAACTTGTTTTGATGGTCTATAAGTATTTAACTATGTTATATATGTATATTCATAACTTGATGTGGTTATATCATGTTTTGGTATATGTAGATTGCATAAAAATACAAGAAATGCTCATATTGATTTTTACCAGTAAAACCTAACTAAGCATGTTGTGTTTAATGTTGTATTTTGAAACGTACAAGTTGGAGATTGGATTTTTATGGCTAGAAAGTTAGATACATGAGTTTTAAAGAAAAACCCAACTTGAAGCTTTCAAAAATATTGAATAACAAAGAAGTTGTAGCTTTTACCGCAAAGGATGTCGTTTTTAACCCCTAGATGGTTCAATCTTAATTTTCGCGTCAAAAACGTGTTCAAAAATGTGATTGAACCATGAAATGTTGTAAAACAAGAAGTTAGAAAGACAACAACACTGAGTTGGTGTCATTTGAATGTGTAGATGCTATTTTGTTCAAGTTTGAACTAATAAAACTAAGGATTTGTGAAGTTAGATATCACTTTGTCCTTGTGAGCAGTTTTTAGTCCAGTTCCGTTTGGAATTTGGAATTGTGATCTAAAGAGAAGTTGTAGAGGGGGAAATTCTGATGATAATGGACTCAAGAATCACCCCAAAATGTTTTGAAATGAATAAGTTATGACAGTTTTAGTAAAAGAGGTCCGAATAGTCAAAACGAGAGCCGTCAACGCTCGGACTTTCTGCTTTGAGCGCCGCCGGCTCTAGAATAAACCTAAGACCAGCGCAGCCGCCAACGCTGGTACAGTGTTAAAAAGTCAAATTTTTGATATTTTAAAGTTTGATTAAGTCGGAACTCCGATTTAACTTGTCGGTTAATAAAAAATCTAAACAAAACACCGTTTGGAACTTAAAACCTAAGATAAACTTGTAAAATGAATGTGCTTGATTATTAAACCAATATATGGAGTTTATTAATAACTAATAGGTAGCTAAATGTTTAAAATAAATACTAAAGATAACACAATTAAAAAGTTAACTATTGGTATTATTTGTAATAAAATATTATTAAGTGATAAATAATATTAATATGTGATTAAAAAGTTATTAAATGTTTATAACATTTGTAAATGATTAAATATTACTACATGGGTAATAATATTAATAAATCAATAAAATATTATTAAATAAGTAATAATATTAGTTAATAAATAAAATATTATTAAATGATTAATAATATTAGATAATGAATAAAATATTATAAAATAATTAATAATATTAAATAATGAATAAAATATTATTAAATGATTAATAATATTAGATAAAGTAATAAAATATTATTAAATGATTAATAATATTAGATAATTAATAAAATATTATTAAATGATTAATAATATTAGATAAGGTTAATAAAATATTATTAAATTATTAATAATATTATATAAGAGTTTGAACTATATTAAATAATTAATATAGGTTTAATGTGATTGAAATATCATCAAGTGATGATAATATTTTCTAAGTGTTTAAATACCCGTAATTAGATAATTATGTGGTTAAGTATTAGAGATGTAAAATATATAAATATTATCATATGAATGTGTATATGATACTAATTTAAAGATCAATTGATTAATTGTTAGGTCTATCTAAAGAGAATTAAATTGAATTGGTTAGTAGTAGACTACGCACGAAACAAGTTTTCTACACCTTAACTTGTATTTATTGTTGCAATTATTCTTCAACCTTATTTACATTGAGCTATTCAAATTATTATTAAGCAAATTCTACACTCGTAGTTATTTGACAGAACTTAAAGTGGATTAATTATATAAAATTATTCCACCTCATTATTTGTTATTGTATTCGCACATAGTGCTTTTGCAACTGTATAGTCCAGTAATTCACGAACTATTTAAGAACGTCTAAACTAATTGTTTCGGCTAGACAAATGCATGTTTAAATTCATCTAATTGAATATTATAAAAGCTTATCCAAACCATTGGCTGGTGCAGATTCTTATAGTAAGACTGAGAAAGAACAACCCTAGTTAAAGGGGATTTTTATATTGTCGGGTAACTGAATTTGCGCAAGAAATCTAAATGTTATGCATATACATAGGACATGAGAGGACTGATCCCCTCAAGTGTCCCGTTATTTTTAACAAGGTGACAGACATTGTATGTCTGTTCTACCTTAGTATCAGTTCACGGTCATTAAAGACCACTCAGCAGTAAAGAGTCAATCAATTCTTATATTGAACATTGATTCTTGATATCTTTCACAATTGCTATTGTTGAAAACCTTGAAGTTATTTCCCTTCATCATGATATATCTTATGTTGTTGTTTATAAACTTGTTGAGCCATTTAGTTGCTCATTCTTGCTATATCATGACTATATTTCAGCTAAGCCCGAATGCTCTAAATCAGACAAAGGCAAGGGGAAAGCGAATGCGTAGATTAGTAGATGCATGCTAGTTTTAAATTACTGTTATGTAATTACTGTGTAAATCTTTTGTATTTCCCTTGAGATATGTAATGTTACGATTAAGGTTAATAGACCTTGGGAAGTATAGCCTTTTGATAAGGAACCTTTTGTATTATTCCGCGTAGTTTGAATACAATTTATGTATTTCATTGTTGTTAAGTATTGTACAGTGAGAACCAAACCCGAGGTTAAAGAACCCGAATTTGGGGTCGTCACAATACCTATGTATCTTATGCAACCTAAAAGAGAATCTGAACTTAAAATCCTTGTTAACATATTTTATATACGAATATAGTGATTTATTTAGCCAGGGTGTTGCTTGTTAATTCTGTTACCTTAGGGTCAGATTTAAAAAGATTTGTTTATAAAACTATCGGAAGAGGCGTATGAATACTATAAAGAATTCTCAGTTAGTGATTCAATTTAATTAATTAATTAATAGAGTGATATAGTTTAAATGAAACATTAGGGGAAGTTGTAATCTTAAGCTGTCTTAATTTGCATTTAATCCTTGGTTAATAATTTTAGTGGTTAATTTTAGTTGATCATTTTTTCTAAAGTTGATAATTTAAATCATTAGTTTAAATAAGATTGATTTGATTTAAAAATTAGTAGTTGATAATTATTAATTTAACTCCTCGTGAGAACGATACATTTCTTGCTAAATATTACAAATCGATTGCGTATACTTGCGTGTGAAATTGCTAGTAAGAAATAGGCAACAAATTTTTAGCGCCGTTGATGGAGAATTGTTTTAATAATTTGTCATACAAAGATGAAATTGAGAGAAAGTTCCAAAAGCTTCGAATATTTTGTCAAGAGACACGACAGCAAGAGACAATGGTTGACGAGGTCACGAGGACCAAAAATCATTGCGAGACTTTGCGATGCCGCAAGTTATTAAAATACAATCGAGTATTCAAAGGCCTGCTATTCATGCTACCAGCTTTGAGATCAAACCAGGCACTATTCAGATGATTCAAAACTCGATACAGTTTGGGGGATTGCCGAAGATGATCCAAATGATCACTTAGTCAGTTTCTTGGAGATCTGTGATACGTTTAAATATAACGGAGTCACTGGGGATGCAATTAGACTTCGATTATTTCCCTTCACACTCTGAGACAAGGCAAAAAGCTGGCTTCACTCACTACACCAGGGTCAATCACAATTTGGAATGATTTAGCGCAAAAAATCCTGGCAAAATTCTTTCCACCAACTAAAATTGCAAAGATGCGGAACGATATCACTTCTTTCATTCAGCACGATTTGGAGTCTCTGTACGAAGCTTAGGAGAGACTCAAAGATTTATTGCGAAGATGCCCTCATCATGGTATTTCCAAGTGGTTGCAAGTCCAGACATTCTACAATGGGTTATTTAGTGTCACTCGGAACAATATTGACGCGGCTGTAGGTGGAGCTTTAATGGCAAAGAATTTTGACGACGCATATGAACTATTGGAAACAATGGCAGCTAACAGCTCTCAGTGGCCGTCTACAAGGATGAATCAACCAAGGGCAGCAGGAATAATTGAAGTGGATGCAGTTACAGCATTATCTACAAAAATGACAGCCTAGATAACAACACTCACAAAGAAAATTGATGTTCTTGGGGCTCAAAATAGTCAGACTGTGGTAGTGATATACGAGATATGTGCTGGAAACCATCCGAGTGAACAATGTGCTCTAAGTTCAGAATTGGTGCAGTATGTTGGTAATTTCAATCGATAGCAGAATAGCAATATTCCGACTCAGTATCATCCTGGGTTGAGGAATCACCGTAATTTCTCGTGGGGCAACGATCAAGGCCAACAATCAAATTCAAGACAAACATACCCACCAGGATTTCAGACTCGACCTTAACCACCACCGGAAAAGAAGTTGGAATTTTAGGAGATGATTTCTAAATATATAGCTCAAAATGAGGTGTGCATAAATAATCAGGAAGTCTTAATTCGGAATTAAGAAGCATCAATTCGTAATATTGAGAATCAGCTGGGACAGTTGGCCAATGCTATGAATAATCGTCCTCAAGGGACTTTACCTAGTGATACGGAGATAAATCCAAAGAGGGAAGGTAAAAAGCACTGCAAAACGGTTACGCTTAAGAGTGATAAGGAATTGAATGATGTTGATGTTGATGTTGAAGCACCAAGGAAGCCAAAAAGTTCAATTGCTAAAGAGAATGATGTTGAGGAAAATGTAAAGCAATCGAATGACAAATCAGTGGAGAGTCAAAAAAGGGATAAACAATTTTCAGTTGTGCCACCGGTGCCTTTTCCACAGCGCCTTCAAAAGCAAAAGCTCGAGAAGCAGTTTTCCAAATTTTTAGAGGTGTTTAAAAAGCTACAGATTAACATCTCATTCACAGATGCATTGGAGCAGATGCCTAACTATGTAAAGTTTATGAAGAACATTCTATCAAGAAAAAGAAAACTAGGCGATTTCGAGATAGTGGCCCTAACGGAGGAGTGCAGTGCAATTCTGCAAAAGAAGTTACCACCAAAGCTCAAAGATCCGGGTAGCTTTACTATTCCATGCACCATTGGGAGCCAATTTTTCAGCCAATGCCTATTTGACTTGGGTACTAGTATCAATTTGATGCCTCTATCAATCTATCAGCAGCTTGGTTTAAAGGAGAGTCCCCGCGAATGTGACATTGCAGCTTGCAAATCGATCTCTTACTTATCCAAGGGGATTTGTGGAGAACGTGTTGCTTAAAGTGGACAAATTTATATTCACTACTGATTTTATTGTTCTTGATTTTGAGGAGGGTCGTGACATACCGATTATTCTTGGGCAATCACTCTTGGTCGTAGGCAAAACTCTTGTTGACGTACAGAACGTACAGAAAGGTGAGTTAACCATATGAGTCCAAGACTAAGAGTTAACATTCAATGTTTTCAAGGCAATGAAATTTCATAAGTGGAGGATTGTTTTCGAGAGGACATTTGAGGATGTAGTTGATGACGAACTTGCGAGTACACTTAATGATGATCCTCTAGAGATTTCTATTGCTAGCAATTCTACTTCAGATGATTCATATTTGCTAGAGTATGTGCAGTTGTTAGATGCATCCCAAAGGGTTAATAAGTTCAAGCCACCATTTGAGTCTCTGGATTCTGGTAAATCTTCTACTCATGCTAAAACATCATTGGAAGAACCGCCTAGTTTGGTGCTTAAACCGTTGCCTAATCATTTGAGGTATGCTTATTTGGGTAGTTCGTCTACTTTGCCTGTGATTATGTCTCCTTCACTTGACAAGTTACAGGAAAGTAAACTTTTGCGGGTACTTAGATAATTCAAATCAGCTATTGGATGAATTTTGGCAGACATTAAAGGGATTAGTCCGTCATTCTGTATGCATAAGATTCTCGTAAGTGTATTTTCTAAAGTTAAGAGAATTCATATCAACTTCGAATTTGAAAATATCTCAAATTGACTTCAAAGGGTCAACATTGAACTTATATCTTGGAACCGAGGAAGTATAATAAAAGTAAATTGCAACAAGCTACTAATATTGATGCAACCTTTGTTGATTTCTTAGATAGGTGCAGAGTGGTTTATAGTATTTTTAGATTGGATGTCAAATACAGCTCATGTACTGATGCATAGCATCTTCTTTGTTGTGTGTGTATCTATAATATTAGTGTTGTTTAATACACAAGGGTCAACTAAATCTCGCAACATATAACTTAATTAAATGATGCAGCTATAACCTCTTTTTTTTTTAAAAGTAAAATTATGCAGCTATACCTAGTGTGAAGCTATAGTGCTCACTTTGATTCGCATAATCTATATCACTAAAGAGGCATATATCGCAAAAAAATAATTAAAAAATAAGAAAATAATCAGATAAACATTAGAAATGTATACAATGTAGTTCATTAGGGCATTAAGCTCTTATGTTGGTGATGGTTTCCATGCTGAACCACCTTAAATTGGTGTCCTTTTCTTCTATGGTCTCTCTATTTTACATCTAAATCTTGTTAGCTACTGCACTTTACACACTCACCAAAGTTGACATATAAGACTCTTGCTTATACTGAAAAACAAAACGAGTTTGTTTCTATAACTTGCCAATCTGGAGAGCAAATAAAATAAATGGGTAGGTGCTGATTCACAAATCACAACACTACTACACATGTAACGGAACATGAAATGATTATTTCTAGAGAAATGTGGGTAATGCAGAGCAAAAATAAAGCGTATTTTGTTAGAGTACAATGAAAACACAATCAATACAGAATAAATTGCATGTCTACATTAACAAGGGACGGTACGCTTAGAAATATAGATTCAACGGTACCTCCAGTTTATCTAAACCAAAGGCTAGAGGAAAAACAAAAAAAAAAAAGGAAAAACATTTAAGCATCAGCCTCAACTACTTAACCAAATTACTTTGTTTTATTAATTAAGCAGAGATGACAATAATCAGACATATTTGTTGCAAATGAAATTAGAAGAGGATAAGGCTGCATGAATATAGTAGAAGTTTCTAACTGCATACCTTGGTGAAGCCAGACAATTTGAGGAGTTTGAGAAGCTAGCAAACACATTCGAGTAGGATTTCGTTAAATATGCAAAGTTGGCAGTTGGAGGTAGAGCAGGCACCCTTTCGCCCTTCTTCAAAAGTTCTTGCAAGTTAAGCCTCTGCAAGGTCAAGACAACCCTAGAATCTTTCCATATGAAAGCAAGTAGCTCACCTTGTATCACAAATAGTGAACCAGGCTTTGAGCCTGGATATCTGAAACCATATCCATTTGCAATACCTTCACCCAGAAAAGCCTGTTTAACATCAAGAGGTACAGAATCTCCATCAGCATCCCATGGAAATGGGTCAGATGAAGGCTCATCAATATTTACTATAAACATAGCTGAGCCATTTGGATGCAGAACATATTGAGTTCCCTCTAAAATTTTGGTGGCTATGAGCTGGCGTTGCCCTTGAGACTCTTCATATGACAGAAAAAGAAAGTAGAGCGCCTTTCCAGGCTTTTCTTCGGAAGGCATCCCAGGAGGCCAACCAAATGTTCCTCCCCATAGCCCAACAAATTCGTGGGCTGGTTTTGGCTCCCAAATAGGTAATTTGTAAAGAGCAAACCGACTGTCATGCATATTTGGCCACGCTCTATAACAAGTTAAATTCACAGTTGAGGCATGAAGGGCTAGACCTATTGTATCACCTGACTGAAGAAACTCGTGAAGCTGTGCATGCTTACTCTCACTGCTTGAAGTACTATTTCTTAAATGTTCGCGGTTCCAATTGGTTGAGTTTGATTTCCCCAGTATCTGTTTTAGCCCATCCTTGAAATATCCAGCAAGGTTTTTTCTTTTGGTGCACTCTGTCCGACCATAATCCCCGCTTAGTGAAGTACGAAAACCACTTGAACGGTCAAGACTCTTTCTGATCTCGCTCAGTTCCAATTGGGTAGGATCAGCAAGCAGTTGAGGACCACCATTACAGTCACTGCAATTCCGGTGAAGCTGATACATTTGCATAAGCAATGATCTCCTCTCATGTAAGTGCACCAAATCTTGTTTAAAGTTCTCATCCTCACCCCTCAAATGAGGAAAGAGTAGCCCACTTGCCAAATCTGGGACCTTCAACCGAACTTGGCTGGTAATAGTCTCGAGTAGCTTTCTTCTATCACCAAAGGCCAGCCGACTGAAGGGCATTGTCGGCTTATTCGGTCCAAACACCCTCTGTGACTTTGAAATCACACTATCTGAGCGACAAACTCTTCTTGATAATTCTTTATCCAAATTAGGAGCTAAGCTCTTACTATCCAATTTACCACCAATTCTTTGTTGCCTAGGTTCAACCTCGAGCAATAGCACATTACAAGCCCTATCAACAGCCTTGACAGAACCAGGATAAAGACAATCATCTTCCCTGTCCCTCCCATGAAGAAAAAATGCAGTACAACCATCAAAATCACTCAAAATTTCAAACACCGGTGCCCATAAAATTGGACCATCAGCAAGGCCTAATGGGCCGAGCTCTTGAGGGATGATCCGGCACCCAACAATTGAAATAAAACCTGGCATTACATAAACTACATTCCCCAGTTCAGGATTTTGGTGAACCCAAATTCCAATTAATGGCTGTACACCAACAAGGAACCTGCAAAGCGCCCTATAAGATGAAACTCCCTTTCGCCATTCGACAAGGTCTCGAGGGGAAATAACCCCGAGCATATCACATTGGTTAAACCAGACCTTATCACTGGCCGCAAGTGCATTTAGGCCTCGACAGCACAGACATAAATTACACACATCTTTCGGAGTTAAAGACCATGTTACCAGAGCAAAAACATCATCAGGCAGAGCAAGCAGCAAGATCGAACCACAAGGATCAGACAACATAGCAAAAGTAGAATATCTCAATGGGTTTATCAAGACGGCTATGCTAATCGCATCTATGCCTTGTATCCATAAATTGTATAACACGATGAAACAATTTTGAATCTACAGCAGGACAAGTATAATAATTCACAAAAAAAAAAAAAGTATTACTAATTTTCGTGAAACCACCACCCACAAAGCCTCTCATGAACCACAAATGGCCCAACTTGATTAGATTTTGACCCGTTTATGGGTCAGATTAGTTAGCTCCTGCATATATAAATAAAAAAGCAGTAACTGGGAACAAAAAAGATCTATTACTGAAGAGCTTAGGATTCAGATTCTTCAATCATAACATAATATGAACATCATAAAGATCGATGAAACCTAGTCCTGGGTAACACTTACGAGTAGGGGAAAAATTAATCAAAAGAATTGAGTATTGATCCCTCTACTCCAGATAATTATGAAGAAGAATGGAAGATTAATGAATAGCAATTATTGGGAAGGCACAAATTGATCTTTGGAATTATCTAACATGCGCTAGCCAGCCAATACTGAACTGACGAGGTTAAAGTAAAAGGCAAAGTGCCTCTTAAGTCCAAAAGAGGTACAAAGTCCACTGACCCACCCCACCCAGGGGAGAGATTTTCCAAGTCCAACTTATTTACCGGACGTTTTGAATCTACGTTGCTTACCACGTTGAAATTTTTGAGGCCGATGTTAAAAGAACGGAAAAGCTCGAGCGGAAATACTTTTTTTATTTCCTCCCAAGGGGATAGTCCCTTGAAAGCCTAGTATAGTTGTTTTCATGTTCTCTTAAATATATTTTTTTGAGTTAATTGCATATATAATTTCGAAATATGATTTCTCTTATACATCGTACTCTTACGTTTAAATAGTCTCATTCTGCGATTTAAAATACACTTAAGTAACGACGATAAATTCTATCAAGAATTCAGGTTATGTTATTCATCAAAAAATTGTCACGTAACTATATTTAACATTTAAATATAATTGATCATATAAATATCGTATTTGACTCATATTTAGTGTTTTAAATTTGCAAAAATGCATAATATATAATCCAAATAATTTACTCAATTAATTAACCCAATTATCCAAGTAAACAATTAACCCATTAATTAAGAAAAATTAAATTATTAACTCCACTAATCAAAATAAAGTAATTAACTTCACTAATTAAGCAAAATAAAATAACCTAAAAAGTAACCACATTATTAACACTAAAATTTGTAAGCATTGTTATTAACACTAAAATTAAACTCAAGCTCATGAATTAAATTTTAACCTCTTAATTAATTTCTAACAAACCATATAAAATAATTAAGTCAAATAAAATACTTAACAACATTAATTATCCTAAATAAAATAATTAACCAACTTATTTTTTAACTAATAAAAGAATCACTGCAACTAATTAGCTCAAAGTAATTAACCACAATGATTAATCAAAACCCAAATTAAAATTAAGAACAACCAATCCCCATTTAGTTATATAAATAAGAAATCATAAAAATTTAAAACAAATTCAGTTATAAAAATTTAAAATCTTTCTATTAAATTTCAATTATTTAAAAACTATTGTGTCATCAAAAAGCCTATCCAGCCTTAAAATAAGTTTTTAAAATCAATTGTATATCATTGTTATTGTAAAAGGATAAAATAAAAGAACAAAATGAAATTCATATTTATTTTCTCAGCCCAATGCCTTCGAATTCCTCGTCACCCATTGTCATCTACGGCAGCAAGTTGATTTCCTTCTCCCACGAGCAGGTCGAGTAATTTAATACTCCGTTCTAGAACTGGAAAACAAAAATGTCTCTTTAATATACAAAGGGAATTATTTTACAATTGAATAAAGAAGAACCCGTTAAGAAGAGGATGAATGATTTGAGTATTTTGAAAAGGATGAACGGATTGGGGTTTTTGATGAGAGCTGAAGAAGATGCCATGGGATAGGACAAAAATTTGGAGATGATGAACGGATTGCGGCTTTTGATTTGAGATTTTCGAGTTCATGAATAGTTTTCAGATTTGAGTTTGAGATTTGTGTTTTATAAGAGAAAATAAGTGATCCCAAATTGGAAGATGATGAATGAGTTAGGATTTTTGGTTTGAGATTTCCAAATTTTATGAATGATTTGCAAGGGCGTATGATGAATACTTTGGGTATTTTTTGAATTTTGAAAATTGAGTTTCATGGTGGATGAAGAAGATGATGAAAATGGAGAAGATGATAAAAATTTGGAGTTTCATTGCTTTTGTTTTTAGATCTATTTCATTGATTTTATTCTCCTCATTTTTACATACATAAAAATAGTTTGGGTCATCTCTTTATCGCCTAAATGGGTTTGGAGTTCTATAGAGAGAATAAAATCCGGATGAAGATGTTGAGGATTTTGTTAGCGTATGGGTTTGATGGAGGTGAGTTTCAAGAAAGATGAATTTGATTTTGTTGTCTTTTATTTTCTTATTATTTTGTTTTGATTTTGTATTAAATTGGAATTAAACAATTTTATACAGTCAAATGAAAAAAAAATAAGATCAAATCGTATGTATATTTTCCAGTTGAAACACGTGGCAATTTCGGTCACTTTTTTTGTAAAAATTAAGGTCAGAAATATTTACTTAAGTGTACTTTAGATAGCAAGATGAGAGTGTTTAAATGTGGGGGTATGATGTGTAAAATAAGTTATACTTTGAGATTATATATGCAATTAAATCTATTTTTAGCATATTACATTATTAAATTTTATAATTTTTATAATATCAGTTCAATCTTACAAAAATAAAACATTTAAAGGGGACTAAACGTAAAATATATATATATATATATAGATTGTCGATTAAACTTAAAAATTTATAGTTCGTCGTCAAAACGTAAAAAGTTATTTTTCATATATAATTTAAAGTCTAAATCGAAATTTTTTCTTCTTAGTCTGCAAATACAGTTGTTTTCATGCATGTTTTGTCTCCTGATTATTTTTTCGTGTATTTCACTATTAAAATTTATAATTTCTATAATTTCAGTCTAATCTTACAAAATCAAAGTACTTAAAAGGGGAGTAAGTATGAAAGACAACTATAGATTGTCAACTAAACCTACAAAAATATTATAGTCCCAAGTCTAAATAAAAAAAGTTATTATATTTTGAAGGCTAACATATAATTTGATAACGAAGGATGCATAAAATTTAACTAGGGGATTAAACGTAAAAACCAGATATAATTTGGGAACTAACGAATAAGTTATCCATTCTTCTAATTCGAGGGAAAGGTACCTTTTTTATATTATTATTATTATTATTTGCTAAATTAAAAAAAATGAAGTACAAAAAGTCACCAAATTATAATATAACATAGACATTATAGGACAGGCCATGAGATGTCATGATTATATGAGATTACAGTTGAAAATGACTAAAACATTGATCTATTATTTACTTTCTGAAACTTCATATATATATATATATATACTAAGTTTGCATTTTATAATTTGTAAGATATCCCTCGCAATAATTCGGGTAGGTAGGGATCGATTATGATGGCACCGTGCATTCCTTTCTTGCCATAGATAGTAAACCACTGCAGCAAACTCAAGCTTCAAAATATCACCACTATTATTATTATTATTATTATTATTATTAATATCAAACAGACTAAAATATTATAATATATTAAAACTATAATATTTTACAAAAGATGAAAATTTGCAATAGTAAAAATTGAATAATAATCTTTTTAAACATATAATAAATAATCAATAAGAACATCAATCGGAGCACAAGTAGTCAACATTACAAATACTACTGAAAAATAAACATATTTCAATTGTAGCAATAGCTATATTTCATATTCGATAAGCTACATATAATTAGGAGTGTTCAACCGATTAAAATCAGTTCGAAACGGACTGGTACTGAACCAAACCGATATAAAAATTATATGAAACTCGGTACCGAAATAAGTACCGGTATACCGAAACGGTTAGCCGATTTGGTATCGATTTTTACCTAAATAAGCTGATTATTATTATTATTTATAAATAATAATAATAATAATAATAATAATAATAATAATAATAGTAATAAAAATATTTTAATTATTATTATTAATTATTTATTAATAATAATAATTTAAAAAAAAATAGAAAACCGGTATAACTAGTTCGATCCGGTTAATATCGATTCCCCAAAATTTTGAATTGATACCAAAACGGTTGATACTAATATATCGAATCAATATTAAATCAATTTTTTTTTACTAAACTAGTTGATTCAGACTAATTCAATATACTCTATCTGCCAAATAAATTGAAAATTTTACCCACCTCTACATATAATGCGACAAACGATTATCAAACATTAGGAATGAAAGCAAACAGTGCTTAGCGACCATCATCTGGCTTTTTCGGTCAGTGGTTCACTTAATGACGTAAATTATAAAAATATCGTAACTTGCATGTTCTTCCTTTTGGCCGAGGGAGTAACTTTTAGTAATTGTGCTTTCATTTATTTCCTGATACTTTTTGTAGCCTATAAAGTATAGGCTATAGTTGTAGGCTTTTGATAATAAATTTTATACTTAAAATTCATATTTGATAGTTATTTTATGTATTCAAAATCAATATAATTAATTTTAATATCTATATAATATTATTATGTTTGTCATTATTGTACATTAGAATATTATTTACTCTTCTCGCTATTTTAAAATATAGTATAATATTATTATTGACAATTTAAAGTCAACTTAAAATATTTTTAAACTTAAAATTTAGTATAGATTAATTTAATTTTAATTCATACAATAATAAATATTATAAATAATTTTTTTAAAATATTATTAATAATAAAATTTATTTTTCATAATTTTTAGTAAATAATATTAATTTTACGTTTGAATATGTCTCAATTTAATTTTCAAAAAAAATTAATTAATAATTCTTATAATTTGAGACGAAAGGAAGATGGATTCAAGATTCACGCTCTTCAATTTTTTTTTATATTATTATTAATATGTTTGTAATCATTGTGCTTTAGATAATTGTCTTAGTATACTTGAATCTTATTTAATTAAAATAATTATATTATTAAATGCTGAAAAGTTTTTTCAGTAGTATCTGTTAGTGCATTTATATTTATCTGCTATATATTTGATTTAATGAAAACAAAGAAACTTAAAGTATATGTAGGCACCCAAATATTGCAATTGTCTATTAACCAGGGCAGGAGGCCAACAGTCCCCAGATTACGAGATACAAATAATACAGCGAAAAATGATGATTTATAACTGCATGACACAAGAATCGAGGAAAGGAAGTTGGGCGGCCGCAGATGTATCTGCGGCCAAAGACTTTTGAGCATTTTCGTGGCTCGAGGAAACACACGGCAGCCGAGGCGGTGGGTGAGATAGCAACAGCAGGCAACCGCAGATGGATCTGCGGCTACCTACAAACGTCTATACAGCGTCCATTTTTTCATCTGAGAGAAAGAAGGAAAAGAGGGGAAGAAATTGAGAAAGAGAGAGATAGAATATATAAAGAGAAAGCCTATGGTTTTGATAAAGAAAGGGAGGTTTTGTCTCTTTTTAGCTTCAATATTTGTCCAATCTTGTGTTCTATATTTGGTTGTGAAGTATAAAGTGATTCTTGAAGTGTTGCAAGGTGAAAAAAGGCATTTCTTGAAGTTTTTATCTTGTTTTCTCCTTATGATTTCTTGTTGTTAGGTTGTTTGAATGTAGTATCTTTGTTGTATTAGTAAGGATCCATGGATTAGGGATAATTAGTGAGGGTTCCGTCGAAACGAAATTTCCTCCTAATGCCTTGATGATATCTGTATGGTGATATATAGTTTATTATGATAATGTATAGTTCATAGTGTTTTAACTTGCTATTTTAGGTTATTGTGGTGTAGTAGTAAATCTAGTGTTATTGAGTTTTCCATTGTATCCATATTATTGTTGTGTGGTGATTTTGGGATTGTGAGCCTAGAAATGAGATCATTGTGATCAAATTGCAAAGATGGACAATTTTTGGTATATGTAGTTACGGCGATGTGCTATTTGTTGTACATATGTAAATTTTGGGCCTTACAACGATATCGAGTAGAAATCGGGTTTAAGGCCCCATAATAGTGGAATATGTGATTGTAGGTGTTTGAGGTTATTTAGATGGCTCACATGCCCATGAATAGCCCCGACACATTTTTGAATGCCTAATTTGATTTGCGACATGAAAAGCGATTTCAAAAAAAAAAAACGATAAAGATCTTCTAAAAGTAATCAAATTAGGGTATTAGAATCACGAGGCTTAAAATCGAGAGTTTAATGAACATCGATTCCTATTTAACAAAAAGGCTACAATCGTTTTTTAAACATCATTAAAAATGGTTTTGTAAAAATAAATAAACGTTTTTCATTAAACTTTGGTGCATAGGGTTAAAGAGCTCTTAGAAGTTGTCTTCATTTTATTTTACTTTACTGTTAAAAGGTAATGTATAGTCTCGATTCCTATTTGACAAAAATTTAAAAACCCTTGTTTTTCTAAAACGACACCTAATAAAAATCTCATCGCTTTTGAAATTAAAATCAATATCTATTATAAAGTAAAGCCTTTTCGTATGGGTCAAAAAGATGTTCTAAAATGCTTTACAGATAAAACACGTTTTTTACAAAAAAAAATCAAAGCGGCTTTTCATGTAAAAATTAACCACAACATTCATTTAGGCACACACACACACACATACATACATGCTTTATGATTTTAAAAGGATAGGAAAGCATCAAGATTGCGGTAATCGTGTTTTCACATAAGTCGGGGGGTGCCTAACACCTTCCCCTCGCTTAAGCAAGTCCCGAACTCTGTGAATCTCGATTTGCAGGCCAATTAATTCAGAGTCATATATGAGCCAGCACGATTACGAAAACTAAAACTCGGATGAGTTGGTACATCCATTTCAAACATATCAACTGGCGACTCTAGTCAATTGGCTCATCATAAAATCAATTTTTCAAACCTCGTCGACACTTGTGCCGATCTTTTCCAAAAATCACCTCTCATAATTAAAAGGCTAAAATTGAAAAGGGTAATTATTAATAGGAGACGATTTTCTCGGTGTCGACATTATATTTGTAATGAACATGTAATATTGTATAGTTCTTATGAGAAATTATATATAAAAGGATTTATGGATTTAATTTGTTAGGTTAATCCAAATACATAGAGTTAGGTTATGTTGTAACCGAGCAGTTTGGAAGATCGTCAAGCATAATGCCAAGTCACTTTAAGATCACAGAGTGAACCAAGGCAGTTTGACAGAAATGTTGAGCAAAAAGCAAAGACTTTAAGATCGCAGAATAAATTGAATTACTCTAAGATCGTAGAGCGACTTCAGAACGTAGAGCGACACCAGACGTAATTCCTAAACCTTTTAGGAACTAAATAATAATAATAATAATAATAATAATAATAATAATAATAATAATAAGACTCTTATTAATTTATAATTAATATTTCTAAAATACTTAATTATAAATATTAAGCGATTTAATTTATTCTATCACTACAGTATAAATTAAATATACTTAATTAATTATTTCTATTATGCTACTTACTTCTAAAATAAATATTTATCTTTTATGGTGTGACCCTTTAGGTTCAATATTATACCGGTTGTAGAATAAATAAATTAGAATCATTCTAGTATTATTTATTATGAATTAAACTCCTTTAATTCAAAATAAATAAATATATTTATTCTACAATAAGGGTAAACCCTTTTAGCAATTCACGACTTTTCGAATAATATGAATTTCAACATTTAATCACAAAGAACCTATTCCATGAATAGTTATCATACAATTCAATCCTTCTACTGCATAATGTCCCAATCAAATATAAGACACGGAATTACTGTCAAGTCTTATTTAATTTAGTCATATACATTTCGATTCTCAAATGCATAACTCCAATTATTGTAAGTTAGAAACTCTTTTCTAATTTGCATTATGTCTTGGCCAAGGACTACTGGGTTATCATTTATCGAATCACATAAGATATCATCTTCCTTTACTAGAAGTGGTAGATTCTTTGTTGATCATTCACATATCTTCATGTACAACTTATTATACCCGAACATATCATTTGTTCTACCTAAATAGTCTTAAGAAATATGACAAAGTATAACTCATCATACATAAGATACTATGATGATCTCAAGTCCAAGGTTCATTTGCACTACTTTTACATTAGAAACTCTTATTGACGTGCATGTAAAACTCCATTAGGTGTTCTTTAAGCGAGTCACGTTTAGTGAACTTATTCTCTAATAAGCACATACATACTTGCTTTAGTGTCTTTATATAAATAATTATGAGATCAATCATCCTCTTCAACAGAGCAATCATAGTATGTATTAATCTATTCGGATCTACTAACACCAATTAGTGATCCTTCGATTAGGAACATTTCAGTTTTAAGTTATCTTAAATTTAGATTTCATTAGCATAAAATCTTCATGATTCTAAAAGCATTGCTTCAAAACTATGGGTTTATCACATTCATTAATTCAAACAATTAAACATGGATAAATAAATGCCTTTATAATTTTTTTTATTAATCAACAAATAAAATTACAAAGTACATGCTCTATCACATTAAATGTGATTGCCTTGAGGGCATACTACTTTCAGTCTCCCACTTGTACTAAAGTCAATCGCCCTTATATCTAATACTCATCTTCTCTAAGTGGTGATCGAAGTGTTGTTGAGATAACACTTTAGTAAATAGATCTGTAATGTTGTTCTGAGAGTCTACTCACTCAATGGTGACATATCATCTTTCAATGATTTTTCTAATCAAATGAAATCGCCGCAACACATGTTTGGATTTCTGATGAGACCTGGGTTCCTTAGCTTGTGCAACAGCTCCCTTGTTGTCACAAAAAAAGACATTGGTCCTTGAATGCTAGGAACCACTCCAAGTTCTATAATGAACTTCTTCATCCAAAAAGCTTCCTTTACAACTTCACTTTGTAGCTATATACTCTACCTCTATCACTGAATCAACAACTGTTTGCTGCTTGAAACTCTTCCAACTCACTGCACCACCATTCAAGGTAAACACATAACTTGAAACGGACGTCTCGGTTAATTTGAAAATTTGAGTCTATATAGCCCTCTAGTTTCAAATTAGACCCACCGTAAATAATAAATATATCCTTAGTTCTTCTTAAGTACGTTAGGATATTTTTCACTGCTTTTCAATGTTCTTCTCCAGTATTCAATCGATATCTGCTTGTTATACTAAATGGATAAGCAACATCAGGTCTAGTACATATCATTCCGTATATGATAGATCCTATTATCGAAACATAAGGTATCTTACTCATATGGTCTCTCTCTTCAGGTATTTTTTGGGATATTTTCTTGGAAAGATGTACTCCATGGCTCATCAGTATGAAACCTCTTTTGGAGTCTTCTATGCTAAACCTCTTTATGATCAAATCAATGTACGTTCCTTGGGTCAAGCCTAACATCTTTTGTGATCTATCTCAATAGATCTTTATCTCCAAAATATAGGATGCTTTACCTAAATCCTTCATGGAGAAGTATTTCGACAACCATATTTTGACTGATTATAGCATCGAAGTATTATTCCCCATTAGTAGTATATCATCAACATATAATACTAGGAATGTAATGGAGCTCCCACTAACCTTCTTGTACACACATGATTTATCTTCGTTTTTGATAAAATCAAACTTTTTGATTGTCTCATCAAAATGAGTGTTCCATCTTCAAGAAGTTTGCTGCAATCTATAAATGGATCGTTGTAAGCTTACAGACTTGATTTATTCCATCTTTTGAAATAAATCCCTTTGGTTGTATTATATATACATCTTTATCTAGTTTTCCATTGATGAAGGTCGTCTTTACATCCATTTGCCAAATCTCATAGTCGTAGTAAGCCGTAATCGCAAGCAAAATTCGCATGGACTTAAGCATTACTATTGGAGAGAAGGTTTCGTCATAACTAATTCATTCTCTTTGTTTAAAACTTTTTTCAACTGGTCGGGTCTTATAGGTCTCTATCTTGCCGCCTACTACAGTCTTTCTTTTAAAAATTCATTTACATCCAATAGGTTTAATGCCCTCAGGTGGAGTAACCAAAGTCAATACTTGGTTCTCATACATGGAGTCCATACCGGATTTCATGGTCGTAAGACATTTCTCTGAGTCTTTACTACTCATAGCCTCTTTGTATGTCAATGGATCATCATCATTTATGATGCGTACCTCATCATCATCCTCTATGATGAATTCATACATCTCAGGTGTAATGACCATGAAATCTAAGTTACATTATAATGATGATTATTAAATAATTATCAATGAATTAATTTTTTTATATAAATTAATTGTGCATTTGCATGATTAAATGAATATACGTATGTGTGTGTATATTTAGTAAACCAATAATATAGCAAGGTAGTGAGATTAATTAAAGCAAGTCTAATTGAACTATATTCTTAAGTCCAAATGAACAATTAAACTAGGTTCAACGAAATTAACCTAGTAGTCCCTAAACATAATTTATGATTGATCCATGTTATAATTGAACTAGTCTAATGCTTATTGTACTTTCAAGTCATGTGTTTGTTAATGATAGTTTAATGGAATAAATTAATTGAGCTTAAACAATTTAATTGAATGAGCCCAATTAATTTAATTGAGTGACCCCAAAGAAGAGCCCAAACTTAAGTCAAAGGTTGGTCAATAATTGTATATGTGAGTGTGTGTATATATATATATATATATATATATATATATATATATATATATATATATATATATATATGTATATAATTGCAATAACTATAAAGCCAAATTAGAAAGAAAAGAAGGGGATGACCGACCCAGGGGGACCCCACATGTTGGTGGATTTTAAATTTTTATGTTGCTTGATTTTGTGAATTTTGAAAAACTCTTACTAACTCCTACCAACCCTAGTCCCTTCATGTAAGAAAATCTCAAAAATCTAGCAAAATTGTGAGCTTAAAGATAAAATGAGCTAGTGAAATTGTATAGATATATGTAGTATATGTATACATTTTGTATGATAACTTATGCCTATAAATAAGGCCTTTACCAAGCTTAGCTAGGTTGGTTAGTCAATTGCTAGATTTCTTAAAGAGAAAAATATAGAGAGCTTTTTAGAGATAAAGCTAGAGAATACTCTTGAAAACTTGAGAGTTGGAAGTCTAGAAGGTTGATATAGTAGTCAAGGTGGGGCATTCAAGCTTCATTTCTTACTTTGGAAGAAGAAGGAAAAGAGAACTTAAGCTTAAGAGGTTTAACAGTGTTTTTATCTTTATATTTCTTCATTTCTATAGTTAATATTTGTTGTAGAAATGTTTGTTATGGTTGGTTGTGGGAGAAATTAGTTTATGATGGAGTTATGGTGAGTTTGAAGATATAAGAATGGATTTTGATGGTGAAAATATGTCTATGTATGCTAAATGCATTTTTCCATGGTCAATATATATTGGATATGCTAAAAATATATTTTTAACGGTTCAAAATCTATTTTCAAACTCTTGAATGCTAGATCTTGGATATGTATGAAGATTCATGATTTAATATGTTTAACAGGCGCATTACCATGTTTGGTATATAAAATGATAGAAAAAGTTGCATGAAAAGATGTTTCCGGTAAAACTCTAATTAGCTATGTGATATAAATAGTTGTATATAGAAATGTACAAGTTGGTTATTTGATTTTTATGGCTAGAAAGTTATATTTATGAGTTATAAAGATAACCCAACTTAAATATCTCAAAAATATGAAAAAATGAGGATGTTATGAATTTTATCGCAAAATATATAGTTTTGAAACCCTAGATTGATCGATCTTAAATTTTATGTCAAAAATATTTTTAAAAATGAGAACGATCCATGAAATATTGAAGAACAAGAAGTTAGGAAGATAACAAAACTGATTTTGTGTCTTTTGGATATGTATATTTCATTTTATAAAAGATTGAACCAAAGAAATCAAAAGAGAAAAAATTAGGGTTTGACAAAACAGAACTACCGCCACAGCGGTAGGTCTCACCGCCGTCGCAGTGAAACATTCTGCGAGTCACTGCCTCACCACCACAGCGGTTGTCCAGAATATTTAAAAATTAACTTTTATTAACCGGGTCGGGTCTGGTCGAGCCATAGGAAACGAGTTGAGTTGGATCCTTTGAAAATGAAATGGATAAGAAAATATAATTTTATATAATATTTGTCACGCCCCCAAATTTAGGCCTACATAGCCCAATTTGAGACGCTATAAAATACACGATTTCTAATACAAATAGTACATAGAATAGAAATATAGAACTCAATAATACACAACTAAGTCTTCACTATTATTGCCATACTATATACAACATGTGAAGACTACAATAGCTATCTCTCGGACCGTCACTCCATTCTCCTGCTAGACCCAACTATTCTCTCATTTTCTGAAAAACAATAGAATAAAAAAAAGGGTGAGCTCAAATAACCCAGTAAGAAAATACCATGACTAAGATAATGATAAATAAATTATCATTAGCCTTCAACAGTTGAGTTCTTAATTGAATATAATAGACAATAAGCTTTATATCAAGAACTGCAGTTAAATCCTTGAATAAAGTTTAGATCAATGATAGCAGCGGAATGAGCAATTCATTAGAAAATAATGTAGACTATGATGTCCACTCGCTTCTCTTTTTAAGAAAAATATTATCAACTTTTATCATCTGAAACACCACTGGTCATGATGATACAAATTCACAGTCCTTGTCATAATCATGCAAGTCAACAGTTCATCTTTGTACTACGGGCCAAAGATATTCAATATATCACCAACGGTCATTATTATACCAGTATTCAGCATTTGGTCATAATCATACCAAACAACAGTTCATCTTTGCACTACGGGCCAAAGATATTCAAATATCACCAACGGTTATGATTATACCAGTATTCAGCCTTTGGTCATAATCATACCAAATAACAGTTATTTTTTGCCCTCGGCCAAAGAGAACATTTATCACGTGCCCTAAAAGACACAACAATTATATCGCCTTTATCCTATCATGTGTGCCCCAGGCCACATATATTCACAACAACATGGTTCTTGACGATTAGAATAACATCAGTGATATAGATGATGAATCAGAAGAAACAGTATGATCAATAAATATCGAAAGTTTATGATTTTTCTTTGTGCAGATTCAAATAATGTCCAAATTGTCAACATGATGTGAACTTAAATTCAAGCATGATATTTAAGATCCACATTTCAGAATAACGGTTAAGGTTCAAAAGAAAGATTTTAAAAAATAGGAAGGCTCAATTGAAATGATATTAGATGAAGCGCAAACTATTAAACAATATATAATCATTTTAGGAAACTTTACCAACAAAAGACAAATAAGAAATGAATACGAAGAGTAATTCACCAAACATACGGTAGTCCGCGTTGCCAGGTTATTCTCAGAGATTAATAAGGAATGAATATGAAAGGTTATTCACCAAACATGCGGTAGTCCGCGTAGTCAGGTTATTCCCACAAATTAATAAGGAATGAATACGAAAGGTTATTCACCAAACATGCGATAGTCTGCGTAGTCAGGTTATTCCCACAAATTAATAAGGAATGAATACGAAAGGTTATTCACCAAACACGCGGTAGTCCGCGTAGTCAGGTTATTCCCACAAATGAATAAGAAAGTTTATTCACCAAACATGCGGTAGTCCGCGTAGTCAGGTTATTCCCATAAATCAATACATGGAAATAAATGACACGTCTTATGAATAAAGAAGAAACGATATTATTTTCGAGAATCAAAAAATAATAATCCTTTACCGTAGTAAGTTTAAATAATGGAAGATGAAAAAGATGGTATTGTTGTCCGATTTATATATAGTCAATTCGCGCAAGTATACACGGTCAAACAAGTAATATAGAAGTAAAAATGATGTCGAACCCACAGGGAACGGGTAACAATTATTCTGATTATCACGCAATTAACAAGTTAATCTAACTTAAACGATCACCAAGTTTACTTATGAAAATATTAAGTTGGAAGCTAGTGTTAAGAACTGATTATCCGATATTTAAAAGCTAGTATTACACTTTCCCCAATTGATCATAACAATTTCTTCAGCTTACTTCCAATTGATTAATTCTCATGAGTTGTTAACAGAGATTGCCTATCTATTTATTAACTTTATTCAATAGATAATAAAAAGATCTAATCCACTTACCTTGCTACTATTTGTGCAATATAAACTTGAACTAGACTCATTACGAACAAACTCTCCACCACATTTCATATGGCACATAGATATTTTCATCCTATGCACTATTATGCTATTCTCTTAAAAAGAATCAACAAGTTTATATGTTATTATACCCAAATCTAATCTTAGATTCCTTTCACAATTACGTCTAAGATATCAGATTAATTGCTGCGCACACAATTAATAAATTCAAGCATAAGATATAATAAACAACTCAAGTAGAATCAATAACTGAAAATAAACAAGAATTAATTATCATAAACCAAAAGGTTCCATTGAAATCCTAATTGAACGTTTAGTTCATCATAGTCAACTGGAAAACCATCGTCATAATTATAACTAACATTCAGAAGTACAAGATAAGGAGAATAAGAGAGAAAAAGATTGAAACTCTGTAGCCTCTCTTGGTCTGCAATCCTAGTCTTCTGATGCTTGTTCAATTCATGTGTATGGAAGCTTTCTCCTGACTTTCGTCCTCCTCTTGTACAGCCCACGCCTCCACATATATACTAGTCATCCCTAAGTAGGGTTTTAAGCGTCCAAAATTGATTAGGAAACCAGAATCTTCAGTAAATTGCGAAACTGTCCGACAAAATCTGCGACTCAGCGCTGCCAGCTCTGACCGTAGTACTATTCCAGCGCTGCCAGCTCTGGCCCTTTTCACAGAATTTACAAAATTGCCATTTAAGCCCCGAACATGACTGTTTTGCCCCTTTTTCACCTTGCTGCAGAAAATAGACATAAATGCAAATAAAATGTACTAAAATGACTTTAACGATAACCAAATAATAAGCCTAAACATGTCCGAGTCATAGGTATAAAACCTACTCATCAAATACCCCCAAACTCAAGACTTTGCTTGTTCTCAAGCCAAACACTAAACATAAATGAAAATAAATAAATAAATAAACATAACTAACTAATCTATTTACATGAATGCAAATGCATGACAACTAATATATTGAGCAACAAACTAACATAATTCATAAAAATCCAGCCTCAACGATCTTTAACTAACTTTTTAGCTAGACTTTAAAGTCATGCTCAACCGAAGATCTAACATATCACCAATTTCATCTAACTCTCGACCCTTTCGTGTGTGTGTGACTTCAGTATATCAAACCAATTAAAATCTCAATCCAATTCATGAATATCAGTGATCCCAAAATATGTTATTACCCTTCCCATACACTTGTTTTCACATTTCTTCTATTTATTTTATTTATTTTACGAGTGCGTCTTACGCTCCATCTCGTATATTATTATCTTAGCATGTGCAATGTCCATCTTTCTTAGGCTTTTCAAAATTACCCATGTAGCGAACTTTCCACCAGTGACTCCCAACCTAGTAGGTTTTTAGGGGCACTGAGTGTAGAGACACTCCTAAGGGCTTACTCGTTCGAGCAATAGAGGCCACAAAAACAGACTAGCCAAGATCTGCTCATACCTGTCTAACTTTCTTCATGTTTTCTTTTCATTACATTTCAGACAAGCATCGAAGCAGTTATTTATTTCCATTATATATATGTTTTTTATTTATTAGTTTCCAACAAGTGATAGAAGTTTTCCATATCCTTAACAAACACCGAATTCGTAACTGAACCAAACCTAACCAATTCAATATATTGAATGTGCGCAATAATAAAGGGTCTTGAACTTGACAACACTAGTAAAAGTTAAATTTTTTGATTTAGCAATTCTTATCCATCTAACTAACTTAATTAGTTAATTGATCAACTTTTCATCATCAGCCTTCCTTAAATTTCAAATATTCATTTATTGCTCAAATGTCCCTAAATGTGATGTTTAACGTTTCATGATATATGAATGCAACAAACTAAATGCCAAATGAAATTTTTTTAAAAATAATTTTTTTTTTAATTTTTTTTTTATAATTAACAAAATGCACGTGAATCTAAATTAAATATGCAACAACTGCAACTTCATACACACAAAACCTACCCCCAAACTCAGATTGAGCTATGTCCTCATGCGAAAAATATAGAAATGCGAAAAAGAAAAAGAAAAGGACAGAGGACTCCCCTGATATTAATTATCATGATCGACTTTCGTACCATCATTGCCATCCTCATCCTCATCTTCATCCTTGGCAGCAACTGGGTCGGAGGGTGGATATTGTGACAATGCCGGTGGTACCGGGAACTGGACATGTAGAGCATTCAGGTTCATTGCGGCAAACATGTCTGTCAATGCTCTATTAGAGTTGACAAGATATGAATATATCTCCGCTTGACGCGTAGCAAGGCAGTTATTTTGCCGACCGATATCCTCATGATGTTGGTTTAGCTGCATTTGCAATTGCATAAATCTGTGATCAAATTTTCGCGATAAGGATTCCATAGAGCTTGACTGGTCAGCGACTGCAGGTGGTATCGATGGAGGAACCATGATATAACTCAGCCCACTCGGATGAGATTCGCCCCCGTCCCATACTGTATAACGCATTATCAAAGCATGATCAATGATAGGTGACGGGAGGGCTATCTCTTCATTATTAGTCCAAGTCACCCCTGCTTGGCGACACAAAGCACATATGAGCGAGGGATGAGGAAATCCTCCCGTTGTAGCCCCTTTCCAAGCTCGCAACACGGAATCGTGAATGACACGCCCAACATTCACATTCATTCCCGTTACTATACCATACAACAAAGCAGCTTGTTCCTTTGTCACGTCACTCACATGTCGTGTAGGCATTAATCGTGCACAAATAAATGCATACCACGCCTTGCCGTACCGACTAAGTGCAGAATGTGAAAATGTCATCGCTCCACTTTCCCTTAACTTCCATCGTGTTCCCGGTTTGCATAAGGTAGTAATAATCGCGTCATAGTCTGGAGTATCGCTGAAATACTTCGAATATCCCTCATTAATCGCATAATCCGGTAGGTTGAAGAAGTTGTTTATTTCGGAGATGACGAATGCAATTGTCTGCCCACGGACAAGAACTTCATGAGAGTTGTGTTCTTGGAGATTAGCGTAAAATTCTTTCACTATGGGAACCACAGCTTCGATCGGTTGCTCTGTAAATGAACGCCATCCTTTGTCAGCAATCATGGCTGCCAGGTTACCATCTAGCCTTATATCGGGTCGTAAACCCCGTTCCGGAATCACGGTGCGGTTATCCCACGCATGAAATTTGGCTGCCGCTTCGGCACTAATGTACCGCGTTTGATCATATTTCTTTGACGACTTGGAACGTGATCCCTCGGACCGTGGACGCTTAGAAGACATCTTGGAAATAGCTAGACCCAAGTACCCTAAAAAAAAACTTCAAAAGTAGGGCAAAATCACACTAAGTTGTCGTTGAGGCAAACTGTCGAACACTTTGTGTGCACTGTGTAGGTCTCCCCTGAACAAGGTCACCCCCAAATCGGATTATGCCACCCACTAGGGGTTTCTTGGCTACGACAGCAGGACCCAAAGGCGTTTTCAACAGAATTACAACCAGATTTCCCAACCCAGCCGAACAGTTAACCCACCAAGACACCAAGAAGATGAATTGGTAACGTTTGTGGGGCTAAACAACCTTGAACTTCTTTCCTCAGGAAACGAATCGCGGCTGGGGAGTGAAGAAATAAACCCGAATGGAGGCTTGGAAGATGATGTTGAGCGGTGTTTTGATCCTTAAGATGCCCTCGAATCAGATATAAGGTGAGGGGGCTAGAGGTTGGGAGTCGGCTGAATGTTGGAAGCCCGGTGTGCAAAATAGGGGCGTGCGTTAGTGTGTAAGAACCGGCTAGACGAGGTGTTTTAAAAACTTGCATCAGACCGCAGCGCCGGCGGAGCTGTAAAATACACTGATATAGCGCTGGCAGCGCCTAAAACAGTAGGTGTTAGCGCCGACAGCGCCCAAAACAGTAGGGGTTAGCGCCGACAACGCTCAAACTGCTGGATTTTCAGAGCCGACAGCAGAGCCGGCAGCGCTGGGCCATTATTGCTGAAATGTTTTTTCCAAATTTTGTTTCTTCTTTTAGTTCGCGTGCTGACATGCATGACATGAAATTTGACAATAATTAGCATGATTTACAGAAACTCATATACTTAACGATTATGAAATCCTAAAATTAAACTAAATGACTAAACTAAGTATATAGAGAACAAAAATAAATAAATAAATAAAATTGCAAATACTAAAAACGATAAATTATGAACGATGATTGGCTTGCCTCCTAACAAGCGCTTGCTTTAGAGTCGTCCAGCCTGACTACTTCCTGATTTATGCTGGGTCTGCAAGGCTGATTGAGGTTCGTTGACAGTTCACCTCATCACCCCAATAATGCTTTAGTCTCTGACCATTGACCTTGAATGTTTGCTTGTAATCCGTTTCTAGCTCAACAACTCCATGTGGAAACAACTTGGTAACAACGAACGGACCAGACCACCTTGATTTCAATTTTCCAGGGAAAAGCCTGAGTCTAGAGTTGAACAGTAACACCTTTTGACCCTCTTCAAATCTTCGCTCGGTGATTTTACTATCATGCCATCGTTTAATCTTTTCTTTGTATAACTTGGCATTTTCATACGATTGGAGACGGAATTCGTCCATTTCACTCAGTTGAAGTAGTCTTTTCTCACTTGCCGCATTCATATCAAAATTCAGCTGTCGAATTGCCCAATAAGCATTATGTTCTAACTCTGCTAGTAAATGACACGCTTTTCCGTAGATGAGCCTATAAGGGGACATCCCAATCGGTGTTTTGTAGGCAGTTTTGTACGCCCACAACGCATCGTCTAGCTTCTTTGCCCAATCTTTTCTGCTTGGATTCACTATTTTCTCTAAGATTCTTTTTACTTCTTTGTTCGAAACCTCAGCTTGGCCGCTGGTTTGGGGATGATATGCTGTAGCGACCTTGTGGGTAACTCCATACTTCTTGAGAATGGATTGGAAGTACTTATTGCAAAAATGGGTACCCCCGTCACTTATGATTGCCCTAGGTGTTCCAAACCGTGTAAAAATGTTCTTCCTGATAAATTTTAATACCACATTGGCATCGTTCGTTGGCAAAGCGACTGCTTCCACCCATTTTGAGATGTAATCCACAGCAAGTAAAATATACTTGTTATTGAAGGATGACGGGAATGGCCCCATGAAATCAATACCCCAGACGTCGAATATTTCTACTTCCAGAATGGTGTTTAATGGCATCTCTTGCCGTTTTAAAATGTTTCCTACTCGTTGGCATCTGTCACACTGTATTGCAAATTTGTGGGCATCCTTAAAGAGGGATGACCAATAAAATCCTGATTGGAGAACCTTCGCTGCTGTTCTCTCTCCTCTGTAATGACCGCCATAATCTGATGAATGACATTGCTGTAGAATTCCTTCACATTCTTCTTCGGGCACACATCGCCTTATCATTAGATCGGCACATTGTTTGAATAAAAAGGGTTCATCCCACAAATACTGCTTTACATTGTGCAAGAACTTCTTTTTCTGTTGGTAGTTCATTTCAGGAGGAAGCATATGACTTACAAGGTAGTTCACATAGTCGGCATACCATGGTACCTCTTGCTTGACATAGAATAATTGCTCATCTGGGAAGGACTCATTGATCATCATACCATCTCCGTGTTGTTGTTGAGAACTTTCCAATCTAGATAGATGGTCTACTACTTGATTTTTCGTCCCTTTTCTATCTCTAATCTCTAGATCGAATTCCTGAAGTAGAATGATCCAATGTATCAGTCTTGGCTTGGCATCTTTTTTCGACATGAGATATTTGATTGCGGAATGATCAGTGAAGACTATCACTTTTGTTCCAATGAGATAGGCTCGAAACTTGTCAAAAGAGAAGACTACTGCCAAAAGTTCCTTTTCTGTAGTCGTGTAATTCAACTGTGCATCCGTTAGAGTTTTACTAGAATAATAAATCACATGAAATACCTTATCCTTGCGTTGGCCTAAAACTGCGCCAACTGCAAAATCGCTAGTGTCACACATAAGTTCAAACGGAAGATTCCAATCTGGTACAACTATTACGGGAGCAGATATCAACTTGTTCTTTAAGATCTTAAAAGCTTCACAACACTCTTCATCAAATTGGAAAGGCACATCCTTCTCAAGTAAAGTGCAAAGCGATTTTGTTATCCTTGAGAAATCCTTAATAAATCTTCGGTAGAATCCCGCATGCCCAAGGAAACTACGGATTCCTTTTACAGATGTTGGAGGTGGTAAGTTTTCGATGGTTTCAATCTTTGCCTTATCCACTTCGATACCATTTGCCGAGACTCGATGCCCTAGTATGATCCCTTCTTGCACCATGAAGTGACATTTTTCCCAATTGAGGACCAAATTGGTTTCTACACACCTTTTGAGCACCTGGATCAAGTTCTGAAGGCATAGATCAAAGCTATCACCAAAAACCGAGAAATCGTCCATAAATACCTCTAAAATCTGCTCCACCATATCCGAAAAGATGGCCATCATACATCTTTGGAATGTAGCCGGTGCATTACAAAGCCCAAAAGACATCCTCCTAAAAGCGAAAGTACCATAGGGGCATGTGAAGGTTGTCTTTTCTTGATCTTCGGGGGCGATGACGATTTGGTTACACCCTGAATACCCATCTAATAAGCAATAAAATTGATGGCATGCAAGTCTGTCTAACATTTATCAATAAATGGCAACGGGAAGTGATCCTTGCGAGTTGCCTTGTTCAATTTTTGGTAGTCGATACATACCCGCCAACCGGTCACCGTTCTTGTCGGGATTAACTCGTTGTTTTCGTTAGACACCACAGTCATGCCACCCTTCTTCGGTACGCATTGCACCAGACTTACCCATAAACTGTCCGATATAGGGTAAATGATGCCCGCATCCAACCACTTTATGATTTCTTTTTTTACAACTTCCTTCATGATTGGGTTTAGCCTTCTTTGCTGTTCTATTACCGGTTTCGCAGTATCCTATAGCAGAATTTTATGCATACAAATTGACGGACTATTACCTTTTATATCTGCTATGGTCCACCCAATTGCGGTTTTGAACTCCCGTAGCACTCTCAGTAATTTATCCTCTTGTGCCTCATCGAGTGATGCAGAAATAATGACTGGTAGAGTACCGCAGATGATTTGGTAACTGCTTTAACTCCAAAACTGGTGGCTCCTCCAATGATGTCTTTACGCGGGACATGGGCCCCTCTTTCTGATCTAAGGATTCAAACCTCTTTGCAACTTGGAAATACGGTGACGCTGTATTCAAAAACTTCAAATACTCAAAACAATCTGGAAAATATGCTGCGTTTGGATTTGTCAATGCCTTTTTAAGTGAATCCTCTTGTAAATTGTCTTCAGAACCCTCATCCACAGCTACCTCTAACCAATCAATCTTAAAGCATTCCTCAACTTCCTTTGGGAACTTCATGGCTTTGAATACGCTAAATGTTACTTCTTGATTATGTACCCTCATGGTCAATTCTCCCTTCTGCACATCTATCAGAGTTCTACCCGTAGCCAAAAATGGACGCCCAAGGATGATTGGAATTTCTTTATCTTCTTCATAATCCAACACTATGAAATCTGTAGGAAAGATGAACTTGTCGACCTTTACCAAGATATCCTCCACTATTCCCTTCGGGTAGGTCAATGAACGATCTGCTAGTTGCAGAGTAACAGTCGTTGGCTTAACTTCCTTCAGACCCAACTGTTGGTAGATTGATAAGGGCATCAAGTTGATACTCGCACCCAAATCGCACAAAGCTCTTCCGAAGAATTTGTCTCCAATGGTGCATGGTATCATAAAGCTACCTGGATCTCTGAGTTTAGGTGGTAGCTTTTTCTGCAAGATAGCACTACACTCCTCCGTAAGTGCAACTGTTTCAAAGTCCTCAAGCTTTCTTTTCTTCGATAGTATCTCCTTCATGAACTTCACATAGCTTGGCATTTGAGCTAGGGCATCTGTGAATGGTATGTTGATTTGGAGCTTCTTAAACACCTCTAAAAACTTCGCAAATTGCTTATCTTCCCTTGCCTTTTGAAGTCTTTGGGGAAAGGGAACCGGTGGTACATAAGAGTTTGGTTTAACTTCGTCAGGTTTCTTCTCGACCTTCTCCTTCTTCTTGTCACCTTCCGAACTAACCTCCTTGACTGAATCTTGTTCCATGTTAGTATCCTCCTTATGTGATTTCCTTACTTTCTCCTGTTTTTCAGGTTGTGCCAACTCCTTTCCACTCCTTAAAGTAATTGCTTTGCAGTGATCCCTTCCTTCTCTTCGTGGATTCAGCTCTGTATCACTAGGTAAGGTTCCTTGGGGCCGATTGTTCAAAGCGTTGGCAAATTGTCCCATCTGAGTTTCCAAATTGCGAATGGCCACTGACTGACTCTTAATATTCATATCCATCTGTGACACGATCTTGTCTTGTGCCTGCATCCTTGATTCAGTACCCGCCATAAATTTTGCCAACACCTCCTCCAAATTATTCTGCTTTTCTGCCTGAGGAGGGGGCTGATTTTGGAATCTGGGTAGATTGGCTTGCCTTGGAGCCTGATTCTGTGCTTGATTATCCCTCCAAGAAAAGTTTGGATGATTCCTCCACCCCGGATTGTAGGTATTAGAGTTGTTTCCGTACTGCTGCTGTTGCCTATTGTAATTTCCAACAAACTGAATGGATTCAATACTGATTGCACATTGATCTGTCGAGTGATCACCCGCACAAAGTTCACAAACCATGGCCACGTTCTGAATGGGCTGCATTGCCATTGTATCAAACCTTTTTGTCAAGGTAGCCACTTGTGCCGCCAAGGCTGTAATTGGACTAACTTCATGAATTCCCGCTGCTCTTGGTTGATGCATCCGTGTCGTCAGCCACTGATAGTTGTTGGCAGCCATATTCTCAAGTAGATTGTAAGCTTCCTCACAATTCTTGCCCATCAATGCTCCACCTGCAGCTGCGTCTATGCTTGTCCTCACTTGACTGAACAGACCATTATAGAAGGTCTGCACTTGTAACCACTTGGGTATCCTGTGATGGGGGCATCTCCTTAATAGATCTTTAAACCTCTCCCAAGCTTCGTACAGTGACTCAGAGTCATGCTGAACGAAAGAAGTGATATTGTTCCGCATCTTCGCTGTTTTTGCCGGTGCAAAGAATTTGGCAACGAACTTTTGCGCCAAATCGTTCCACGTTGTAATGGACCCTGGTGGCAAAGAGTGTAACCAGCTCTTGGCTTTCTCTCGCAAAGTGAATGGGAAAAGCCTCAGTCTAATAGCATCTTTCGTCACCCCATTGTATTTAAAAGTGTCGCATATCTCCAAGAAGCTAACAATATGGTCGTTGGGGTCATTGTTTGGTAAACTCCCGAACTGGACTGAGTTTTGGATCATCTGAATAGTTCCGAGTTTGATCTCAAAACTAGCTGCTGTGATGGCAGGCCTTGTGATGCTGGTCTGAATTTCCATAACCTGCGGCATAGCGTATTCCCACAATGTTTTTGGATCCTCTTCTGCCATTCTTTCTTGGTTCTGCACCATCTCGTGAATAAAGTTATGAATCCTTCGAAACCTTCGCTCAATCTAGTCCTCGTATGGAACGAATTCCGGACCTTTGGATCTCGTGTGCATACATAAATTAAAGGTTCCTTGGCTTTAACTCCGGGAAAACGTAATTTTACGTACGTTAGCGGAATTTTTCAGCTTCGGTGTCTACGTAATCTGTGTAAACCAAGATAGGTAAGCCAAAACTTGGTGCACACGTGAGACTAAGATCACTCCCTTGTAAGAGCACGAACTGACTCGAATAGAAGAAAGGCTGCAATGGAAAACTGAAAATTAAAATGCTTAAATTAAAACTAACTTGATAAAAAAATAAAAAAACAATTATTAGAACCGTTCCCCGGCAACGGCGCCAAAAACTTGTTGTCCGATTTATATATAGTCAATTCGCGCAAGTATACACGGTCAATCAAGTAATATAGAAGTAAAAAGGATGTCGAACCCACAGGGAACGGGTAACAATTATTCTGATTATCACGCAATTAACAAGTTAATCTAACTTAAACGATCACCAAGTTTACTTATGAAAATATTAAGTTGGAAGCTAGTGTTAAGAACTGATTATCCGCTATTTAAAAGCTAGTATTACAATTTCCCCAATTGATCATAACAATTTCTTCAGCTTACTTCCAATTGATTATTTCTCATGAGTTGTTAACGGAGATTGCCTATCTATTTATTAACTTTGTTCAATAGATAATAAAAAGATCTAATCCACTTACCTTGCTACTATTTGTGCAATATAAACTTGAACTAGACTCATTACGAACAAACTCTCCACCACATTACATATGGCACATAGATAATTTCATCCTATGCACTATTATGCTATTCTCTTAAAAAGAATCAACAAGTTTATATGTTATTATACCCAGATCTAATCTTAGATTCCTTTCACAATTACGTCTAAGATATCAGATTAATTGCTGCGCACACAATTAATAGATTCAAGCATAAGATATAATAAACAACTCAAGTAGAATCAATAACTGGAAATAAACAAGAATTAATTATTATAAACCAAAATGTTCCATTGAAATCCTAATTGAACGTTTAGTTCATCATAGTCAACTGGAAAACCATCGTCATAATTATAACTAACATTCAAAAGTACAAGATAAGGAGAATAAGAGAGAAAAAGATTGAAACTCTATAGCCTCTCTTGGTCTGCAATCCTAGTCTTCTGATGCTTGTTCAATTCACGTGTATGGAAGCTTTCTCCTGACTTTCGTCCTCCTCTTGTACAGCCCACGCCTCCACATATATACTAGTCATCCCTAAGTAGGGTTTTAAGCGTCCAAAATTGATTAGGAAACCAGAATCTTCAGTAAATCGCAAAACTTTCCGACAAAATCTGCGACTCAGCGCTGCCAGCTCTGACCGTAGTACTATTCCAGCGCTGCCAGCTCTGGCTCTTTTCACAGAATTTACAAAATTGCCATTTAAGCCCCGAACATGACTGTTTTGCCCCTTTTTCACCTTGCTGCAGAAAATAGACATAAATGCGAATAAAATGTACTAAAATGACTTTAAAGATAACCAAATAATAAGCCTAAACATGTCCGAGTCATAGGTATAAAACCTACTCATCAGGTATCCCTTACCTTAACACGCGACTGGATATGAAGTTGATCAACCTATATTTTATAATTTAATTAGTAACTACCATATATAATTTCATAGTGTATACCAATTCGTATGAAATCATCAAAAGTGATTTAATAGAATAATGTAGAATAATTTCAATATAGTTTTTGAAGAAGATAATATTTCAAAATAAATCTTCCAAAGGAAGCTTTTCAAAATGAATCTTCTAAAGGAATAGTCTTCTAAAGGAAGATTTATAAACACCGTGTGATGTGTGTGGTTACTTATATAACTTTTATAAAAAAGACTTACTTGGTCAGTACTCGTACACTTACAGATCTTCACAAATACTCAAGATGACTTTAACACACTCAAAGAGAACTTATACAAAGAAATATTTGGAGAGTGAAAGAAAGAATAAGCAAGAAAATTTTCATGAAAAATCTTTTAAGTTAAGGCTTTTATTTATAGCCAAAAATCTTATCATAAACCAAGATTTCTTAATTTAATCCAAACCGTATATTTCAAGATAATGTTTAATCTATACCACTTATTTCATCTTTTAAGATTTCCTTAATCTAAACCATTCATTTAAAGATCATCTTTAATCTATACCATTCAATTTACTTTCTATATAAAACAACTAACTTTATATAAATCAATTAACTTTATATATAAAAACAAATAACTTTATATAATTTATTATAATAAAAATAAATAACTTTATCAATTCAATTATTCAACAATAATTCACAATTATTCATTATTATGACTAATTGTTATAAATGCAGTGTAGTTGGCTTTCTAAGTTAGCTAAGTAGAGAAATTAACTAATAATAAAATACAACAATTTAATCAACATCATAAAAGAGATAACAATAATGCTAAAAATAAATAAGCACGTTACCGTGTAATGACAATTATTGATTCAGTAATGTGAATTACTGTGCATATGCTACTGTGACAATTATCTACTCAATAATATAAATTATTATGCAGGTGACAATTATTAGTTCAATAAAGTCAGTATAGTACAATAGCCACTTTATCAGTTCAATAATATAAAATACTGTGCAATACAGTATGCTACTGTGCAATACCGTATGTTACATTCTTTTACCACCGATTATTTTAACAGTTAAAAGTGATACTACCGTTGACTATATTTATTTAGAAAGGTTACATATGTCGCTTTCTATATCCGATAATAATTCGTTGTGGGGGTCCACCAATATTTGGTTATTTCGGTGCCGTTGTATAAATCGAATATTCTCCGACAGAACGAATATTTCCCGACAAAACGAATATTCTCCAACAAGATAAAATTTGTACAAACATTTCTAAATTTTTACTTTTATAAATTTATTCATTTACCGTTTGCAGAAGAAAATACATAAAGAAAAATTTAATTTGTATTTCATAAAAGTCAGAGTCTTACAATATTAATATATGACAAGTTTTAAATAATTATAATATTATTAAATAATTAATAATATTAAGAAATTAATAAAATATTATTAAATGAATAATAATATTAGAAAATAAATAAAATATTATTAAATGACTAATAATATTAAGGAATTAATAAAAATTATTAAATGAATAATAATATTAAGGAATTAATAAAATATTATTAAATGAATAATAATTTAAGAAAAAATATTATTAAATGATTAATAATATTAAGAAATTAATAAAATATTATTAAATGAATAATAATATTAGAAAATAAAAAAAATATTATCAAATAATTAATAATATCAAGAACTCAATAAAATATTATTAAAAGAATAATAATATTAAGAATTGAATAAAATATTATTAAATAATTAATAATATTATAAAGTTAATAAAAATATTATTAAATGATTAATAATATTATAGATGGAATAAGATATTTTTTAGTTATTCATAATGTTGTTAAAGGACTTAAATATTATTATTTGATTAATAATATTAGATAGAAGTTTAAACTATATTAAATGATTAATATAGATTTTATGTGATTTAAATATTATCAATTGATGATAATATTTTCATGTGTTTAATATACCCTTAATTATATATTTGTGTGATTAAGTGTTGGTAAATTAAGATGTATAAAGGTTATTATATGAACCTAGATATGATACTAATTGAAAGATCAACTTGATTAATTGTTAGGTCTTTTCAAATGATATTAAATTAGATTGGTTAGTTGTAATCAACAATCGAGGCAAGTTTCCTATACCTAAACTTATATTTATTTTGCAAGAGCTTTGGTTTAATTATTTAAAATTAATTCACATTCATATTGTTTATGTATTCGTACCGAGTGCATTTAAAGCTTTTAGTTCTTTTGATTCAAGAACTGTTTAAGAATGTCTAAGCTAATTATTTCGGCTAGACACTGCATGTATAAATTCGTTAACTTGAATACTTTTTAAAGCTTATCCAAACCATTGACTGGTGCGAATTCTTATAGTAAGACTGAGAACGAACAATCCTAAATAAGGGGATTATAATTGGCAAATCGACTTTTGCGCAAGATGTTTGAATGTTATGCATATACATATGGTACAAGAGGTTGATTCCCTCGAATACCAAAATAATAAAAGGGTTAGATACATGTATGATTTACCTTATGCTTTAGTTCATCGTCCATAGTGGCCACTTAGTAGTTAAGATTCATTCAATTCTTTTAAATTGAAACTTGATTCTCGTTCTTTCAAAATTATCATATATTGTTGAAATCTCAGAAATTATTCAACCATGATATATCAATCTTGTATTTATTGTTCTAATAGTTGTTGAGCAAGCTAGTTGCTCACCTTTGCTACATCATGAATAATTTTTCAGCTAAGCTCAAGACTAAGAAAGACAAGGGCAAGGGAAAAGCCAAAGCTTAGAATTGCATGTTAAATATTTTATTTGTTTAGTATATAATTAAAGTTTATAAATCTTTTGTGATCCCTTAAGATGTGTATTGTTTGTGTTAAGGTTAGAAGACTTTGGGATTGTATTTCTTTTTATGAGAAACGTTTATGTATTATTCCGGTAAGTTTAATGAAAATTATGTATTTAGTTGTTATTATGTATTGGACTGTGAGCACTAAACACGAGGTTATGAAACCGAATTTGGAGGCGTCATAGGTTGGTATCAGAGCTATAGGTTATAAAACTTTAGGTTGCAAAACTTTAGGATATAACCTTAGAAGAGTCAACTCATTTAGAGTTTTAGGAGATGGATTGTGAAAACTCATCAAGTGTAGGGGTAACACAATTAAATATACTTTCATTTCATCAATAAATATATTTTATTGCGAGACTGATATTGTTTTGTTTGTGTGATTGTAGGATGCCTGAGATCAGATAGTCTAGTCACACAGCTGAGGAGGATTTCATTGATATCCATATGGATACTGCACAACCGCTGGTGGTTGAACCGAGGGAGGATCATGAGTCTGATCCAGATATGGAGAAGAGAGAGGAGCCAGTCAAAGCTTAAGTGATAAGGCCTTATAGTGAGGATGAGGTCGAGTTTGAGAAAGAGAAGCTAGCTGATTATGTTGATGGCATGGGCACTACTACCAGTGACATTATCGATGAGCTGACTACCAGAAACGATGAGCTGGAAGATAGAGTCCATTATTTAGAGGAGGAGAATCTGATCCACCAACATATGAAGGATCAGTACAAGACAGTAGCATATCAGTTATCTAGCGAGAACACTGAGCTGAAGGAGTAGATAACAGATCTAGAGGAGCAGGTACATGGGTATGAAGACTCAGTTGAGTATATTAGGGCATTGACCCATCAGTTAGTGGATCAGTATACTGAGTTGCAGGCTAAATTAGCAGAGATAGAGGCTAGGTTAGCAGAGGCAGAGCTGAAAGTTCAGCAGGTATAGGCAGAGAAAAAGGTCATTAAGGCCCACTGGCAGGAAGCTATAGAAGAGAGGATCGAGATGGAGATTCAGAGGGATGCTGCACATAGGTAGATGCTTGAGTTAGAGGATGAGATCCGAGAGAAAAGGGTGAAGATCGATATGATCAGTTATGTCTATCACTCTTCATTCAGCAGATTTCATAGTAGGGTGTGCTATTACCCAGCTAAAGAAGGTCAGTCCAGGCACACTATCAGTAAGAATTTGATGATGGCTATAGAGGATGAGGAATATGATGAGGCGGCTTGTCGGGGGATACACAGTCATTAGTAGAAGTTATTTTATGACATTATATGTATATAGATGCAGTAGAACCTAACTTTTATTTTGACAAAGGGTTAGTATGTTGTAAATTCCAACTCGAGGAAGTTGTGGGATATGTTTATGATTAGATTCCATCTTTTATAGCCTTTCAGGGATAAAGACATTTATAGCAGTATACTTGTGATGTAAGGTGTTAAACACTATTGTTTTAGCATATGAATATAAATGCAGTTATGTTTATGTTTATGTTTATATGTGTTGATACGATTACTTATACCTTAGTTTTAAATTGCTTAAGCGATAAAAAGAAAGTAAAAAGATGAGATAAATATAAATAACTTAAATTTCTTCTATATAGAAAATGTCGTCATATAGAAAAAATCAACCACCACCACCATCCCCGTAAGAGTTTGTGAAAATATTGATGGGAGCATTCCACGGATGTAACGCTAACGCCGCGGGAGCACCAAACCCTGTCGCTCAACTAGCTAACTTCAAAGACTTTAAACTAATAGGACCACCTGAGTTCCGAGGAACGACAAACCTAATAGAAGCATATACCAAGATAGAGGAAATAGAAAAGGTCTTTGAGGTTGCACGGGTAGCGGAAGAGCAAATGATAGAGTTTGCCACTTTTATGATGAAGGGGGAAGCGAACTACTAGTGGAAGACTAACAAAAATAGAGCAGGAGAGGGAACTGTTCATCGAGAATTATTTTTCGAAGAGCACACGGGAAAGGATGGAAGTACAATTCTTAGAGCTCAAGCAGGGGAACATGTCAGTAGCAGATTACACAATCAAATTCAATGAATTGACAAGATTCGCTCCACACTAGGTGGGCACCAAAGTGCAGAAGGCACGAAGGTTCGAACAAGGACTGAAACCTTGGATTTTTTGTCGAGTTACAGTTCTACAAATCAACTCGTTTCCAGCATTGTTGGAGAAAACCATCATAGCAGAGGGTGGAAGTGAAGCTCTAACAAAATTCAAATAAGAGCGAAATAAGAAGAAAGGTGATGGAGGAAACAAAGAAGGAAGCAGTGGGGGTAGTAACCTTAATAAGTGAAAATGGAATAACAACAGTTCAAGGACACACCAGGGAAGTGAGCAGAAGAAGGGGAACAAATGCAGCAAGTGCGAAAATAATCATTCAGGGGAGTGGATGAAGGGCAAGATTGTTTACTATAATTGTGGGCAAGAATGGCATATTGCTCCTAATTGTCCCAAACCAATGAAGGGAGGTTGTTTCTCATGTAGAACTGTGGACCATCAGATCAAGGATTGTCCAAAGAGGAAGAATGACGGAGGAAGTGGAAAAAAGGGAAGCAATAGTAGGCTTACCATTGGAGGGTCGATGCAACAGAATAAGCCTACAATGCGGACTTTTAACATGACGGTGCAAGACGCCGTTGAATCTAAAGACATGGTGTCAGGTATTATTCTGATCAATAATATAAATGCTTAAGTATTGTTTGGTTCAGGTGCTACCTGTTCATTCGTGTTTGATGTTTTCACTAAACAGTTAGAATTGCCTAAAGAAAAACTAGAAAACCCAATTAACATAGAAGTTGCAAATAAAGAAGTTATTCTTGTAGAGCATATACATAAAAATTATTATGTAGAAATTAGGGGTCAAAAGTTGGGTGAGAACTTGATTCCAATACGTTTGGGAGAGTTCGATGTTATACTTGAAATGGATTAGTTGTTTAACTACGGAGCAGTAATTAATTGTCAGAAGAAGTGTATACACCTTAAGACACCAAATAAGTCTAAGGTCGTATTTTATGGCAGCAAGTCGTCAAGACAATCTTGTTGTCTGATGATACTGCAAGCTAAGAAACTATTGAAGAAAGAATGTATAGGATATCTAGCACACGTAGTGGATACACGAATGGTGAATCCTGAGATGGAACAAATACCAGTAGTTAAGGAGTTTATGAATGTTTTTCTAGATGAACTATCAGGTATCAGGTCTTTCGCTAGATAGAAAGATGAAATTCGTGATTGATTTAGTACCAAGGACATCACCGATATCAAAAGCACCATATAGGATGGCTCTGGTAAAGACCAGGGAGTTGATGGTTCAATTACAAGAGTTATTGGATATGAAGTACATACAACCTAGTGTTTTTCTATGGGGAGCACATGTGCTGCTTGAAAAGAAGAATGATGGATCGATGAGACTTTGTAGTATGTACTATAGAGAGTTGAACAAAGTAACGATTAAGAACAAGTACCCATTGCTAAGAATTGATGATCTATTTGATCAACTAAAATTTGAGAATAGTTCTCAATGCTAAAAAGTTAGCAAATGTCCTTAATTTACCTATCCCTGCAAACATTGCAGACAAAGCCTTTGAGGAAGAGATTGCTATTTTAAATGGCAAGATGATGCAAAGGTGGCCCAATGCATCATGCTCGCATCTATAAGTATCGAGTTACAGCGTCAACACGAGAAAATTGATGCACCTACTATATTGCTGCACATTCAATAGTTGTATGGTGAGCAAAGTAGGTCAACTAGATATAAGATATCTAAGGAGCTCTTCCGATCTATAATAACCAATGACACTACAGTAAAAGAAACATGTCCTAAAGATGATCAATTGGATTGATCAATAAGGACAACATGTTTTGTTTGGGATGGAGAGTTGAGTCAAGATTCGATCTTGCAGTCACTCACTGACTTTTATTCACAATTTGTTGTGAACTTCAAACATTAATAAGCTAGATGTCAGTTTAACTGATTTGCTTAAATATGTTGAAGACTGTTGAGAGTCACTTTCCTTCCTAAAAAAACCAAGTCTTACTTGTAGATGAATCTTCTAAACGGAGGAAGATGGCCAAAGGTATTTATAAGAAGTAAGAAAGAGTAAAAGGCAGAAGAAAGGCTAAACAAAAGACATAAATAAAAGTGATCCCGAGGGCAAATGAGTTTGCTTTCATTGCGATAAACTGAGACACTGGAAGAACAACTGCAATAGAGTTGCAGTAGTTAAGTAAAAGAAGTTTAGTGAAGCTTCAGCTACAGATATAGATTTGTTCATAATGAAATAGAACTTTCTATTAAATTAGTAAGTTGTACTTAGGTATTAGATACCGGCTGGTGGTCTCAAATATGCAAGATGTTGCAGAGACTAAACAGAAGTAAAAGGTTAAACAAATGATAAGTATTCCTGTACGTGGCGAATGAAGCAAATGTTGTTGCATTAACTATAGGAACTTACAGTTTAGCATGGCCTACGGATAAGTCTATTAAGTTAGTAAGTTGTTACTATGTTGATTACTTGATGAACTTTGTACACTTGACTTACATGAAAAATATTCGAATTTAAACAAACTAAAGGCAAAGAAATGATATGAATCATACCTTTATGCAACATTGTTAACTCGGTCACGTTAATGAAACAAGACCAAATAAGATTGTATAAAGATAGGTTTTTAGAACCTTTTGATTATGAATCAAACACAACATGTGAATCTTGTATCATGGACAATATGACTAAATCTCAATTTAGTGGACATGAAAAACGAGTTGCGGAGTTGTTAGAGATCGTACACACAGTCGTGTATAGGACCTATAACAACAAATGCAAGAGGAGGGTATTCATTTATTACTTTCGCTGATGATTTTAGATTTCGATATATGTATTTGATGAAATACAAAACCAAATCGTTTGAAACATTCAAAGAATTCAAAAGTGAAGTATAGAAACTAAAGGCCAAAAGTATTAAAGTTCTTCGATTAGATCAAGAAGGGAATACTTAAGCAGTAAGTTTCTAGATCATCTCAAGGGAAATGTTATTCTCACAGAATGGACATGGTGATGATCCATAATGAATATTACTGATCTTCCAATATCCTTCTAAGGTTATGCCCTATAAACGATCGCATATCTACTAAACAAGGTACCTTCAAATTTCGTCTCTCATACTTCATATGAGTTATAGATAGGAAGGAAAACAAATCTTAAGTATGTTAAGATTTGGATTGTCCAGCTTATGTCAAAAGGTTTGACAGTGATAAGCTTGTAACAAAATATGATAAGTGTAAACTCGTGAGATATCTTAAAGAAAGTTTAGGGTATCATTTCTATAATCCGACTAATTAAAAGGTGTTTATTGAAACACGTTATCTTATAGGAAAAGAAGTTTTTCCTTAAAGAGTTAGTAAGATTAAAACAGATCTTGAAGAAGTTCAAGAACCACAAAACACTACAGATCAAGTGAAGGAATCTGTATATGTAATAACCATGAATTCTATTAGCCATTGTAATTATAATTATTAAATAATTATCAATGAATTAAAAATTTTGTACTAATTAAATGTGCATTAAATAAATTAAATGAATATACTTGTGTATATGTATATTTATTAAATGCGATAAAACAAGTCTAATTGGATTATATTTTAAATCCAAATGAGTTATTAAACTAGGTCAAATTAATTAACCTAGTAGTTCATGTAATTAATTAAACCTTAGTTCATATAATTAATTTAACAAGCCCAATGTTTAATTTAATTAAATGTAACATATAATAGTTAATGTTAGCCCAATAGAATAAATAAATTGAGCCCAAACAAATTAATTGAATGAGCCCCACTTATTTAAATTCTAAGTCCAAAGTGAAGCCCAAAAAGAAGTCAAAATGTTGGTCAATTTATATATAAATGTGTGTGTGTGTATATATATATATATATATATCTATGTATATATATATATATATGTATATATATATATGCATATATGCATATATAAACCATTAAATTTAAAGCAAAATTGGACCTATTTTGAGAGGATTGCTGGCACTTTATTGAGAGACCACTTGGGTAACTTGTTGGCTCTTTGTTGCCCCATGCCGCCCTATGAAGAATTGTATGGGAGGAAATATAGAACACCTCTATGTTGGGATGAAGTAGGAGAACGTCGACTGTTGGGGCTGGAATTGGTTCAAGGGACTATAGAAATTATCAGAGTAATAAGAGCTCGGTTAGTAGCAGTTCAGGACCGACAAAAGAAGTATGCAGATCTACATCGATAGAAGCAAAATTTTAAGGTGAGAAGTTTTGTGTTTATGAAAGTGTCTCCTTGAAAAGGAAAAATCAGATTTAGAAAGAAAGAAAAACTGAGTCCGAGGTTCATAGTATCGTTTGAAATGTTGAAAAGAGTGGGTGAAGTGGCGTACGAGGTAGCTCTACCTCCTGAACTGAAGCATATTCATATTGTGTTTCACATGTAAGTGTTGTGACCATACAAGCCTGATTATAAGCATGTTATCTCCTATGAGCCGATTCAAGTTGAGAAAGATTTATCATATGAAGAAATTTCTGTCCAAATATTAGATAGAAAAGAACAGACTTTACGAAATAAGGTTATACATTCCGTCAAAATACTTTTGAGGAACCACAACGCTGAAGAAGCTACGTGAGAACTTGAAGAAAAGATGATAAATAATTATCCAAATCTTTTTTAGTAGGTTTAAATTTGTAATTTCGAGGACGAAATTCTTATAAGAGGGGAGAATGTAATGACCATGAAATCTAAGTTACATTATAATGATGATTATTAAATAATTATCATTGGATTATTTTTTTTTTATAAATTAATTATGCATTTGCATGATTAAATGAATATACATATGTGTGTGTGTGTATATTTATTAAACAAATAATATAGCAAGATAGTGGAATTAATTAAAGCAAGTTTAGTTGGACTATATTTTTAAGTCCATAGGAACAATTAAACAAGGTCCAATGAAATTAACCTAGTAGTCCCTAAACATAATTTATGATTAGCCCATATTATAATTGAACTAGTCCAATGCTTATTATAATTTCAAATAACATGTGTTAATTAATGATAGTCTAATGAAATGAATTGATTGAGCCCAAACAATTTAATTGAATGAGCCCAATTGATTTAATTGAGTGACCCCAAAGAAGAACTCAAACTTAAGTCAAAGGTTGGTTAACAATTGTATATGTGAGTGTATATATATAGATGTATATAATTGCAATAACAATAAAGCCAAATTGAAAAGAAAAGAAGGGGATGATCGGCCAAAGGGTGGCCCACATATGGGTGGATTTTAAATTTTTATGTTGCTTAATTTTGTGAATTGTGAACAACTCTTACCAACTCCTACCCACCCTAGTCCATTCATGTAAGAAAATTCCAAAAATCTAGCAAAATCGTGAGCGATAAGATGAGTTAGTGAAATTGTATAGATATATGTAGTCTTGAAAGCTAGATAATACTCTTGAAAGCTTGAGAGTTAGAAGTTTAAAAGGTTGATCTAGTAAGGCGGAGCATTCAAGCTTCATTTCTTACTTTGGAAAAAGAAGGAGAAGAGCATCTAAGCTTAAGAGGTTTAAAAGTGTTTTTATCCTTATATCTCTTCATTTCTATAGTGAATATTTATTGTAGAAATATTTGCCATGGTTGGTTATAGGAGAAATTTATTTATGATGGAGCTATAGTGAGCTCGAAGATATAAGGATGGATTTTGATGGTAAAAATATGTCTATGTATTCTAAATGCATTTTCCATGGTTAATATATATTAGATATGGTCAAAATATATTTTTAACGGTTCAAAATCTATTTTCAAACTCTTGAATGCTATATCTTGAATATATGAAGATTCATGATTTAATATATTTAACAAGTATATTACCATGTTTAGTATATAAAATGATCGAAGAAGTTGCATGAAAATATATTTCCAGTAAAACCCTAACTAGCTATGTGATATAAATAGTTGTAGGTTGAAATGCACAAGTTAATTATTTGATTTTTATAACTAGAAAATTATATTTATGAGTTATAAATATAACACAACTTAAATCTCTAAAAATATATGAAAAAAATAAGGAGGTTATGAAGTTTATCGCAAAATATGTCGTTTTGAAACCCTAGATTGATCGATCTTAAATTTTATGTCAAAAACGTTTTCGAAAATGAGAACGGATCCATTGAAATATTGAAGAACAAGAAGTTAGGAAGATAACAAAAACTGATTTTGTGTCTTTTGGATGTCTATATTTTATTTTATAAGAGATTGAACCAAAGAAATCAAAATAGAAAAAAATAGGGTTTGACAAAACAGAAGTCGTAGTGGTGAAACATTCTACGAGTCACACCTGTAGCGGTGTTCCTCACCGCCGCAGCGGTTTTCTAGAATGTTTAAAAATTAACTTTTATTAACCAAGTCGGGTCGGACCATATGAAATGGGTTGAGTTGGATCATTTGAAAATAAAATGGATCAGAAAATGTAATTTTATATAATATTAATATTTGAAATTTTTTAAATAATTATAATATTATTAAATGATTAATAATATTAAGAAATTAATAAAATATTATTAAATTAATAATAATATTTAAAATGAATACAATATTATTAAATGACTATTAATATTAAGGAATTAATAAAATATTATTAAATGAATAATAATATTATAAAATATAAAAAAAATATTAAATGATTAATAATATTAAAAAATCAATAAAATATTATTAAATGAATAATAATATTAGAAAATAAATAAAATATTATTAAATGATTAATAATATTAAGAACTCAATAAAATATTATTAAATGATTAATAATATTAGAGATGGAATAAGATATTATTTAGTTATTCATCATGTTGTTAAATAACTTAAATATTATTATTTGATTAATAATATTAGATAGAAGTTTAAACTATATTAAATGATTAATATAAGTTTTATGTGATTAAAATATTATCAATTGATGATAATATTTTCATGTGTTTAATATACCCTTAATTATATATTTATGTGATTAAGTGCTAGCAAATTAAGATGTATAAAGGTTATTATATGAACCTAGATATAATACTAATTGAAAGATCAACTTGATTAATTGTTAGGTCTTTTCAAATGATATTAAATTTTGTTGGTTAGCTATAATCAACAATCGAGGCAAGTTTTCTATACTTAAACTTATATTTATTTTGCAAGAGTTTTAAGTGGTTTAATTATTTAAAATTAATCCACATCCATATTGTTTATGTATTCGCACCGAGTGCATTTAAAGCTTTTAGTTCTTTTGATTCAAGAACTATTTAAAAATGTCTAAGCTAATTGTTTCGGCTAGATACTGTATGTATAAATTCATTAACTTGAATACTTTTTAAAGCTTATCCAAATCATTAATTGGTGTGGATTTTTATAGTAAGAATGAGAACGAACAACCCTAAATAAAGGGATTATAATCGAAAAATTAACTTTTGCGCAAGATTTTGAATGTTATGAATATACATAGGGTACAAGAGGTTGATCCTCTTGAATACCAAAATAATAAAAGGGTTACATACATGTCTGATTTACCTTATGTTTTAGTTCATCATCCATAGTGGCCACTCTGTAGTAAAGATTCATTCCATTCTTTTAAATTGAAACTTGATTTTCGTTCCTTCAAAATTTTCATATATTGTTGAAATCTCAAAAATTATTCAATCATGATAAATCAATCTTGTATTTATTGTTCTTATACTTGTTGAGCAAGCCAGTTGCTCACCCTTGCTATATCATAAACTATTTTTCAGCTAAGCCGAGACTAAGAAAGACAAGGGCAAGGAAAAAGTCAATGCTTATAATTGCATGTTAAATAGTTTATTTGTTTAATATGTAATTAAAGTTTGTAAATATTTTGTGATCCCTTAAGATATGTATTGTTTATGGTAAGGTTAGAATTCCTTGGAATTGTATTCCTTTTTATGAGGAACATTTATGTATTATTCCGCTAAGTTCAATGAAGACTATGTATTTAGTTGTTATTATGTATTTGATTGTGAGCACTAAACAGGAGGTTATGAAACCTAGATTTGGGGGCGTCACATTAGGTATCTTCGGTTCTCTTCTAGATTTACGAATAGGTTAGGGTATAGTAGGTTTTTTTACTTGGTCAGGTTTCTTCGTTTGACCTGCAATGTTTTGAGGTTCTTAAACTTCTTCAAGATTTATCTTACTCCCACTGACCCTTTCAAGGATAAACTCATTTACCACGAAGGTAACATGTTTTGAAACAAGCACATTTTGATCAAAAGGATGATAGAAGTAATATCCTAAACTTTTTTTAGGATATCCCACAAATTTGTACTTGTCGGATCTTGTCTCTAACTTATCATTCTCAAACCTTTTAACATAAGCTGGACAACCCCAAATATTAACATGCTTAAGACTTTGTTTCTTCCTTGTTCATAACTCATATAGAATCTTAGGGATGAATTTGACAGGTACCTTGTTAAGTAAGTATGTATCCATTTCTAGGGAATAACCCCATAAGGATACTGAAAGATCGGTAAAACTCATTATGGATCGGACCATATCCAATAAGATTTGATTCCTCCTTTCAGATACGCCATTCAACTGTGGCGCATACCAGGAGGTGTCCATTGTGAGATAATACCATTCTCTTTGAGATGATCGAGAAACTCATTGCTTAAGTATTCCTTTCTTCGATCCGATCGAAGAATCTTAATACTTTTGTCAGTTTATTTTTCTACTTCACTTCTGAATTCTTTAAACTTTTCAAATGATTCAGACTTGTATTTTATTAAATACACATATCTAAATCTAGAATAATCATCAATGAAAGTAACAAAATACGAATACCCTCCTCTAGCGTGCATTGTCATAGGTCCACATGCATTTGTGTGTACAAACTCTAACAACCTTGTAACTATTTCTTCTTTTTTACTAAATGGAGATTTAATCATTTTACTTGTAAGGCACTAAGGATCCTCGTACTGGCTACTGGCGACCCCGCCTATTATTATACATCCTTCATATATATAATCCACGACATTATATAACACAATGCTGCTAAAAACTCAATAAATTTAAAAAATTTATAACCTCTTTATTCTTTTTGATCGTTTTGCCTCAAAATTGCAATCTTTACATGTTCTTATTACATTTTCATATCATACACGATATGAATTTCTTCTATTACAAACATTATGAGTATCAAAGCACTCAAGATACCCACTAAATATTACATTAATACATAGTCATCTTTACCTATCCAACTGGACGCATAACTACAACAATCGTTTAGATTTTCGATAAAAGTAATACGTATTCCCGTTCTTTGGTCTTTATCAAAAACTTCGGATATCTCACACTTATCTGAAAGTGTTGATTTTATAGCAAGAGTGAGCACGACGATTCAACAAATCTAACAGTTTAACATAAAACACATAGTTCATGCATCATACGTGCTTAACAATATGTCCACGTATGACATCGTATACATGCTTCTCTTATCTCATGAATTGCATTTTTATTCATGCATCATGCTTCCCATAATTTGTATTTATATATGCTTCATACCAATCATGCATTATAATTAACACATGTCATGCAACTCAACTTCAACAGTTAAACTAATATCAATAATTTATATCCCATAAATGCACAAAAGCACATCGACACTTATTAACACATAACAACAATTTACAGTTAACCTTAATGTACACATATAATAAGTACAAACATAACAGTTTTTACACATAGCAATAAGTCCTGAAAAACTTGTCTGGTAAGTTTATCCGTCTTACGCTAGTTTTGCGTCTTTCGCTCAGCCTACAATTATGTATGATATTGACGTAATCATTAGTTACAATTACTATTACTTAGTCTCAATTTAAGACTGACTTTAATTTATTAACTTTTAAAGTGTTCGACAAATGAACTTTTGACTTCTGGACAAAATCCTAGCCAAACCATAGTTTGGACATGTTGGGTTCGCTTCTTCAACTTTCATCAATACCTTGCGTTCTCCATACAACCTATATTTAATAACTTGGTCTAATAATTAGTCATTAATGAACTATTTACCTTGGTTTAATTCAATTAAACTTTATTCTTTTACATAACTTAATGCTTCGAACATTTAATAATGTACCAAATACTTTAAAATATTATCTACCTTTGATAATAGACAACCACATTCCAATATTATTAATCATTTAATAACATTCTAACCACTTACTAATATTATTAATAACATTATAATCACTTACTAATATTATTAACCATTTAATAATATTTTAATCGTTTACTAATATTACCATTTAATAATATTTTAATCCTTTTATAATATTATTAATCATTTAATAATATTTTAATCATTTACTAATATTATTAACCATTTAATAATATTTTAATCACTTACTAATATTATTAACCATTTAATAATATTTTAATCGTTTACTAATATTACCATTTAATAATATTTTAATCCTTTTATAATATTATTAATCATTTACTAATATTATTAACCATTTAATAATATTTTAATCGCTTACTAATATTATTAATTGTTTAATAATATTTTAATCGCTTACTAATATTATTAATTATTTAATAATATTTTAATCGCTCACTAATATTATTAACTATTTAATAATATTTTAATTATTTACTAATATTATTAATCATTTAATAATATTTTATTTATTTTTTAATATTATTATTTATTTAATAATATTTTATCTATTTTTAATATTATTATTCATTTAATAATATTTTATTCAATCAAATATTAAATTATTTAATCTACATTTATCTAACCCATTTTAAACTTAAAGATCCAACCTGACTAAGTTAATAAAACTTAATTTTTTTCAAATATTCTAGACAACCGCCACGACAATGGTTTCCGTGGAAACCACCGCTGTGGCGGTGTCATGCAGAACATTTGACTGCTGCGGCAGTAGGCCAACAAAACAAAACCCTAATTTCTGGACTGTTCGACCCTTACTCACTCCAATAGCCATAACTTTCTCATTTTTTAACCTTTTGAGTGATTCAAGCAGTCCCACGTTTGTAAATTCTTCTTTTACAACTTCTCTTCAGATCATACAACCAAATTTCAAATGAAAAGTTATTGAAAGTTGTTTATAAACACAAAATACAAAGTAGTTTTATGTATTATTGCTTCCATTGATCATAAATTGATCATTAACACTCATATTAAGTTTAAAAATCACATTATAACTTGTTTGGTTTAAATATTTCAAAATCATGAGCTCCAAATACTTTTCAAATTCATTTAAAAGAATAAACGATGATCGATTTAAAACCGACACTTAGGGTTTTTCCGAAAAATCACCACAAAACCATTTCAACTCATTTCTTTCAAAACACAATTTATCAAAACTTTGGATCTATAACAAACACTTATAGATCTTGACACATTTCACCATACAAGGTGGTTTCTTTAAAAACACAAGATTAAGACTAGGGTTTTCAATAAAATACAAAGTTTTCTTACAAAACCTCTTTGAGCTCAATATAGGCTACTTTTTTCTTTATACAAAAATAGTTTGGTTACCAAACTTATAGATCTAAGGTATCCACCCATAGATTTATAAAACATACTAATAAAATAACTTATTCACTTGAAAAACCAAGAATCAAAGCTAGTATTTTTCTTGGACACACACCGATCTTTGATTTATTGGTAAAGATGTGATCTAACACACATTCATCAATAAATCCACCATCCAAATCTCCTTATATCATCGAAATCCATATGTTCCACCATACAAATCGTCCAGCTCCCATAACAAACATACTCCATACATAAAACTAAATATTAACACTAGAGTTTTAAGTTTAGAACACTTTTAACCTTTCATGGCTTCTTCTTCTTCTTGAATGGACCTTCTCTATTGTTTGATCATCCTCATTCTCCATGGCTAGATCCAAAAATGGCAAGCCTCTCTCTCTCTCTCTCTCTCTCTCTCAAGCTTTCTTCTCTTCTTTCTCTATCTTTTTCTCTCTAACTTTCTAGGACTTAGAAAGTTTCATCAATACAAAATGACTAACTCTCTTTCTCTATCTTGCTATCTAGTAGAAACATTACATACATATTGTATATCTAACATTTCTACAACTAACTCTTGTGTGGTTAATTTACACCACCACATAACTTAAGGTTACACACTAACATCTAACCTTGGTTAATTCTTTACAAAACAAGATCAACAAATTTGGGAAAAGGACATTGCATATGAGGGATTTAAAGGGTTGTGCTTTCTAGGAGAATGCTTAGAGCATTGTGCAATTTAATTAGCTATTTTTCCCTCCAAATTCCCCTACACTTAACCCAAGTATGGTTAACTTTCTACCATTTAAACCACACAATGGTTAACTCTCATCAAATCACTAATACACAAAAATGCTTGGGCTCCACTTTGGACTCTCCAATTAGGACTCTCCAATTAATTTAATTTGGGCTTCTCATTAAATTTTTTGGGCTTAACAATATACTCAATTTGGGTTACTAGGTTAATTCATTTAGGGCTCACAATAATTAAATCAATTGGGCTAACCATACCAACCTACAAGACTTGAACTTTTAACAAGTGTTGGGCTAGTTTAAGTTAATTTTATTTGGGTGTCCATGTTACATTTATAAGGCTCTCAATATTAATTAATTTGGGCTACCTATTGGACTCTCTATTTAATCTCCTTTGGGCTCATTATTTAATTTGCTTGAACTCAATATATTAAATCCAATGGGCTACAAGTTAATTTCCTTAAGTCATTTATCATTGGGCTCATTTACATTCTATTAGCATGGGCTACTAGTTAATTCTTTTTGGGCTCCCAACAATTAAATCAATTGAACTCAAGGTTGGGTTATCGTAATTAATTCATTGGCCTAGGGTTTGGCTTAATTTAATTAAGTCATTGGGCTTGAATTAATTTCACCATTGGGCTTTTCTACAACTCACGTTGGGCCTCTAATTAAATTATATTAGGCCAACTAATAAAATTTACAACAATTTGACCCTAAACATTTAATGAATTAGGGTTTGGACTAATTAATACAAACTACACCAATTTGGCCTTAAACATTTCATGAGTTAGGGTGTGGACCAATTACATCAAATTTTACCCTAAGGGCAAACTTGTCACTACTCCTCACCAACCAAGGGGAAAATGGTCTATAGATAATTATTAGGACATCAAAGTCATTATAAAAATACTCTAGGGCAAAATGGTCATCTATCATTTTCTCTAGACTTTTCTTTCATGAAAACTTTTCATTTTTGAAAAGTTTCTTCCTCCCATTTCATCCCGTATTCGGGATTAGTGACTTTGTATTTACACGTCGTATAAATACCTAACTCTTAATATACCACAAAATATTTATATTAACTGACTCTAGGTTTCAATTCTCATAGCTCATGATTATTCATATTTAATTTCTAATACATAAATTAGGGTAAATGTTTACTCAATCCTCTACATTCTCCTTTCCTCCAATCTAGGTTTTGAACCTTTAACTTTTAACCGTGTTCGATTCCCTTTTTGAACCTTATAAATATCTGGGATATTATATTACCTATGAGACAAAATTCACAAGTTGGATATGATTCGTAATCAGATAGTTATAAAAGCACATCTTTATGCAACTTGTTAAGTTTTGTTTCATTAATATGACTGAGTCTACAGTGCCACATAAAGGTATGATTTACATCATCTCCTTTTCTTTTCTTAGTTTCTTCAATTTGTAATATATTTTCATGTAATTCAAGTATATAAACCCCATCTAGTAATCTACCAATATCATACAAAATATTATCATTATAAATAAAACATATGTTATTCTTTATTATAATATCTAAATCATCTTGGTCCAACATAGGAATCGAAATAATATTTGTAATTAGTAATGGAACATAATAATAATTTATTAGACTAATGGATTTGCCCGTAGGCAGTGTTAAACAGTAAGTTCCTGCGGCTAATACAACAACATTTGCTCCATTTCCCACGCGTAGGATGACTTTCCCGTTATTCAACTTTTTACTTCTGCTTAGTCCCTGCATAGTATTAAATATGTGAGAACCGCAGCTGGTATCTAATACCCAAGTAGAACTTTGACTTATAGAAATATTTATTTCAATCATGAACAAACATGACTCTATAGTTGAAGCTTCACCGAGCTTCTTCTGTAATGTTCCAAACTTCTGAGAATCTTGTAATCGAACTTTATATGAATAATAAAGATTGTATTATGCTTCCAAAATGTGTTATGTAATTTTACTACGTGTATAATTTTGTGTTTTGGTTCAAGTATCCAACATTAACACTTGTTAGAATCTAAAAGTTATTTAAGGGTTAAGACCTAAGGCTTAAAACCTAGACCTAAGGGGTAAGGCCTAAGGGTTGAAACCTAAGGGTTATAGACCTAGAAATCATTATTCATAAATAAAAAAATAATACAAAAAATTATACGAGTAGAATACAAGAATAATACAAAAATTATACGGTAGGAATACGAAGAGTCAAAGTCAACAATAATGGCTAACTAATTAGTTGTGATGACCAAACTAATCAATCAAACTAAGTTGGAGAAGTTAACTAGAAAGCAAACCTAGTTAAGCTAACTAGTTGAACAAAACTAAATTACAAACCAAAATAAAATAAGGCTACTGAGATAACCCATATGTGTGTGTGTGTGTGTGTGTGTGTGTGTTTATCATATATATATATATATGATTGAAAGATGAGATTTAATAGTTAATTAAACTGTTAAATTAAATTTTTTGAATTAGCTACAAAAAGAAATAAGGAAGCTTAGAAGGTTAATTAATTTATATTAATTAATTGAGGTTAAGTTAAAATTATATTATGAATTAATATAATTTGAATATTAAGCCGTGTATGACCATGAATTACTTAATAATGAATTAAATTTCATAAATAATGTAATTAATTTAAAATAGTGGATTAATGTATGTATTTGATATAGATAATAATAAGGGAGTTAAGTAAACTCATTATTTTAATATGTTACATATTTTATATGTAATGTGTATTTAATAATTTAACAAATTAAATCAAGGGTAATACATGGTATGTATTAAATGATATATAAATATATCATGGTCTAAGAAATTAATTAAACCTAACCTTGTATTATATTATAGGTTAGTGTTTCATTTTGGAAAATTAATAGAATAGGTTAATTAAATACATATTTAATGTATAAATAAATTATTTGAAAACAATTTATGGAAGGAGATAGATAGACCAATTTGGTTCTATACACTAAAAGTGTTATTTTTATAATTGGTTAATTCCATTTTTAATGAAAGGATTTTATACATATATGTATAAATTTACCAAATTATATTTTATTAATACATGTAATAATATTAATTATATTGCATGTATTATTGAATTATAGCTACGTATATATTATAGCTACGTAATATATATATATATATATATACATGATTTATGTATATACAAATATTGAAAAATTAGTAGTGGAATAATGATAATGCTGATTTTTGGTAGTGGATTTTGAGGTGTATGGTATGTTTGCATGACACCTAGCTTAATTGTTGAGTGGGAGGACACCTAGTATTGTGAATGGTTAGCTTTGTGAGTGGGTTTCTCCAGCAAAGTTTCCATTTCACTTCAGTTTTTATCCTTTTCATCACTAAGTAAGAGAGTTCAAAGATTCATTATGCTCTTTACCAAATTCCTTAATCAAAACTAGAGCAATTATATAGAAGTTGGTATTTTAAACTTGATTTAAAGAGGATTGTGAACAAGTTACATTAAGTGGAAGAATCTAATCAAGCCATAAGCAAGATTTGAGCAAAGGAATTTGGTCTCCAATCTTCAAATTAAAGGTTTAAATGTACCCTTAAACTTTAGTTTAAGAAATTAGTTTTGATTCTAATTTCTAGTTATTGTTGGTTTGATTGTGGGAGTGTAAATTGAATTAGGAATCATGGTGAATTCAAGGTATAAGGATGGAGTAAAATTGGAGTTATGGGTTTATCTTTAAATACATGAAATTGTGAAGTTAATTGTACATGTATATAACATGTTTGATAAAAGTACTCAATAAAATTAATTTGCTAAAACATGTGAATTAGATGTTCATTGTTGGTAATTTGTGTGATTTGTTGTGCATTTATGAGTTAAAGGATAACTTAAGCTTAGTGGATGATTTAAATCATGTCCAAAATGGATTTTGAAGATTTTCAAGCAAACATGTATAGGTGCGAAAATATTGCTTAAACGCATATTTTCAAGGCCTTGATTTAGATTCTTAATGAAGTCGTTTCAAGCAAACTTTATTTTTAATAAATACTATGTGGAAAGGTCTATATTTATGTCCAAGAATGATAGCATTTGAGCTAATAAAAAACAAGATAAAATTCTTCAAAAATGGCTAGAAAATCAAAAGTTAAATTTTTTGGAAATAGGGGGCATGCACTAGGGCGCACGATTATTTTGCCTGGGTGTATATGCCTCTGGATATTTTGGTCAGGGCATATGAAATGTGCGTTGGGGCGCACCTCTGTAGATTTGTTCTGTGTAGTTTTTTTTATAAATAATATGCAACCTATGTTGTATAACTGAACTTGTAGAGTATTAATGAATGTAAATTGACCTGTATATGGTGAAGTACATCAGATTTAGAATTGCGTTAAGGATTGAAAAGAAAAAGATGTGATATATGTATATTGCACGAAGTCTTGAAATAGACTTAAGATGGAAGTTTAGTAAGAGGTACTAGTGAGGTTTAATACCTGTAATAAATTTTGTATAGAGTCGTAATGACAACTTAGAAGTATAGCGACATTAATAATCTATTTAGGTAATACACAGAAGCTAAGGAAAAGATTAAAATCTTAAGATAAGACTAAACAAAGGGTCAAGTTGTGACTAATATTATTGTCGATCTTACATATAATGTTTCTCCTGAGACGTAACGTTGAGCTATACTTATACCATAACTTAGAAATGAATATAGTTGTACGAACAGTACGATCGATTTTTGAAGATGACATTAATTAACTACGAAGGCTGAAGGTTTTAGCCTCATATGACAACTGACACCTAAAAATAATGTAGACAAAATTTAGCTCAAGCCTTGGCTAAGATCATTAGTTATAAATATATAACACCTAATAGCTAGAGAATTTACCTCAAGCCTTCTCTCTATCAACCTAATCATTATCACTTTGTTATACTAAATTTGTTAGGGGGCTATAAAGGAGAAGTATCTTGATCATGAAATTTTCACTCTTATGGCTACTAGAAGCACAAAACCATACCCATAACGCACACATACACACTAGGCTCAACCACTTATCATTTGGCTTTTAAGCTTGTGAGACCTTGCCACTCAAGCTAAAACTACTCAATCTATTTCTTCCCTTTCAAACAAATTTGCATAACAGGTTTTAAAGAGATTTAATCAAGATATCTAATGTTCTATTTATGACATCAAATAGATCAAAGTATTTCTTCTTATGCTTGCTCAGAATAAACTGTAAGTTTCCCAAGCCAAAGCCCAAAAGCAGTTCAAAGAGTAAACAGATCCCTACCTACTTATGTACAGATGGTTCATATATACACATAAACAAAGTTATCAATTCCATGTCTCATTTTATCTTTTCAATCAACTAGTATTATTATCATTAATAAGTTTATTTTTGACTTAATTATACACAATTTGTATCAAGTACCTAGACCTCAACCTACTTAATTATGATATACCTTATACCACTTATTGTGAGAAATAAAATTATGAATATTAATAGACAAGTGCGTACCTGATCCCCACAATTCCATATAATTCATCTTCTATGCTCAGGACCATATAATTATGAAAATTATAAGTGTAGACACCCAAATTTTGCACTTCTCTACTAACCCTGGCAGGAGGGTAAAGTCGTCACTTGACCCGACATGCGAAAAGAAAGGTGGACCCCAACACGAAGCCACCCCAACGACTTACGGTCAAAGCCGCCACAACGAACAATGAGCATCAGGTTACTTGAGTCAAGGCAAACAGTTGATCCAGAAGAACCTAATTTGATCACAAAAGACGACTAATGGCCACCAAGCACAATTAGCAAATTCTATATCAAGTCGCAGCCCTCATAACTAGCCTCCCAGAACAATATGGCATGTTTCTCAGGGATTTACGAATTGCAAAATACGAGCCTTCCAGTGAAAAAACAAAAGACCGACATCAGACGCGAAAATCGAGAAAAGCAAGCTGGGCAGCCGCAGGGGCACCTACGGCCATTGACAAGTGTGACATTTGCACGACTCGAGTAGACAACCCGGCAGCAGAGGATTCGGCGCGGGCGGCCACAGCAGGCAGCCGCAGATGCACTTGCGGCTGACTTCAGTCACCTATACAACGCCATTTTTGATCTGCAGAAGCATATGAAGAAGGTTTTTTTTCTAAATCTAAGAGAGAGAGAGAGTACGCGGGAGGAGAGAGAAAGGCTCGGGTCTTTGATAGATTCAAGTGATAAATCCATTTTCTTTTGCTAATTAGTCAAATGTCCTTGTGGTTTTGTCCGATTCGTGAAATAAGAAGCTTTCGTCGGTATTTTGCAAGTTGAAAATGGTGTTTTCTTTGATATTTTATTATTTGTATTGCTAGTATAATCTTGTGCTTTGGGTTATTTAATGTAGTATGTTGTTATATTGATGATGATCCGTGGATTAAGGGTTATTAGCGATGGTTCCGTCGGAACGTAACTTCCTCCTAATGCCCCGATGACATCCGTACGGTGATATATCGTTTATTGTGGTAATGAATAGTTCGTAGTGTTGGGTTTGCGATCTTTGAGTTGTGTAATGTAATAACAAGTCTAGTACCGTTGAATTTGCCTTGGTATGGTTGTGCAGTGATTTGGGTAACTGTGAGCCTAGGGAGGAGATCCTCGTGATCAAATCCCGATGATGGACATTTTTCGGTGTATGTAATCATTGTATAGGGTCCATGGTTGTATATATGTAATATCGGGCCTTAAAGCGATACCAAACCGTGATCAGGTTAAGGCCCCGTAATAGTGAAATATGTGATTGTGGGTGTTTGGGGTTATTTAGACGGCTTACATGCCCATGGATAGCCCCGACACGTTTGAATGCTTGTTTTGATTTACGACACAAAAAATGGTTTTCCAAAATAAGGCAAAGAATGAAGATTTCGTAAAAATGATCAAATTAAGATATTAGATTCACGAGGTTTAAAAATTAAGAGTTTTGGTGAACTTTGAGCCTGGTTTGACGAAAAGGCTCCATTTGGTTTTGAAATGTCATAAAAGGTGTTTTCGTAAAAGAATAGATAAACGTTTTCATTAAACTTTGTGCATAGGGTTAAAGAGTTCTAGAAGTTGCCTTCATTTTATTTTAATTTACTGTTAGAAGGCAATGTATAGTCTCGATTCCTATTTAACAAAAGTTTTAAAAAATTATTGTTTTCTAAAAATGACATCCAATAAAAACCTCATCGTTTTCGAAATTAAAATCAATCTTTATTATAAAAGACGAAGCCTTGTCATTTGGGTCAAAAGACGTCTGAACGCTTTCCGACAAAACACGTTTTTCATAAATCAAAACGATTTTCACGCAAAATTCACCACAACCATCACCTAGGCACGCACGCACACACACACACAACTCACACATTTTTAGGATTTTGAAAAGGATAGGAAAATATCGAGATTGCGGTAACCGTGTTTCACGGAAGTCGGGGGGTGCCTAACACCTTCCCCTCGCTTAAGCAAGCCCCCGAACTCTATGAATCTCGGTTCACGGACCAATTAATTCGGAGTCATATATGAGCCAGCGATTACGAAAACAAAACTCGGATGAGTTGGTACATCCATTTTCAAATATACCAACTGGCAACTCTAGTCAATTGGCTCATTAAAGAAATCGACCTTTTGAAATCCCGTCGACACTAAGACAACCCTTTTCAAAAAATCACATCTTAATCTAAAGGTTAAAATTGGAAAGGGCTTTTAATATTGGGATTTTAATATTAAAAAACGAAACGACTAAAATCTCGGCGTCGACAATAAGAAAGTGGTAATTTGTGAGTGTACATATTACATACGAAAGTAGATTCAGTATAAAAATATTGTATTATACAGTAAGAAACTAAGCAACGAGATTTATGGTAATTTATTGATCACAAAGGATGCCTTGACGACACCATAACAACTATGGTTAAGTGTCAAAAAGCAGTGGGGTACAACTTGTATCTCAACTGGGTCATCAATCTAGAGAAAACTGAGGTCATGATTTCCCATAATGGCTAACATCGTTTTTAGTTGCGCATGAAAAGACTTGTAACGTTATTGCTAATACTGCTTGGAATATATGGATTTCTAGGAAAACTTTGATCCATTAAGAGGAGAAATAATTCTGTGTTTACAGCCTCTGTAACAACTAATGTGATAGATGAGTTTCTGGAAGCTCATTAGAAGACTATAAATGTTAACCATCCTACACAATGAGCTGCAGCGAGATGGAGTCCCCCATATCCCCAACCTCACAGGTGGTTACGAAAGTGAATGTAGACGCATATTGCAATAGGAATGGGGTAAGATTAAGGTGGGGGTAATTGTGAGAGACTATATGGGTTGTTTGCATTGATCTTGTGTTGATTGTTTTCTTGGGAACTTATATCTGACTACTTGGAAAGAGCTATCAATTTATAAGGGTCCTAATCGAGGTTTGGGATACGACAGAATCGTTATGAGAGTGATTGTGCAAAGATTATTCAGATGATGATTGAAGGTGATGACTCTGTATAAATATGGCCTCATTGTTTCAAATGTTTTATCCTTGTTTTCCTTTTCTTGATACAAGTGTACAAGCTAGCTAAGTTAACTACTTATTTTGATGCTTTAACAGCTTGTGAGGAAGACATTCCCCCTATCTTGTACCCTTTTATGGAGAAGATATTGAGCAACAAAAGTTTATCCATAGAAA
>OX359268.1:10080000-10317500 GCA_947179155.2 Hedera helix | reverse complement strand
AGCTGAATAAAGGAAAAGTCATCCTACGCGTGGAGAATGGATCAAAGGTTGTTGCATTAGCCGTATTAACTTTTTGTTTAGCATTGCCTATGGGCAAGTCCATAAGTTTGAATAATTGTTATTATTTTTCAGTACTAAATAGAAATATTATTTTTATTCTTATGTTAGACAAAGATGGTTTTGATATTATAATAAAAAACAAATGTTGTTCTATTTATAATGATAATATTTTATATAGTACTGGTAAATTGTGTGATGGACTTTACTTACTTGACTTGTATGAAAATATTTTTCAAATTGAACAAACTAAGAAAAGAAAACGATATAATGTAAATTATACCTTTATGTGGCACTGTAGATTTGGTCATATTAATGAAACAAGATTAAACAAGTCGTATAAAGATGGGCTTTTAGAGCTATCGGATTATGAATCATATCCAACTTGTGAATTTTGTCTCAGGAAAAAAATGACCAAATCTCCTTTTAGTGGAAAATGAGAAAGAATTATAGAGTTGTTAGAGTTAGTACATACAGATGTATGTGAACTTATGACAACACATGCACGAGGAGGGTATTCATATTTTATTATTTTCACTGATGTTCATTCTAGATTTGGATATGTGTATTTGATGAAATATAAGTCTGAATCGTTTAAAAAGTTCAAAGAATTCAAAAGTTAAATAGAAAAATAAACTGAAAAAATTATTAAGATTCTTCGATCGGATCGAGGATATGAATACTTAATAAATGAGTTTCTAGATTATCTCGAAGAAAGTGGTATAATCTCATAATGGGCTCCACCAGTCACGTCACAATTGAATGGTGTATCTGAAAGGAGAAATCAAACCTTGTTAGACATAGTTCGTTCCATGATGAGTTTTACCGATCTTCTAGTTTCTTTCTGGGGTTATGCCCTAGAAACAGCTGCATACATTTTTAACAACGTACCATCAAAATTTGTCCCTAAGACCCCATATGAGATATGGACAGGGAGGAAACCAAATATGAAGTATGTTAAGATTTAGGGTTGTCCAGCTTATGTCAAAAGGTTTGATAATGATAAGCTAGAGATAAGATCTAATAAGTGTAAATTTATAGGATATCCTAAACAAAATGTAGGGTATTACTTCTATCATCCAACTAATTAAAAGGTGTTTATTATGAAACATGTTACTTTATTGAAAAAAGGAGTTTATTCTCGAATGTGTCAGTGGGAGTAAGATAGACCTTGAAGAAGTTCAAGAACTACAAAACACTACGGGTTAAAGTGAGGTACCTAACCAAGTAAAATAATCTACTGTACCATAACTTATTCATAAATCTGGAAGAGTACTGAAGATACCTAAAATGTATGGATTCATCATAGAGGATAATGATGAGGTACTATCACGCCTCGAAATTCACCTACTTCCTTAGTCGGACTTCTTGCCGACTTATACAACCTTATTAATTACGTTCATTAACTTGAAGGTAAATTACGAAATAAGTTTTTATAAATCATAATATTATTGATTTGAATCGTGTTACAATTTTCAGGATCTCAGTTTCTACAATTTCAATTACAAAAGTCATATACACTAAAAATTTCACTACACAATATGAAGACGATAATAAACCATCTCTTCATCAATCTCTTTACCGCCAGATATTTCCATTATACTTCCTTTGTTGAAGTTTAGAAAAATATTTGCAAGAATGAGCATTAGAATGCCCAACAAGTCTAACAGATATATATATATATATATATATATATATATATATATATATATATATATATATATATATGAGAAAAGAATCACCTTTTCAATATATATATATATATATATATATATACAGAATAACTCAAAACAAGATTTCTGTGACACCCCCAAATTCAGGTATCCATACCTCGGATTTGGTGGTCACGAATAAATACATACAACACCTCTTAAACAACATATATTACTAAAATGTGGAATAATAAACATATGTTGTTCATTACAAAAGGCTTACTACAGTCCCAATGTCTCAACCTTAAAATCCATCATGGTAAACCTATTAATACAAACAGAGTTCCATGATTTACTAAGCAAAAATAGAAATACTAAACTACTCTTTAAGCTTGCCCTTGCCTTTGTCCTTCTTGGAGTACTCAGGCCTAACTGCAATTAGTTCATGATATGTATAGCAAGAGTGAGCAACGAATATGCTCAGCAAAAATCAATAATACAGGCATATCATGAATGAATGCGAATAATGTGATAACTCAACATTTATAAAAGTTGATGAAATAACTGATACAATAATCAAGATTCCACGAAGAAATGAAGAAATGATTATTTACTACAGAGTGGTCCAATCGACCCTGAACATATCCAAGGAAACAATATCCCCGATCTTTCCTTTGGTAAATCAGACGCACTCGAGGGAATCAGCCTCTCGTACGACATGCATATGCATAACATTAAACTCTGACCGTGTTCAATGACACTTATAATCCCCTAATTTAGGGTTTGTTCTCTCAGTCCAAGACTTCCGTACCGATCAACGGTTTTGGAATAGCTTTTAAAATAACTTATTTTATATGTCTAGCCGAAACAATGGCGTAGACCCATATCCGTAAACAGTTCATGAAATAAAGAACTTGAATTAATCTTCCTATTCAATGATAGAGCAATATTTCCAAAGGCACAAATCGTGCGAATAACAATACTGGCATTTACATGGAATAATTTAGCGATACATTAAACCAATGACATGCTCAGAAATAATAGCTCAAGTTTTAGGAAAACTTTGCACAATATCAATGTGAATGAAGTTCAGGAAAACTTGTACAAAATAAAGTTCGAAGTTAAGAAACTTGCTCAATTAAATATGAGTAAAGTTAAGAAACTTGCTCAATATAAACTTGAGTAAGGTTAGGGAGCTTGCCTCAGTCGTTGATTACGGCTTACACGACTTAGTTTAATATCCTTGAAAGACCTAATAATAAACAGGTTTTCCTTTCAATTAGCAACGTACATAGAAGTCTAGATAATATTATTATCAAGAAGACAACCATTTAAGCACATAATCCTTTATTAACCAACACATAGAGTACCTGCCAACATTATCTTCCGTGGATAATATGTTAACTACCCAGCGATATTATTATTCATGTAATTACATCTAACTAAACCGTAAATGTTATAAATATGTTAATAACATTTTAATTGTACTGTGTACCGTTATTATTTAATTATTCAATAATAACTTAAGAATTTCCTTTTTTTTGTTAATCGTATAATAATAGTTTAACAAAACACCATTACTATAACTCATTAAATCATAAATTAATTTCTTACCATTATTATTAATCGTTTAATAATAATTTAATACCAAAATAATAATTTTATTCTTATAATAAATTATTATTTAAACCCTCGAACCGACCCGAGTCTGACCCGTGACCGACCCGCACTGGCACACACTGGCGCCTAGGCGCCCGGATTTCTTAAGGAACCGGCGCTTAGGCGCCTTCCCCCCACTATGCTTAGGCGCCCTAAAAGGAAAGGGACTCAGCGCTTAAGCGCCCGAGTCTCTCGGTGCTTAAGCGCCCTAAAATGAACGGGGAATAGCGCTTAGGCGCTTGACCACTACGGCGCTCACTTACGCGCTTAGGCGCTCTGCTTCACAAAACCAACCCAGAAGCTCATTTCAAAGCTTAAATCGATCGGTCTGTTATGATCCAACACCCAAACACTTTTCATATACAGATTCACCGAGAAAAACTCAACAGATAATAATTTATTTCAGCTACACATACTACTCACAGCCATGGCAACACAGAGAAGTGAAAATGAAAGCTAGGTTTCGATTACCTCCTTAACAACTGAAGCTACGTGCAATAAATACTAAAGTTGCTTGGCTTGAATGATTCCCACCCTCCTTCTGCTTCATCTTTAAATGTTCCAACAACTTCTTCCTCTCAATATTAACTCACAGCTCACCTAACTCTCTCTCCGGTTTAGTAGACGAACGTGAAGAGAAATAAAGGCTGAGAACTTTGAGTGTATTATATAAAGAACCCTCTTGCTTCTCCTTTGCTTTGTCGACTGAGATAAAAATATCACTGACTCTAGTATCACTTCTCAGCGTGGCTCGAGAAAATAAATCAGAAGAGATATATAAAATTATATATACCTCATTATGTATTAAAATAACCCCTCGAGACTACCAATTTCGATCCGAATTAAATAATTATAAGTCTAAATTTAAATCCACAAGTTGAGTTTATTTTAATTGAACCTATTTATATAAATCCACTATTAATAACTTTCTTAGCAGAATTATAAAATATTAATACATACCCATTATCATCAATTATTAACCACAATAATTAATTTCTACAACTTAGGTCGGTCCATTAATTTACTCAGCCCATTAATTGAACCTCCCTATAAATCCTTTAATTATTTCAACACATAATTAAATTAACTAAGCCATCACACAATGATTTAATTTAATCCCACAATAATTACAATTACCGTTAATAACTTCATTTATTTATTTTAAATATTTGCGGTCATTACATTCTCCCTCCCTTATAAGAATTTCGTCCTCGGAATTACAAACATAAGGTTACTCGAAAAGATTGAGATGATTCCTCCTCATCTTTTCTACTAACTCTCACGTAGCTTCCTCAACCGCGTGGTTTCTCCAGAGAACCTTGACCGAATGAATAACTTTATTTCTTTACGTCTGATCCTTCCTATCTAATATCTGGACAGGAATTTCCTCATACGATAAATCCTTCTCAACTTGAATCAGCTCGTATGAGATGACCTGTTTGTAGTCTGGTTTATATGGCCGCAACACTGAAACATGAAACACATTATGAATATATTCCAGTTCAGGAGGTAAAGCTACCTCGTACGCCACCTCACCAACTCGCTTCAAAATTTCAAATGGTCCGATAAATCTAGGACTCAATTTTCCTTTCTTTTCGAATCTGATTTTTCTTTTTCACGGAGATACCTTCAGAAAGATAAAACTCCCAACCTCAAAGTCTCTCTTCTGACGATGTAAATCCGCATACTTCTTTTGTCGATCCTGAGCCGCAACTAGACGAGCTCTTATAACCTTGATCGTATCTACGGTCTGTTATACCAGTTCGGGTCCCAACAGTCTCCGTTCACCAACTTCATCCTAGCACAATGGTGTGTGACACCTCCTCCCATACAGTGCTTCGTAAGGCGGCATGCCAATACTTGTATGATAACTGTTGTTGTATGAAAACTCCACTAACGGCAAGTGATCGTCCCAACTACCTTTAAAGTCCATTACACATGCTCTCAGCATATCCTCAAGCGTTTGAATTGTTCGCTCGCTCTGCCCATCAGTCTGGGGATGATACGCGGTACTCAACCTTAATTGTGTCCCCATCCTTTCCTGTAGGCTTCTCCAGAATTTCTATGTGAAGCGCGGATCTCTAGCAGACACAATAGATACCGGTACTCCATGTCGCGACACAATTTCTTTAACATATAGCTTTGCCAGCTTTGCCAGCTGCACTAAGTTATACCTAATTCTGATTAGTAGAAAATGTGCAGACTTGGTCAAATAATCCACGCTTACCCAAATCGCATCGTACCCCTTTTGAGTTGTTGGAAGTCCTACCACAAAATCCATTGTGATATGTTCCCACTTCCACTCCGGAATCTCCAACGGTTGCAACAGTCCACTAGGTTTCTGATGTTCCACTTTAACCCTATGGCAAGTTAAACACCTGCTGACACACTCAGCCACTTCCCTCTTCATGTTAGGCCACCACAAATGTTGTCGTAGATCTCGATACATCTTGGTACTACCCGGATGTATTGAGTATCTCGTGTTGTGGGCCTCTTGTAGAATTTCTTCCCTCAATTCTGGAACCAATGGTACCCAGACTCTTCCTTCGAATCGAATTAAAACATGTGCCATCCATTGAGTACTTTAAGTCTCCATCTTCGGATAGCCGTTTCTTAATATTAAGGCATTCCTCATCACCCTCTTGAGCCTCTTTTATCTTGTCCAATAAAGTTGGGTTCGCCTCTATTGCAAAGAGTTTCTCATCTGCCTTATTTGGATACTTAAATTCTAATTCTAATCTTTCCATATCATTAATTAATTCCTCCTGCGTTGTTAACATCGACAACTTCTCCTTGCCCTTTCTGCTCAGAGCATCAGCTACCACATTGGCTTTACCGAGATGGTACAGAATTTCACAATCGTAGTCCTTGATCAATTCCAACCATCTCCTTTGCCTCATGTTCAGCTCCCTTTGAGTGAAAATATACTTCAGACTTTTGTGGTCTGTGTATATCTCACACTTTTCTCCATATAGATAGTGTCTCCAAATCTTCAGAGCAAACACTACTGCTGCTAGTTCCAAATTATGAGTCGGATACCCCTTCTCATAATCTTTTAACTGGCGTGATGCGTACACGATGACCTTACTATGCTGCATCAGCACACAACCAAGACCCTTGAGTGACGCATCACTATAAATCACGAACCCCCATGTATCATCAAACAATGATAATACAGGCGCTTCACTAAGCCTCTTTTTCAATTCTCTGAAGCTTTCTTCACACTCCTCAGTCCATACAAACTTTACTGTTTTCCTTGTCAGATTAGTCAATGGCGATGCTAACTTTGAAAAATCCTCGATGAATCTCTAATAGTATCCTGCTAATCCCAAGAAACTTCTGATCTCTGTTGGAGTCTTCGGCTGCTCCCAATTGATAACTGACTTCACCTTTGCAGGATCCACTGAAACACCCTCCTTGTCGATGACGTGTCCCAAAAATTGCACCCTTTGCAACCAAAACTCACACTTGGAGAACTTGGCATATAGTCGTTCCCTCCGCAATGTCTCAAGTACTATCTTCAAATGTTCAGTGTGTTCTTCCTCCGTCTTTGAATATACAAGTATGTCATCAATAAATACAACCACAAACTTATCCAAGTATTGCTTGAATACTCTGTTCATCATATCCATAAATGCTGCTGGGGCGTTCGTCAGTCCAAAAGACATCACTAAGAATTCAAAGTGACTGTATCGAGTCCTAAAGGCTGTCTTTGGTACGTCTCCCGGTCTCACCTTTAACTGATGATACCCAGTCCTCAAGTCAATTTTTGAAAAGTACTTGGCCCCCTTAAGCTGATCAAAAAGATCATCGATCCTGGGCAATGGGTACTTATTCTTAATTGTGACCTTGTTTAATTCTCTATAATTGATACAAAGCCTTAACGATCCATCTTTCTTCTTTACAAACAGCACTGACGCTACCCACGGAGATACACTTGGTTGAATGTACTTCTTTTTTAACAGCTTTTTCAACTGTATCATTAATTCCTTCAATTCTACTGGAGCTATTCTATATGGTGCTTTCGATATTGGTGCGATCCCCGGTGCTAAATCGATTACAAACTCCACCTCTCTGTCAGGCAATAAACCTGGCAACTCATCCGGAAAAACGTCTAAGAATTTCCTTACCACAGGTATCTGCCCCATTTCTCCCCCTACTCTCTGAGTATCAACTACATGGGCCAGATAGCCTATGCAACCCTTCCTAAGCAATTTCCTTGCTTGTATCATCGTCAGACAACAAGATTATCCTGACGATTTACTCCCAAAGAATACAACCTTAGACTTATTCAGAGTTTTCAGGTGTATACTCTTCTTTTGGCAGTCAATCACAGCTCCGTGTTTAAACAGCCAATCCATTCCCAAGATCACGTCAAACTCTCCTAGACGTATCGGAATTAAATTCACACTCAGCTTATGTCCTCGTATCTCGGCATAACAATTCTTATATATATAATCTACAGGGATCACTTCCTTATTTGCTACCTCTACATTCATTGGGTTCTCTAATTTCTCACCAGGAAATTTTAATCGGCTAGCAAATTCATCGGATACGAAAGAACAAGTAGCTCCCGAATCAAATAATACATATGCATTAATATTATTGATCGGAATAATACCTGCCACCACTTCCTTCGATTCCATAGTATCCTGGACGGACATGTTAAAAGTGCGCGCCACCGGCCTATTCTGCTGTGACGGCCCTCCACTAGTTGGCTTGCTCTGGTTTCCCTGATTCGCGCTACTAGAATCACTCTTCCTTTTCGGGCAGTCCTTATTTTGATGGTCCGCTGCACCACAATAGAAACAGTCCCCTCTTTTCACCTTTGGGCATTGTGGAGCAATATGCCCCGGTTGTCCACAATTGAAGCACACTCCCTTACCACGCATACACTCCCCCGAGTGATTCTTCCCACACTTGTTGCACTGGTTGCCTTGCTTAGTTTCGCTTAATGGCTTTCCCGAGCTTTGATTTTCGCTCCATTTTTGTTTGTGAGGATTTCTCCCTCCACTACTAATCCCTTCTTTGGGTCCTTCGTGACTTTTCTTCTTGTGATCTAGTTGATACTAAGTTACTGCTTCATTTCCTCCCTCAGCGATTAGGGCCTTCTCCAGCAATGACAAGAACGTGTTGATTTGTAGTACTGCTACCTTTCCGTAAATCCAAGGCTTCAGTCCTTGTTCAAACCTCCGAGCTCTTCTGATTTCTATGTCTATTTGTTGCGGTGCAAATCTGGCCAGTTCATTAAATCTTGTAGCATAGTCAGCAACTGACATGTTTCCTTGCTTCAGTTCCAAGAACTTCACTTCCATCCTCGCTTGCATGCTCTCTGGGAAATAATTCTCAAAGAACAACTCCTTGAAACGTACCCACGTAATTACTCCTCCGACTCTATTCTTATTTGCCTTCCACCAGTAATTCGCTTCGCCCTTCAGCATGAAGGTGGCGAATGATGTATGTTGTTCGTTGGCCACCCTTGCGACCTCGAACACTTTTTCCATTTCCTCTACTCATGTCTGGGCCTCAATGGGGTCAGTAGTCCCGCGAAACTCTGGCGGTCCTATTAATTTAAAATCCTTGAAATTTGCCAAGTGAGCCCTTGGCTGCTCCACTACCGGTGGTACTACTGGTGGTACCACAAGCGGCGGCCTATTTTGCATATACCCTGCAATCATGGCTATAAACGCCTGCATAGGGTCGGCTGAACCCCCGTCATTATTAACGGATTCCTCCACACGTGGAACTCGATTCCTCTTTTTAGGCGGCATTGTCTGATATAAATCAACCGTATATTATGATTTTTATGTCTTTACATCCCATGCCACATTTCATTATGCATCGCATTTAACAGGTAAAGCACAATCAAATCAAAATCCCAAATACACATAATTTATCGCATTTATATTCAGATACCACTGTTTTAATACATTACGTAACAACCTGTGGCATACTGCTATAAATGCTAATACAATCCTTGGTTATACCCTCGGGAACAGAAAGATGGAATCTAACCCTACCTACCCCCTATGATAAAAAAAATTCGGGGTCTAATACTATCCCAAGTCAAAACAAACATAATGGGATTTACAGCATACCACTATCCCTACTATCAACAAAAAGTGGGACTAAACCGCATCTATTTACAATCATAGTGCTAAGGAAACTACAGTCCCCTGAAGATAGCATCTCCATGCTCTTGCCTGGCTATATTAACTGCTACACGGCGGCTGATAGTGCGCCTATGCAGATACTCCTCCCTAGGATACCTCCGGATCCTATGCTTCATCCTCTAAAAGGCAGTGTCAAACGCAAAATTTAACCGATCAAACCTAACAGCACGAGCTTAAATCTCCCTCTCAAGTTCGTTCACCCTCATGGCAGTTCTGTCAAATGCCAACCTAATACGGATCCTCTCCGCAACCTCTAGATTAAAACTAGCCTTCAAGGCCTCATGTTCCACCTGAAGTTTAGTCAAACTCAGCTTCACCTGATCACGTTTTCCCTTCAACTCAGTTACCTCCCCGGACAACTGATATGCTACACCTTTATACTAATCTTCCATCTCCTGATGGACTTGATTCTGTTCCTCAAGATGCTGAATTCTACCCTCGAGTTCGTCATTCTTAGTGGTCAGCTCTTCTATGATGTCATCAGTAGTTGTGCCCATGCCATCTGCAAATTCTGCTGACTCCTCTGGCGACATATTATCATAATATTGCACCTCCTCATCTGATTCATCATCAGCAGTCTGTTGTTCCTCAACATCTGCCACATGATCCTCCTCGGGATTCTCCTCAGTGTCGGCCTCTACCGCAAGCTCCACTATAGGCTGTTCGATATGGACAATATGTTTATCTACTATAGTATCTTCCGCGATGTGACTCGGCACCTCAATCTCTGCCATCCTACAGTCACAATAGGGAAAATAAAATGACCACATGTTAGTACAACAATAAAATATAATCATTGATGAAATGAAATTATATTTCATTAGGTACTACTTGACTCGATGAATTCCTCAATTCATCAAATACCACATATGATAAATCTCCCTGATTTATCTCCTAAGGCACTCAATACGAGTTTAATACTAAGGTTATAACCTAGGTTTTGCAATCCTAAAGTTTATAACCTACGGCTCTAATACCAACCTGTGACACCCCCAAATTCAAGTATCCATACCTCGGATATGGTGCTCACGAATAAATACATACAACACCACTTAAACAACATATATTACTAAAATGTGGAATAATAAACATATGTTGTTCATTACAAAAGGCTTACTACAGTCCCAATGTCTCAACCTTAAAATCCATCATGGTAAACCTATTAATACAAACAGAGTTCCATGATTTACTAAACAAAAATAGAAATACTAAACTACTCTTTAAGCTTGCCCTTGCCTTTGTCCTTCTTGGAGTACTCAGGCCTAACTGCAATTAGTTCATGATATGTATAGCAAGAGTGAGCAACAAATATGCTCAGCAAGTTTAAAATCAATAATATAGGCATATCATGAATGAATGCGAATAATGTGATAACTCAACATTTATAAAAGTTGATGAAATAACCGATACAATAATCAAGATTCCACAAAGAAATGAAAAATTATTATTTACTACTGAGTGGTCCAATCGACCCTGAACATATCCAAGGAAACAATCTCCCCGATCTTTTCTTTGGTAAATCAGACGCACTCGAGGGAATCAGCCTCTCATACGACATGTATATGCATAACATTAAACTCTGACCGTGTTCAATGACACTTATAATCCCCTAATTTAGGGTTTGTTCTCTCAGTCCAAGACTTCCGTACCGATCAACAGTTTTGAAATAGCTTTTAAAATAACTTATTTTATATGTCTAGCCGAAACAATGGCGTAGACCCATATCCGTAAACAGTTCATGAAATAAAGAACTTGAATTAATCTTCCTATTCAATGATAGAGCAATAATTCCAAAGGCACAAATCTTGCGAATAACAATACTGGCATTTACATGGAATAATTTAGCGATACATTAAACCATTGACATGCTCAGAAATAATAGCTCAAGTTTTAGGAAAACTTTGCACAATATCAATGTGAATGAAGTTCAGGAAAACTTGTACAAAATAAAGTTTGAAGTTAAGAAACTTGCTCAATTAAATATGAGTAAAGTTAAGGAACTTGCTCAATATAAACTTGAGTAAGGTTAGGGAACTTGCCTCAGTCGTTGATTACGGCTTACACGACTTAGTTTAATATCCTTGAAAGACCTAATAATAAACAGGTTTTCCTTTCAATTAGCAACGTACATAGAAGTCTAGATAATATTATCAAGAAGACGACCATTTAAGCACATAATCCTCTATTAACCAACACATAGAGTACCTGCCAACATTATCTTTCGTGGATAATATGTTAACTACCCAGCGATATTATTATTCATGTAATTACATCTAACTAAACCGCAAATGTTATAAATACGTTAATAACTTTTTAATTGTACCGTGTACCGTTATTATTTAATTATTCAATAATAACTTAAGAATTTCCTTTTTTTTTGTTAATCGTATAATAATAGTTTAACAAAACACCATTACTATAACTCATTAAATCATAAATTAATTTCTTACCATTATTATTAATCGTTTAATAATAATTTAATACCAAAATAATAATTTTATTCTTATAATAAATTATTATTTAAACCCTCGAACCGACCCGAGTCTGACCCGTGACCGACCCGCACTGGCACACACTGGCGCCCGAATTTCTTAAGGAACCGGCGCTTAGGCACCTTCCCCTCACTGCGCTTCGGCGCCCTAAAAGGCAAGGGACTCGGCGCTTAGGCGCCCGAGTCTCTCGGCGCTTAGGCGCCCGAAAATGAACGGGGAACAGTGCTTAGGCGCTTGACCACTACGGCGCTCACTTACGCGCTTAGGCGCTTTGCTTCACAAAACCAACCCAGAAGCTCATTTCAAAGCTTAAAACGATCGGTCTGTTATGATCCAACACCGAAACAGTTTTCATATACAGATTCACCGAGAAAAACTCAACAGATAACAATTTATTTCAGCTACACATACTACTCACAGCCATGGCAACACAGAGAAATGAAAATGAAAGCTAGGTTTTGATTACCTCCTTAACAACTGAAGCTACGTGCAGTAAATACTGAAGTTGCTTGGCTTGAATGATTCCCACCCTCCTTCTGCTTCGTCTTTAAATGTTCCAACAACTTCTTCCTCTAATATTAACTCACAGCTCACCTAACTCTCTCTCTGGTTTAGTAGACGAATGTGAAGAGAAATAAAGGCTGAGAACTTAAAGTGTATTATATAAAGAACCCTCTTGCTTCTCCTTTGCTTTGCCAACTGAGATAAAAATATCACTGACTCTAGTATCACTTCTCAGCGCGGCTCGAGAAAATAAATCAGAAGAGATATATAAAATTATATATACCTCATTATGTATTAAAATAACCCCTCGAGACTACCAATTTCGATCCGAATTAAATAAATTTTAAGTCTAAATTTAAATCCACAAGTTGAGTTTATTTTAATTGAACCTATTTATATAAATCCACTATTAATAACTTTCCTAGAGGAATTATAAAATATTAATACATACCCATTATCATCAATTATTAACCATAATAATTAATTTCTACAACTTAGGTCGGTCCATTAATTTACTCAACCCATTAATTGAACCTCCCTATAAATCCTTTAATTATTTCAACACATAATTAAATTAACTAAGCCATCACACAATGATTTATTTTAATCGCACAGTAATTACAATTACCATTAATAACTTCATTTATTTATTTTAAATATTTGCGGTCATTACAATTTCAAACATTATCAATATAGTAAACTGGGTGGTTCCCAACCCATGAACTAATGAGTTAGTTCCCTGTCTCATTTACACTTCTACAAATGTCCGACCATATTTTGTTTGGGATTTACCGAGGTCTTACATATGCGTTAAGCCCTATTTGTACTTTCAGTGTAATTAGATCGATTTCTTAACACATCTTAAACTCCTGCCCATTCAAGAGAGTTGTTCGATCTCAGATACTAACATGAGTTTTCAATTGAAATACAACAATGACTAACACGTTGTCACATAACAGATAGCAAACATGTTAATGCACGGGATGCAAAGAAACAACACTTGCATAATAAACGACTTCAAAATATAAAATACATTATTGTACGGAGTGCATATTCGCATGTCAGTTGACTTGTACACATAACATTTAGAACATGCATGAAGTGCATAACAAGTAAGTTAGATCTTGCCTTTTATCGCTTCAATCGTTTACGCTAATATTGTGTCCTTCGTACAGCCCACAAAGTATATCAGTTTGACCTAACTATTAGTCATAATACGATTTCATACTCTAGTAAAGCTTTAATAATTAAATCTTTTAAGTTTTATTTCGGGCATTATAACCGCTTATAAAATGAGTATTTAACTAAATACTTTAAGAAAATTTGAGCATTATAACTGCTTATAAAATGAATATTTTCATTAAATACTTGAAGAAAATTGAGCATAGTAATTGCTTATTAAAGTATACTTTCTTCTTTATAACTAAAATAATTTGGGTATTATAACGGCTTGTATATTCGATTATAACATTTTATTTTATAACTATTGCTCAATAACACATGAAGAACACGAAGAACGACAATCGTATATGGTTATGACTTGCGTTCATTGATCTTTAGTTATAAACTATGAAATAAAATTCGTAATTATAACTACTATAAAATGAAGAAATGCTCAAGAACACGTGAAGAATACGGAGAACGACAATCGTACATAGTTATAACTCGCTTTCTTGAGGTTTTAAACTAAAAATTAAACGAACATAGTAACAACTAGAGTTTTACCTTTTGAAATTGCAAGCTTTAACAATTTCTTTACAACTTTAGATCACTTGAATTATAACTATTTAAAATATATAAAGAGAGTAATTTTGCTCTTGAATGGTAGAAAATAATGAAGAACTAAACTAGTTATTTATAGGAAAACTTGGGTGAAGCTAAAAGGTTAAAAATGACAGCCAAACTTTGGCTCCAAGTTTGGCTTCGACTTTGGCTCCAAGTTTGGCTTGGTTTCAACTTTGGCTCTAAGTTTGACTTCAATTTGGCTTCAAGTTTGGCCTGACTTTTGCTCCAAGTTTGGCTTGGCTTGGCTTTGCCGTATCGTTGACTTTTACTATTCATCAGTTGACTTTTTCATATTATACATTATAGTATACTTGAATTATTCTTCGTATTCTTTCTGTATTCGTCCCGTATTCACGAATAGTAATCTCCGAAAATTATTTTCGATAAAAATTTTATTGGTCAAAATGAATTTATTGTTCGTAAAAACACTATTCAGAAATGTCAAATTTTTTTTAAAAAAAAAGACGGTTTTCGCTTGAATAGTATTTTCGGTGCTTTTCTTTAAGAAAATTTTTATTGGTTCCCTGACATCTATACCTCATATTAACGATATTCCAAGAAACAAAAAGTTAAAAAGACAGAGCATTTTTTTATGAATAGTAATTACCGCTCATTTTTTGGAAAAAACTTTTACTCATTATTATGTGTTTTTACTTCGTAGGAAAGCCATATCTTAAAATGGAACGTCAAAAAGACATACACGTTTCTCTAAGAAAACTAAGTTATATCCTTAGAGTTTAACCTTAGATTAGGTTTTAACCCTAGTTTAAGTTTTAAAATATTTAATCTTTTAAGATCGTAATAATAATTTTAATTAAATTTTGGGATCTCACAGGTACGCATCATAAATGATGATGATCCATTGACTTAAGAAGAGACTATGAGTAGTAAAGACTCATAGAAATGGCTAGTAGCTATGAAATATGAGATGGACTTCATGTATATGAACCAAGTATGGTCTTTGGTTACTCCATCTGAGGGTATAAAGCCCATTGGGTGTAAATGAATCTTTAAGAGAAAGATTAGAGCAGACGGTAAGGTGGTGACCTATAAGGCCCGACTGATTGCAAAAGGTTTCAAACAAAGACAATGTATTGACTATGATGAAACCTTCTCACCAATAGCAATATCCAAGTCCATTTTGATTTTGCTTGCGGTTGCAACTTATTATGACTATGAAATCTGGCAAATAGATGTGAAAACGACCTTTCTCAATAGGAAACTAGAAGAAGATGGATATATGATATAACCGGAGGGTTTTATATAAAGTTGGAACAAATCAAGTCTGTAAGCTACAACGATCCATTTATAAATTGAAGCAAGCTTCTCAAAGATGGAACATCTATTTTAATGAGATAATCAAAGAGTTTGTTTTTATCAAAAATGAGGATGAACCATGTGTGTATAAGAAGGTTAGTGTGTATTATATGTTGACGATATATTACTGATAGGAAATGATGTTCCTATATTTCAGTCGATCAAGATATGGTTATCTAAACATTTCTCCATGAAAGACATTAGGAGAAACATCTTACATTTTAGGGATTAAGATCTATAGAGATAGATATGAAAGGACCCTCGACTTGTCCCACGGAACGTATATTGAATCAATGCTAAAGAAATTTAGCATGGAAGATTCTAAAAAAGGACTCATACCGATGGGTCATGGAATACATCTCTCCTACAAACAGGCCCCAAAGATACCTAAAGTGAGAGACCGTATGAGTAAGATTTCTTATGCCTCAGCAATATAATCTATCATGTACGAAATGATATATACTGGACCTAATATTGCTCATGCACTTAGTGTAACGAGCATATATCAGTCGAATTTTGGAGAAGAACACTAGAAGGCATTGAAAAATATCCTAAAACATTTAAGAAGAACTAAGAATGTATTTCTTGTCTAAGGTGAGTCTGATTCGAAACTAGAGTGCTATACAGACTCAAAATTTTAAACTAGCCAAGATGACAGTAAATCCATTTCGGGCTATGTGTTTACCCTAAACGGTGGCAAGGTGAGTTGAAAGAGTTCCAAGCAGCAACCGGTTGTTAATTCAATGACAGAGGTAGAGTACATAGCTGCAAGTGAAGCTGTAAAGGAGGCAATTTGGATGAAAAAGTTCATAACTGAATTAAGGGTGGTTCCTAGCATTCAAGGACCAATGCCTTTATTTTGTGACAACACGGGAGCTATTGCATAAGCCAAGGAACCCAGGTCTTATCATAAAATCCAAACACGTGTTGCATCTGTTTCATTTGATTAAAGAAATCATTGAAAAAAGAGACATCGCTGGGGATTGTGTGGACTCTCAAGACAACATTGCAGATCCATTTACTAAAGCATTAACTCAATAGTAGTTTGATCATCACTTAGAGAATATGTGTATGATAAACTATGATGATTAGCTTTAGTGCAAGTGGGAGATTGAAAGTAATATGCACATAAGTCAATCACTTTTGATGTGATGTAGCATATACTTTGTAATCTTATTCATTTATTAATAAAAGAATTTATTTATACAAAGGAATTTTATTTATCTATATTTAATTATTGAATTAATTATGATAAATTTATAGTTTTGAGCAATATTTTTAGAATCATGATGATGATCATGCTAACGAAATCTAAATTTATGATAGCTCAAAACTAAAATTATTCCTAATCGTGGGATCATTAAAATGGAAATTAATGAATCCGGTATTTGATAGGGTTAAATTATATGCTATTTTTATTCCCTAATACTTAGTTTTTATATTTATTGTGTGCTAAAATGTTTAATTATTTAGCTTATTTTGATTTTAATAGGTTTTATAGGATTTTAGTTAATTTGTGTTAATTTAGGTAATTTTATAGTATTTTTATATTTCTTTTTATTTATGTGTTTTTATTTATTTTTAGTGTTTTAGGTGTTTTATTTATTATTATGTGTTTTTAGGATTTTTAGTATTTTTATATTATTTTTATTTATTTTTAATTATTTTATATTTTATTTTGTAGAAAAAAATAAGCTTGGGGGCAAAAGTGTAATTCTGCAAGAAGCCGGTGGCAAAATCGTAATAAAGCAGATTCTTGGGGGTCCTAATTGGAAATATCCAGGCGGTGGCATTTTGGTAATTTCAGGGAAAAGATTACCCAACAATTGAAACGGCGCCGTTTCGTCAGAGTGACCGCGCAATGCGCGCGGTAAGCGAACAGTAGCAGGAACAGAAGAGAAACGGCGTCGTTTTGTAGCGAAGGACCGCGCAATGCGCGGGCTGCCGGTTGGTCACTGTAGCGAGCGCCTCGTTTGTTTGGCGCGTTAATTCTCCCAAATCAGATTATTTCGCGAATTTGCTACTTTTTGATTCCAAATTGGATTTTAATTCCAACTAGGGTTAGAAAATAATTATTTTCTTTTTCTTTTATTTTTAATTGTAAATCCTACTAGGGTTAGGAGGATTTTGGAGCCTATAAATAGAGGGCTTGAGACACATTGTAATACACAACTTTTCTTAGAATAAAAATTCTCTCTTCTATTCTTTGATGCTCTCTATTATTATGAGTAGCTAAATTCTTTTTCTTGGTTTAAGTGATTGAAGCCATCAAGATTTATACACTGTGAGATCTAATTTATTTTAATTGTTCAATTTATATTTTGAGTATTGAATATTTTTCTGTGTTTAATTTTATGATTAATTCGTTTAATTGCTAGGATGCATACTAGTTTATTATTCGTTGAAATCTATTGCTAAATTAAATATCAAATCCGTAATTGTTTGGTCACTTTAATTTGCGAAGCAACTAAGGGTAATAATTATTTTGCTTATCAAAATATTATTTTATCTTAGGAAAAATATTCATCTAAATTAAATGCAGACGCTTGGATTGTGTTGTTTAGTTCAACGATCTCTCTATTTCTTTATGCTGCTACTAGGTTAAATCTTTAGCGCTTGTCTGAGATTATTTAGTAGTAAGGGTTATTTAGATCGCTTGTTTCTGCTTAACTAAAATTAAGGAGAAATAGGAAAATTATTCGAATGGGAGTAATTATTCCACGTTGAATATTTAAAATATAAATTGATTTATTCTTGCATCAGTGATCAGTTGTAAATTCTTGATGGTGGATGTTAACTTAAACCAAGGCTTTTTCTTCTTATTTATTTCTTGCATATTTATTTTAGTTAATTTTATTTAAATTATTTATTTAATTAAACCCCCCCCCCCCCCCCAATTTTAGTTTACAAAAACATAAAATTAAATTAATCATTCTCTGTGGGATCGACTCTTGCTTACACTACTACATTAATATTTTTCAAAAGTAAGATTTTATTTTTGGGTGCTCGCGACATCACACCAAATTTTGGCGCCGTTGCCGGGGAATGATTTAAATTTAATTTTGTGCTTTTGTAAACTGTATTTTAATTTATTAATTTTTGTTAGATTTTATTATTTTTTTTTCCATTATTTAATTGAGTTTTGCAGGTTAAGGAGAAAATCATGGCTTGGAACCAAAACGATGATTATTTAAATGCGGTAAAAATTTCTTCTCTTCAACAACAAGTTGATGAACTAACTTCTGTTATCTATGCATGGGCTGCAGGTAAAGGACAACCAATGGACGCTTGTAGGATTTGTGCGATAATAGGACATTCAAGTAATATGTGTCCACTTCTTCGAGAAGAGTCCTATGAGCAAGTCAATGTAGCAAGTGGTTTCCCTGGTCAACCCAAATGGAGATATGATCCATATTCAAACGCGTATAATTCAAGATTGAGGGATCATTCTAATTTTGGCTACGAGAATCCACCAATGAATCCGGCCACAAATCAGAATTTTTCAAGCTATCAACAATACATGCAGTCGTATCCCCAACAACAACAGGACCAATCACTTTATTCTGATATGTCTATAGAAGATATGCTTAAATTAATGGAAGCTAACACTTTACAATTACGACAGGATAATTTGCAATTTCAACAAGACATGCAGACACGTATTCAAGAAAATAATGCAATTATTCAGCGTTTGGGTACTCCAATGGGACAAATCACAATTGATCAATTGGAGGAGCAAAGTTTTGAGCAAGTGCCTTCTCAAACGATGGATAATCTAATGGAGAATACAAGTGCACAAGTATTGAGAAGTGATACCGATGTAGACGATCCAGAACAGACAGTCCCTCTATCGTCAAAGCAAGAGAAATAAAACAACATCAATGAAGCAGACAATGCTAATATAGATGATGATGACATGACTAAGGTGGAGGAAGTTGTTGAGGAAACAAACAAGGAAAAGTTAGAGATAACAATTACCAACAACTTGAAGTTAAAGGAAGAAAAAACAATTGAGCTGACACAAAATTTAAAGGATCCCATTCCAAATATAAAGACTCTCTCCAATTATGTTAAATATCTATTCGTTGAAGAGGGAGTAAAACGTTTATGTCAAGTGCAAGGGATATTGAATCTACCTATGAAGAATGACGTAATGGATGGGGTACTCAAAATTCATGAAGTTGGAGTAACGTAGTACTTTGGCCTGCTGTCGAGCCAATGACAATAAACAAAGGCGCTGCTTGGGAGGCAACCCAAGAAATCAGATTTGCATTTTTTTCCTTTTTCTTTTTATATTTATTTGTGTCTTTTTCTTTGCATTATAGTTTACATTGGGGACAATGTAAATTTTACGTGTGGGGGAAGGGATTTAGGATTTTTGTTATTTTTAGGGATTTTTTTTATTTTTAGGTCATATTTTGAAAAATTTAGAAAAATTTTGAAATTTTGAATTTTGTGGGTAAATTCACTGCAAACCCTCACGAGACAAAACTCGTCCACTTGGGGTAACCTTGGGGTTTAAAGGCTTGTTGCACATGCTAAGTGTAACCGTGTTTCCTACGAAAATGGGGTAATTTTTTATTTTATTTTTAGGATGTGTCACTTGAGCAATAAGTTAATTGGATTTTAAATTTTTAGCCAATGATAAAAATTTTGGTTTTTATTTAATAACTCTTGGAAAAAGGATAAATTTTTGCTTAGTTTGAATTTTTGACTTATTATTGATTATTACTTTGTTTAAAGATCTTTTAAATTTTTATGCACCTATATTCATTTGTTTGAGCCAGTTTTAATTTAGAGAAAGTTTATATGGTTAAATGCTTATGAAAGATATTTTTGAACTCTATATCTTATTTGATCATTATTTGAAGGAAATAGAAGACGAAATATAATTTGGAGGAGATGATTTAGGTAATTTTTCTAGGATTATTATTGAAGAAGGAAAAAGAAAAATCTTGTGGTGGGTTGAGATGGAGCGTAAAACGCACTCACTCATAAACACATGAAAAAGCGAGATGGAGCGTAAAACGCACTCGTTGGTGAGATGGAGCATAAAATGCACTCACCGTGGAAAAAAAAAAGAAAAGAAAAAAATGGGATGGAGCATAAAATGCACCCATTAAAAGAAAAAAAAATGAATGAAAAAATATATTTGAAAAATGCATATTAATAATCCTAGTGTATATAATTGTTAAAAACCTTTTGATCTTCTAGTTATATGTGTCTATATTAATGAAAAATGATGAGAAAAGTAAGACTATAGAGTATTGTTGTTAAACTAACCATTTTTGATATCATTTATGAGACATTTAATTATATGAGCGGATCTAAGTTTTTTTGCTAGTTCGATACATTTGGATTCACACACACACGAAGGGTCTTAAGTAAGTAAGATTAATAAATATGTTGAAATTCTAGATTTTGCATAATTTTAAAATTTTCTTTGAGTTATTATTTTAAAAATCTTTGAGGCTGATGTTGAAATTTATATTAATCTGTTGCTCGAGTAAGTTGTTTGGTTATTAGTTTTAATTTTATAGTTTTTATTTTTGTTTTGCCCGAGGACGAGCAAAAAGCTAAGTGTGGGGGTATTTGATAGGGCTAAATTATATGATATTTTTATGCCCTAATACTTAGTTTTTATATTTATTGTGTGCTTAAATGTTTAATTATTTAGCTTATTTTGGTTTTAATAGGTTTTATAGGGTTTTAGTTAATTTATGTTAATTTAGATAATTTTATAGTATTTTTATATTTCTTTTTATTTATGTGTTTTTATTTATTTTTAGTGTTTTATTTATTATTATGTGTTTTTAGGATTTTTAGTATTTTTATATTATTTTTAATTACTTTATATTTATTTTTGTAGGAAAATCAAAGTTTAGGGGCAAAATTGCAAAATCAGCAAAGATCGGTGGCATTTCAGTAATTTTCGAAAAACTTACGACCGCGCACTGCGCGGATGTGGATGAAACAGCAGCAAGGAGATAAACGACGCCGTTTTGGTCGAAGAAAAGCGGCCGCGCAATGCGCGGCCAGGCAGCAGACAGACGGAGGATTGGAACGACGTCGTTTCGCCAATGGAAGCGCGCGCGCGCAATGCGCGGATTTGCTGCTGACGTCACAGGCGCGTAAAAGCCGCGTTGACCCGGTCAAAGCCCTGTTTGGCAACGCGGAAATGGAGCAAAAACAGAATTATTTCGGGATTTTACTACTTTTTGATTCCAAATTGGATTTTAATTCCAACTAGGGTTAGAAAAATAATTATTTTCTTTTTCTTTTATTTTTAATTATAAATCCTATTAGGGTTTGGACAATTTAGGAGGTTTATGGAGCCTATAAATAGAGGGCTTGAGACACATTGTAAGACACAACTTTTCTTAGAATAAAAATTCTCTCTTCTATTCTTTGATGCTCTCTATTATTATGAGTAGCTAAATTCTTTTTCTTGGTTTAAGTGATTGAAGCCATCAAGATTTATACACTATGAGATCTAATTTATTTTAATTGTTCAATTTATATTTTGAGTATTGAATATTTTTCTGTGTTTAATTTTATGATTAATTCGTTTAATTGCTAGGATGCATACTAGTTTATTATTCGTTGAAATCTACTGCTAAATTAAATATCAAATCCGTAATTGTTTGGTCACTTTAATTTGCAAAGCAACTAAGTTTAATAATTATTTTGCTTATCAAAATATTATTTTATCTTAGGAAAAATATTCATCTAAATTAAATGCAGACGCTTGGATTGTGTTGTTTAGTTCAACGATCTCTCTATTTCTTTATGCTGCTACTAGGTTAAATCTTTAGCGCTTGTCTGAGATTATTTAGTAGTAAGGGTTATTTAGATCGCTTGTTTCTGCTTAACTAAAATTAAGGAGAGATAGGAAAATTATTCGAATGGGAGTAATTATTCCACGTTGAATATTTAAAATATAAATTGATTTATTCTTGTATCAGTGATCAGTTGTAAATTCTTGATGGTGGATGTTAACTTAAACCAAGACTTTTTCTTCTTATTTATTTCTTGCATATTTATTTTAGTTAATTTTATTTAAATTATTTATTTAATTAAAAACCCCCCAATTTTAGTTTACAAAAACATAAAATTAAATTAATCATTCTCAGGTATAATAAGTTGTACATGGAGATAGGTGAATAATCAATAAATAATCTACCACTTCTAGTAATAAGAGAGAATGTCCTATATGATTCGATAAATGATAACTCAATAATCCTTGGCAAATGCAAAATAAAATTAGAAAGGAGTTTCTAATTTACATTATTTAGAGTTGTACATTTAATAATCGAAATGCATATGATCAAATATAATAAAACTTGACAGTAATTTCATGTCTTATATTTGATTGAGATATTGTATAGTATAATGATTGAATTGTACTGTAACTATTCGCGAAAAGGTTCTTTTGCGATTAAATATTGAAATTTATATTATTTAGAAAGTCGTTGATCGCTAAAAGGGCTTACTCTTATTGTGAAATAAATATTATATTTTTAAATAAATTAAATAGTTTAATTTATTTATATGAATAAGATTAGAATGGTTCTAATAAATTTATTTTATAATCGGTTTAAAATAGAGAACCTAAAGGGTCACACTACAAAAGAAAAATATTTATTTAAGAAGTTAAGTGGCATAATTGTAATAATAAATTAAGTATATTTAATTAATACTATGGTGATAAAATAAATTAAATAGCTTAATATTTATAATTTAGTATTTTAGAAATACTAATTATAAATTAATAAGAGGAGTCATATTATTATTATTATTATTATTATTATTATTATTATTATTATTATTATTATTATTATTATTATAATTATTATTATTATTTAGTTACTAAATGGTTTAGGAATTAATTAATAAGAATACTTTCATAATAAATAATTTAAGTTCCTAAATGGTTTAGGAATTATAATTATTATATTAAATTAATTTAGTTCCTAATTAGATTTGGAGTTAAATTAAAATTTTATTCCTAAAGAGTTTAGGATTATAGGATAAATCTATAAATAAGAGAAGTCTTATTATAATTTAAGGTTACTCACATAATTATCTACATCTAAGGAATTAGAATAGAGAGAAAATTAGGGTTTGTCACCACCACTTCTTGAATTCGATTTATTTTTGATGAATCACCTCTTACACACTTAGGTAACTAACTTTGATATAAGGAATCTAATCGGTGGATTTGGAGAAGAACACGAATGAATTAGAGGTGAACTCGTACTTGTGAAAGCTTAGTGTCTATAAGGGTATAATTCTCTAACGCTTTCTTGTTTAATTAATCATTGCGCATAAATATTGATCCTAGTTATAGTTTCTAAAATTTTAAAATATAATTTTACCATGATTCCTCTTAATTGTGCACTTTGATTGTAAGTCTATGGATTTTTGCAAACCAACATAAAACATACATACAATCAAATTGTATAACGCAACGGAAGCAGACATAAATCATATTTAAATTTTTTTTACAAACTAAATTCCAAAATCTTTCTTATGCGATACTTATTAATTGAGGAACAATAAAAGATTATACCTTTGTAGTTTTAACTCTTAAACAGCTATGAGTTCACCTCCCTTTAATCCTCCGCGTTCTTCTTCAAACCGATTAGAATCTATAGATCAACATTTGCTACCCAAGCGTGTAGCCTCTAAAGGTGGTCTACCAAAAGTTAATATAGATTGAAGAAGTAGATTTAGGTTTATCCAAATTATGGGTGGCTAACCCTATTTTTTTTTTCTCTCTCTCTATCTTTTAGATGTAGATAAAATATGAAGTGTTCTCCAATACTTGTGAATAGAGTATCAACCCAATCCATAATAAGACTCCTCTTATTTATAGATATGATAAACCCTCTTAAACTCTTTAGAAAGAGGGTATTAATTTAACTCATAATCTAATTAGGAACTAAATTAAGTTAATATAATAATTACAAGTTTTCAACCATTTAGGAACTTAATTATTTATAATGAGAATAATTCTTATTAATTAATTCCTAAACCATTTAGGAACTAATAATAATAAGACTAATAATAATAATAATAAGACTAATAATAATAATAATAATAATAATAATAATAATAATAATAATAATAATAATAATAATAATAATAATAATAAGACTCCTCTTATTAATTTATTATTGTCATTACGTCACTTACTTCTAAAATAAATATTACTCTTTTGCGGTAGGACTCTTTAGGTTCAATATTAAATTGGTTGTAAAATAAATAAATTAGAACCATTCGAATATTATTTATAATAAATTAAACTCCTTTAATTTATTTATAAATAAATACTTATTTATTTCCACAATAAGGGTAAGCCCCCTTAGCAATTCACGACTTTTCGGATAATATGCATATCAACATTTAATCATAAAGAACCTATTTCGTGAATAGTTATATTATAATTCAATTCTTCTGTCATACAATGTCCCAATTAAATATAATACATGAAATTACTGTCAAGTCTTATTTTATTTGATCATATGTATTTCAATTCTCAAATGCATAACTCAAATGTAAATTAAAAACTCTTTTCTACTTTTCATTCCACCTTGGCCAAAACTTTATGAGTTGTTATTTATCGAATTACATAAGACATTCTCTCCCTTTACTGAAAGTGGTAGATCATTTGTTGATCATTCACCTACCTCCATGTACAACTTATTATACCCGAACATATCATTTGTTATACCCGAATAGTCTAGAGGAATATGACAAAGTATAACTCATTATACACAAGATACTATGATGATTTCAAGTCCAAAGATCACTTGTACTACTATCACATAAGGAGCTTTTATTGACAGAAAAGTAAAACTCCATTAGATGTTCCTTTAACGAGTCACGTTTAGTGAACTTATTCTCTGATAAGCACCTACATACTTGCTTTAGTGTCTCCACAAAAATGATTATGAGATCAATCATCATCTTCAAAAGAATAAGCATAATATGTGTTAATCTATTCAGATTCACTAATCCCCGTTTTAGTGATCCCACGATTAGAAATATTTTAGTTTTGAGCAATCTTCAATTTAGATCTCATTAGCATGATCAACATCATGATTCTAAAAGCATTGCTCAAAACAATGAGTTTTATCCATTTAATTAATTCGATCAATTAATAATGAATAAAGAATGCCTTTAAAATAAAAATAAAATTATTAATAAATAAATAAGATTACAAAGTCAATGCTTTATCACATCAAATGTAATTGGCTTGAGAGCATACTACTTTCACAGAGTTTTATTCTCATTTGGACTAGCTTAATAGCTTGAGTAGATCCATGACACATAATAAAACTAGTGTTGGTTTGGAGAAACATATACATATACAATCAAATTGATATAAAAACGCAAAAGCATGACATAAATCAAATTTACATTTTTTCTGCAATCCAAATTTTAGGATCTACCTTATGCAATATTATTAATTAAGGAATGATGAAATATTATACCTTATATAGATTAATTGAAACCACAAATTAATCTACAAGCAACAATCCCTCACTCCTTTAGGATCCTTCAAATCCACCGATTAAACGCCAGCTACTCAGTGTGGGTAATGCTCTAAAGGTGATCCACCAAGAGAATATTGATTTGAAGAAATAGATTTATATTTTTCTAGACCTTGGGTGGCTAACCCTAATTATATCTCTCTCTCTCTAACTCCTTAGATTGTAGAGAATTGCAAGTATTCAATAATACTTCAACTTGTGTAACCTTAATCTATAACCCTCTTATTTATAGACTTGTTTCTCTCTCCTAAACTCTTTAGGACTAGAGTTTTAATTTAATTCTCAATCTAATTAGAAGCGAAGTTAATTATTATAATAATAATAATGAAAGTAGTATGCCCTCAAGCCAATCATATTTGATGTGATAATCATATACTTTGTAATCTTATTCGTTTATTAATAAAAAATTTATTTAAAGACATTTTTTATTCATGATTAATTGGTTGAATTAATTATTGGTTGATTATCCTAATGAGATGTAAATTCTAAATAGCTCAAAACTAAAATGTTTCTAATCATGGGATCACTAAAATGAAGATTAGTGAATTCGGATAGATTAGTACATAGTATACTTGCTCTTATAAAAAGGATGATTGATCTCATAATCATTTGTGGAGACACTAAAGCAAGTATGTAGGTACTTATTGGAGAATAAGTTCACTGGACGTGACTCGCATAAGGAATACCTAATGGAGTTTTACTTGTCTGTCAATAGGAGTTCCTTATGTGATGGTAGTACAAGTAATCATTGGACTTGAGATCATCAAAGTATCTTATGTATGATGATTTATATTTTATCATATTCCTTAAGACTATATAGGTATAACAAATAATATATTCGGATATAATAAGTTATACATGGAGATAGGTGAATGATTAACAAATAATCCATCACTTCTAGTAAAGGGAGATAATGTCCTATGTAATTCGATAAATGACAACTCAGAAATTATTGGCCAAGGTGGAATGAAAATTAGAAATGAGTTTCTAATTTACATCAAGGTTGTGCATTTGAAAATTGAAATGCATGTGATCAAATAAAATAAAACTTGACAGTAAATTCATATATTATATTTGACTAAGACATTGTGTGATAAAATGATTGAATTGTACGATAACTATTCACGAAATAGGTTCTTTATGATTAAACATTGATATTCATATTATATGAAAAGTCATGAATTGCAAAGGGGGTTAACCCTTGTTCTGGAATAAATAAGTATTTATTTATAAATAAATTAAAAGAGTTTAATTTAATATTATAAATAATATTAGAACTGTTCTAATTTATTTATTCTACAACCGGGAAAATATTAAACCTAAAAGGTCATACTACAAAAAAGAAATATTTATTTAAGTAGTAAGTGGCATAATCATAATAATAAATTAAGTATATTTAATTTATACTTTGGTGATAGAATAAATTAAATAGTTAATATTTATAATTTAGTATTTTAGAAATAATTACTTTCTATTTTCAAATCTCGTATAGCAGCTTCTAATTATAAATTAATAAGAGAATTTTTATTATTATTATTTAGTTCCTAAATAGTTTAGGAATTAATTAATAAGTAGTAGTATTATTATAAATAACTAAGTTCCTAAATTGTTTAGGGATTGTAATTATTATAATAATTAATTTTGTTACTAATTAGATTGATAATTAAATTAAAATTCTAATTCTAAAGAGTTTAAGAGAAATGAGTTTCTTTATATAAGGAGGAGTCTTATGATAGATTAAGGTTACTCACTTTGTTGGAGTATTGAAGAATACTATATATTTTTCTCTATAATCTAAAGAACTAAAAGAGAGAAAATTAAGACTAACCACCCATGGTTTGAAAAAATCAAAATTAATTTTTCTAATCATATTTTTCTTGGTAGGTCATCTCAAGAGGCTACACATTTTGGTAGTTAATGTTGATCTGAAGAATCTAATCGATAGATTTGAAGAAGATTGTGAAGGATTAAAGGAAGATGAACTCATACCTGTTAAATATTTGAATCTACAAAGGTATAATACTTTTATCATTCCTTAATTAATAATAGTCACATAAGAAAAATTCTGATTTTTGGTTTGTAAAATTTTTTAAAATATGATTTATGCACTGTTTCCGTTGTGTTGTACACTTAGATTGTATGTATGACATATTTTTACAAACCAACAGTGACATGAAGTGCCAAACTTATGAAAATTATTCATTATTTTGATTTCGTATATGTATGGGTATGTGCTTAGAACAATTTAGTGGGCATAATATGTTGTATAAAATCATGAATTTTGAAAAACAATAGCAAAAATTGAGTTTTTGATCAAAAAGACAGCAAAATCGCGAAGTGTCTAAATTGTTTTTGCCGACCAACGCCAGGGCGCTTGAATTACACTGTAATCCAACGTCGGGCCACTAATAGTCGTTAGTAGGCATTTTGGTCCAATGCCGGGGCAATGGATAGCATAATTAATTTTTCATTTTTTCTACACAGTTTTTTTTTCAAAAACTAAAATAAATAGTTATTTTACATGATTTTATAATTAAAATAAAGAGTTTATTTTAAACTTGAAATTGAATTTCATGCAACTTTAATTGCCCATTAAATGATATCGATAAAAATATATGAAATGGTTTTAATTCAAGAGATGAATAATACATATGATGATATAATTTTGTATTGATATGATGATATAAATGATAATACATGGGATTTATTATGGATTATTGACCAATGTGATTGAATTTATTTTAGATGAATATATAATATCCAGGATATTACGACGTGTAAAAACTTTAAATAAATAAAATGTGTGTATGTTAATTATTTAAACTTGGTAGGTAATGCCAATTGTGTAAGTTAATTATGTATAAATAAATTCTATTGTACGGTTATTAATTTTAAATGAATGGTGTCAATAAAGAGGGGGATTAATATTGGAAATTAATCCTAAATTAAATTAAAAGTTAATGAGAGAATTAACAAGGTTAAAATTATTGGTTATAGATTAATTAATAATTATGGTGAATTTGTGGGAATTATTGATAAGGGTATTAATTATATAAAATATATAGTAATAAATTATATATTTTATATAAGGAAACATAATTAAATATAAAAGAATTTTGATTATAAAAATTATATGAGAGTAAATATATAATTTATACAAGAAAACAAATTTATTAAGGAAAAGGTTAATAATTATATAAATTATGCAAAATTATATGGTATAGTTTATATAAAATATATGAAATAGTGAAAAAGAATAATAAATAAATATGGATAATTCTTATTTCAATAAAATAATGTATGTTTATGCAAAATAGAATTATTTCTATTTTTATGAGATTTAATATTTTTGTGAGTTAAATATCTAAAAGAAATTATTATAATACATAATATATATATATATATATATATATATATATATATATAATAACTAGTTTATGTATACATTATGTAGTAATAGAAAATACATGTATGTTTACGTAATCTATATGTAACAAAATTGAAACATAAAAAAAATTAATTTTATTAAGTTATTCAAATTAATTTATTAATTTTGGGAATATAAAATACCTCATATAATTACATACATGTCATTATGCGTGTACAAAAATTATCAAATAAAGTATCTTAAAAAGGTATAAATATTAATTATAAATCATTTTATGAATTTTGGTGACTTAAAATAAATATTTTATATACATTATATAAATTATTTATTACCCGAAATAACTGCGTGATGTATTAAATTGAGAGGTGGGAGAAATTTTTAACCGACCTTACTAAGTCGGTGGACGTAAGGATTAAAAAGAGTAAATAAATTAAGCATAATTGATGCCTATATATAGGATAACTACAGAATAAAAAAACATAAAAACAATTATTAACTAGATTCATTGCTAAACCATCTTTTCTCCTACCATCACACCACCACCACCGAGCATCAACACCACCACTACCAAGAAATAATTGGAGACATCAAAGTGCATCAAAAGCTTCAAAAGAAGGTTTACAAGCTTTTGGAAGGTATAAAAAGTTAATTATTTGAATTATTTTTGTATTTTGTTGGTAAAATTGTGAAAAACTTGTAAATAATTAGAAAAATTGTTCTATATAATTTTTGGGTGTGTATTTATGGATTTCATGATGTTTAGAGTATTTATGATGCGCAAATTAGGAGAAAAGGTGCTAAAATATTTGGTTGTTGGGTATTGTTAACGTAGGAGAGAAGGAAAAAATTTTAAGGTTGCGCGGCGGCCAATTTTTTTTTCTGGAACAGGCATATAAACGACATCGTTTTGGAGTGGAAGGGAATAAGCCGCGCTATGCGCGGTGGCCAATTTCCCGGGCGCAGCAAACGACGTCGTTTTTCGGGTAAAAGGGAGGAAACGCTTGCGCCATGTGTGGTCGACCGCGTTTGGCTTATTTACCATTTTTCCACCGGTTCCGATTTTCAGGGTATTTACGAAAATGCCACTCAAAGTTTAAATTAATTAAAATAAATGTTTTAAAATTGATAAAAATTATATAAAATTAGAAAAATATATAAAAATGTTTTATAAATTAAATTTAACAATTTTCCAATTTTAAGGAATAATTTCAATTAATAATTAAATAATTTATATATAAGACATAAAAAGGAGATGATTAAATTAAATAACCAAATTTGGTTATAATTCATTATAAACATTAATATAGATCCGATGGGTAGAATAATTATATTGTGAATGATATTAATTACATAAATTAATATCGTAGATTACTAAATTATTATTATTTGATTATGTTATGATTATAGGTTGTCCAGGAAAGGATAATTAGCTGTTAAGTTAGTAATCGGACATCGAGGCAAGTTCCTAAACCCTAACTTTGAACCATTAATTATATGTTAGATATTAAAAATCCTTATTGAGTTTTATTTCCTAAAAATTTATCATCATTCTATTTTCTTGAATATTGATTTCAGTTGATGTTGTAGATTATTCAATTAAAATTAAAAATCTCTATTGTTACTCACAGTCATTCTTAAATGTCATCCATAACAAATCATAATTGTAAATTAGTGAGTTGGTAATTATGAGTCTATGCCATTTGTTCGGCTAGACCTTTGGTACAATTGAATCTCAAATTACTTTTTATGGTTAAGTGTTGAGCCAAACCAAATTGTTTTGGTGCGGACTCTTAGAAACTGAGGTGAACAATCATGTTCCAGGGAATATAGTTTGTCGGAGGCTTTAAATTCCGAAATTCCGCGATATGCGGTAATATGATGTGCACAATCATAGGTACGAGAGGCTGATCACCTCAAGTACGGGCTTAAGGTTTTATGGTCTTTGTGACACATACAGGTTATCAATATTACTATTGACTAACCTATGCTCAATGATATTGTGACCCTCAGTATGATGTTCAATTATCATGTTTCAGAAGACATTTTCCTCAGTTATTTTCATTCATTTGGAATGGGTTCATATTACATTATCATTATAAATTCTTTTCCTCATAATGCATTATTATTCAATTCATTATACTTGTTGAGCACTTCAGTTGCTCATTCTTGGTTGATTAATGTGACGTAGATAAAGATGTCAAACCTGAGAATATAAATAAGAAAGAGAAAGGCAAAGGAAAGATGTCGGGCTGAAGAATTGATGAAATGTTCCTCGCTAGTAGTTTTAAATCTATTTTGTGGCTGTAAATGTGAAATATGTATCCTAGTAACGTGGTATGTATATAAAGGTTGATGACCCTGGGGGTTTAGTAGTTATCTTTTGCATTATGTTGAACCTTAATGGATGTAATATATGTTAATATTATTTTGACTAGTGGTAAATGAAGATAGAATATATAAATCGTGAGCACCAAATTCGAGGTTCAAAGAGCCTGAATTTGGGGGCGTCATAGGATGGTATCAGAGCTGAAAGGTTTAAGACTATAGGTGAGGGAAAAACCTTAGTACAAAACTAGGTAGGAGTACGCAACTCAAATCGAGTTTAAGAAGAGAAAAGTAGGAAGTGTAGGCGATCTAAAAGTCAACAATTTATGTGTTATTTAAAAGTTATTATGTAATTGTTAAATTAACGTTTATAGAGGATTATTGTGATGTTGTTTATAGGATGACGGAAGCAGGCGAGCCAAGTGGGGCTAGGATTGAAGAGGAAGAAGTTAGGGATATACATGTAGTACTTGAGCGGGTGATCGCTAGTCCACCAGTGTCTGAGCCAGGGTCGGAGTATGGACCAGACTTTAAACCAGAAGAACCTATGGGAGTAAATGAAGAAGAAGAAGAAGAAGGAATGGGAGGATCTTCTAAAGGTACTCGTCATGAAAACTTAGACCCAAATGAAGAATTAATAGCTAATGTCATAGACATTATAAATGGTTTAGAGATTTAGGTGGCCGATCTTACACACCAAGTACATGAGTTAAAAGCCCAAGTTGTAGCTCAAAACGTTGTGTCACAGCAAAGAGAGGAAGAACTCCATGTCCTCACCCAACAGAAAAATGAGGCAGTAAATAAACTAGCCCAAGCCGAACATAGAATAGCAGAGTTGTCTACAGAAAGACAGATTCTTGTTGATAGGTTGAATAGAGAAATGGCAGATCGTACGAGGATTGAGAATGCTTGGGGCAGAGCAACTAGACAAGTAGGTTTCACAGAAAACGAGGTGAGGGCTAAACAAGTAAGAATGGATGATATGGAGTACGCCTTTAAGTGCGCATCGGAAAGGGCACAACACAGAATTCGATACTTTCGAGTGGAGGAAGGTCAATATTGGCGAGACATTAATCGCGATGTGGCGATCAATATTACAAGACAAGAATACGAAGATGCAATGAGAAGAGCAATGAATCCATGAAATGTAGGGTGAGGTGTATTGGGATATACATATATATGTATATATATATTGGTGTTTATATTGATAGTATGGGATCCTACGTTTGATATAAATAGCAGGGATAGGATATGTAAATAGGATGCATGTGTGACCTTGGGTATCTATGTATCTTGTAAAATAGTTGGCTGATAATGTAAATTTTTGAATGGTAGTGTTATAAAGTATGTTTTGATATAAATTGCTAGTTTTAAATTCTGCATTATAAATATAGTACTGTAAATTAATATAAAGTTTATATTTCATAATGCCGCCAAAGAGAGGTAGACCTGCTAGAAAAGCACAAGAAGAATCAGTGAATGAAATCACTGGGACAGGTACAAGAATAGAACCAGAAACAGCCCCAGTTAATTTAGTGCAAAGGTTAGTAGATTTACTAGCAGGAGCAATGCAAAATAGGAATCCAATTCCTGTTGAACAGAATACCCAATCCCCTCACTTTGCAAACTTTAAAGACTTTAAATGAGCCGGACCACTAGAATTTAAGGGCTCTATAAACCCTATAAAAGCTCAAACTTGGATTATGGAGATGGAGAGGTTTTTTGAGGTGGTTAGAGTATTAGAGGAGCAAAAGACTGCTTTTGTGACTTTCATGATGAAAGGAGAGGCCGCCCACTGGTGGCAAGCAAATCGAAATAGAGTGGCAGGGGAAATAGTTCCATGGTTAAGGTTTAAGGAATTGTTTTTCGAGAATTATTTTCCCACTAGTATGAAGAACAAGTAAGAAATTCAGTTTTTTGAATTAAAGCAGAATAACATGTCAGTAGCTGAGTATGCAGCCAAATTTAATGAATTGGCTCGGTTTGCTCCATACCAGGTCAGTACAGAAGAGTGGAAAGCCAAAAGATTTGAACAGGGATTAAAACCCTGGATCTATAGCAAGGTGAATATGTTTCAGTCAACAACATACGCTGAGGTATTGGAAAAGGCAGTTTTGGCTTAGAGAGGTAGTGAAGCTATTGCAAAATACAATCAAGAACAAAATAAAAGGAAAAATGAGGGAGATTCTAAGGGGGGGGAAGTGGTGGTAGTACCAACCCTCCTAGTAAGAAAAGGTGGAGTGGTAGTACAAACACCTCAGAAAACAAATTCGGAGATGTAAAGAAGAAAATTGAATCATGTAGTAGTTGTGGGAAAAATCATTCAGGGGTTTGTCTGAAGGGGAAGAATGTCTGTTATAAATGCCAACAAGAAGGACACATTGCACCAGATTACCCAAAATTGAAGAAAACATGATGTTTTAACTGTGGAGCGGCATACCATTTTGCTCGAAACTGCCCAAAGAAGACGATGGAGGTAACGAGTGGAGTGAAAGGTGTAAACACTGTAGGGAAGTTGACATTTCCTTCATCAGTTCAACCAGGTCACCCTACTTCCCGAACCTTTAACATGACTGTGCAAGATGCAGAAAAATCTAAAGATGTGGTGTCAGGTACCATTTCAGTTTGCAGTACTAATGCATGTGTGCTCTTTTATTCGGGTGCTACGTGCTCTTTTATATCTGATAAATTTGCTAGAAGATTAGGGTTGACGCATGAAAACTTAGAACAACCCTTGAATATAGAAATTGCAAACAAAGAAGTGATACATGTTAATCATGTGCATAAGCATTGTCCTATATTGATAAGAAAACATAAATTATATGTGGATTTAATTTCGATACGTCTTGGGGAATTTGACGTCATTTTAGGAATGGACTGGTTGTATAACCAGAAGGCCATGATTAATTGTCATAGGAAGTGTTTAACTTTACAGACTCCTAAAAAGTCAAAAAGTAGTATTTTATGGTAGCAAATTACCGAGACAATTTAGTTGTCTGTCAGTCATGCAAGCTAGTAAGGCGTTAAGGAAGGGAGGCACGGGATATTTAACATATGTGATAGATACCCAGAAAAGGGAAATAAAAATGGAAAACATACCGGTAGTGAACAAATTTCCCGATGTGTTTCCGGATGACTTACCTGGTCTTCCACCAGATCGGGAAATCGATTTTATGATTTATTTAGCACCGGGAACTGCTCCAATATCTAAAGCTCCATATAGAATGGCTCCAGTGGAAATGAAAGAGTTGATGAAACAACTACAGGAGCTATTAGATAAGAAGTTTATTCAACCGAGTGTGTCTCCATGGGGAGCACCAGTGTTATTTGTTAAAAAGAAGGATGGAACCTTACGATTTTGTATTGATTACAGAGAGTTAAATAAGATGACCATCAAGAATAAATACCTTTTGCCAAGGATTGATGATCTTTTTGATCAGTTAAAGAGAGCAAAATATTTTTCAAAGATTGACCTTCGGTCAGGGTATCATCAATTAAAAATAAGAAAGGAGGATATGCCGAAAACAGCATTTAGAACTCGTTATGGTCATTACTAGTTTTTGGTGATGCCGTTTGGATTGACGAATGCACCAACGTCATTCATGGATATGATGAATATGATTTTTAAACCCTATTTGGATAAATTTGTAGTGGTGTTCATAGATGATATCTTGGTATATTCCAAGTCTCAGGAAGAGCATGCAGATCATTTAAAGATAGTGTTGAAAAATTTGAGAAAAGAAAAGTTATATGCCAAATTCTCGAAGTGTGAATTCTGGTTGGAAAGAGTTCACTTTTTGGGTCATGTTATTGATAAAGATGAAATTTTTGTGGACCCTGCAAAAGTTGAAGCTGTAATTAATTGGAAACAGCCAAAGACACCCACAGAGGTGAGAAGTTTCTTAGGTTTAGCGGGTTATTATCGACGATTTATTCAAGATTTTTCTAAGATAGCAACTCCGCTAACCAATTTAACCAAAAAGTCTGTAAAGTTTGTGTGGACAGATAAATACGAAGAAAGTTTTTGTGAGTTAAAGAAGAGATTAAATGAAGCTCCGGTGTTAACTTTGCATGATGAAACGGGAAATTTTGTGGTATATAGTTATGCCTCTCATAAAGGATTATGTTGTGTGCTTATGCAGAACGGAAAGGTTATTGCATATGCATCACGACAGTTGAAAGATTATGAGAAGGGGTATCTGACGCATGATTTGGAATTGGCAACAGTAGTCTTTGTATTGAAGATATGGAGACATTATCTCTATGGGGAGAAATGTGAAATATATACAGACCATAAGAGTCTGAAATATATCTTCATGCAAAAGGAGTTGAATATGCGTGAGCGGAGGTGGCTGGAATTAATAAAAAACTATGATTGTGAAATTCTCTACCATCCAGGAAAAGCTAATGTAGTAGCGGATGCTTTAAGTAGAAAGGAGAGAGAAAAGTTGATGAAATTAACTGTTTAGGATAAATTAATTCAAGAGATGACAAAATTGGAAATTGAAGTGAGGTACCCCTATGAAGCAAATGAGATGCTATTTGTTGTAGAAATGCAACCAACACTGTTAGGTAAGGTGAAGGAAGCCCAATTAGCCAATGAGGAATGTACTCGGGTAAGGAATAGGGTTACCTCAAATGATGAAATAAAGTTTCAAATAGACATTAATGGAATTCTCAAATTTGAGGGGCGAATCTAGATACTGGCAGTAGCTGAATTGAAGGAGGAGATATTACGGGAAGCACATAATTCGAAATTCTCGATTCATCTAGGAAGTACGAAAATGTACCAAGATGTACTAAAGCATTTTTGGTGGCCAAACATGAAACGAGAAATTGCGGATTATGTAAGCCGGTGCTTGACGTGTCAACGAATCAAAGCTGAGCATCAGAAGCCAAGTGGACTGCTACAACCTCTTGAAATTCCCGAATGGAAATGGGAACATATTACCATGGATTTTGTGGTAAGACTTTCAACTACTCAAAAAGGCTACGATGTTATATGGGTGATCGTAGACAGACTGACTGTGACACCCCAGGGTTTTTCATAATTTCTAAATTAAGGATTATAGTAATTAAGTAAAGGTTATTAGTTAAAAACCTAGTGTTGAATGACATATGTATCAAGGAATGATAAACTATGAATTATTATGTGATCGAGGTGTTAGAATGGACCTGTGTGGTCGACTATAGAAAGATGAGTTAATTTAGAGAACGACAAAAATGAGAATGTATAAAGGAAATGATTAGTTATATATGTAAAGTGTATAAGTGATGTAATAAACATGAAGTTATGATAGATATAAAAATATGATGGGTAAATGTTATTATAAGAAAATCAAGATGAATGATTGGGGTAATGCCTACATTAAAGGCAATTTAAGAGGAATTATTGTAAGACACAATTATATGTGTCAGTAGCTATTAAATTGATTATGTATATGTGATGATAACGAAAAGAAGGAGCTGTTGTACCAAATATGTATAATAAGGGATTAAAGGAATAAGATGATGAATGATTTTGGAATGTTTTGAGGTTACAAGGAAATTGGTATTGAAGGATTTAAAGAAGAAAATAATTGTTATGAGATATAAATATGAAATGTATATAGCATGTATATTGAGAATTAGCATTAAGAGTATTAAGTTAATAAGGAAAGAATGTAAAGTTGTATTTAAGGTATTATAATTTATATGATTTAAGATATGGATTTTTGGTAATTTAAGCAAGGTTAATTGTTCAAGGAAGTGGTTTATGGAAAAGATGAACAATTCGATGACATTGAGATGTCGATAATTGAAATTTAAGGAATTGATTTATTGATGGAACCAAAAAGGGTTCGTAAATAATTAAGAATGTAATATTATGTAAAATTGGCAATTATGGCTAATTATCATGAGTGATTAATGAAATTAGCATTTTGAGGTGTGACAAGAGATTTGGGACAAGTCAATTATGATGTATTTAATGATAAAAGAAATTTCAAGTGTGATGAAACAAGTTTGAATCAAAAAGGAGCTAATTTGATTAAGAAATGAGCAATTGTGAATTTAAGGGATTAAATTCTCTAGATTTTTGGCATAATGACCAAAGTGTCCATGACAATGTTAGAAATGACATATGTGTCCTAAATTGGTGGAATGACTAGGTTGTCCTTGGGTAGACATGTGAATTGACATTATAAGGCCTAACCATACTTGAGTTAAGCTAACTAGTTTTGGTTAGTTGTTGGAGCATATATATGATATATGTATATGATAAGATAGCTATTCTTTCTTAATTTTCATAAGTTTTCAGCAAAGTGGTAGCTCAAGAGAGAGAGTTCGAAAGAGAGAAAGGTAAGAAGCCATAGAAGCTTGAGAGAAAAGCTTGAAATCAATGAGCTAGAAAGCTTAAATGATCAAGGAGTAAGAAGAAAATAGGAAGAGCTAGTCAAGGCAAACCTATTCATGCAAAGAAGTTGGACAATTATGAAGGTATAATTATTGTCAAGCTTTAAGAGTCTATGTTTATAGGTGTAAATTCAAAATAAGGATAGCCATGCATGTATTCATGGATAGAAGTAAGAATTATGCAAGTTATGTGCTATATGGTTGATTTATAGTGAAACCCTAAGATTAAATTTGCTAGAACAAAGATGGTGAACAATCTATGCTTAAGTTCAAAGCTAAAGAGCATGATTCATGGAGGATTATATGTTATATGTTGTTAGATTTGATGAAATCATAGTTTGAAAGGTTGATTACATTTGATGTAAGCAAATTATTGTGCTAAATGGTAAGCTAGAAGCTTAAATGGTTTAAAAGTAGGATTTGATATGAAAAGTTTGAATATTAGGCTATACTTTTTGTGAAGATAACGTAATAATCTGTAAAGTGACTTGGAAGATACGTATAGAGGTTATGTGAATACTTAAAGTTGCAATATGTGTATGTGTTAATGTATATGTGCATAAAGTGTAAAGATTCAAAGGGGGTTTAAGAGTTGAGTTATGTAAAGTTGACAAAAATCCCACTCATATTAGATTTTAGGTTATTTTGTACAATTGGTGATTAAATGAGGCCAAGAAGTCAAGTTTTGGATAAATACACGTGCTTAAGTTGATTTGAAAGTTATTTGGTGTCAATGGCGACAATTGTGGTTTTTAAACGATTTAAAACGTTCGCCGACGCCTAAAACGAGTTATTTTGGAAAAAGGAATTCAAATGAAAGTAATAAACGTTTTGAAGTCTCATACAAGTTATATATGTGCTATAGGACATGTTAGGAACAATTTTCATAACAAGGAATTGAGGATTGGAATTTGAGTTGAGTTTTTGAAAGTTGAAAGTTTTGAAATTGGATGAAAATGCAACTTAATGTGTGATTTTTGGCAATTTTGAGGAATTAAAGGTGAAATGAAGTCACATGACTTGTTTTTATGTAAATACACGTGTCTAGGTTGATTTGGTAATCAACGGAATAAAATTTGAATGAATTAGCGATTCGAACGATCGAAATCGATAGTTTCGATTCAAAACGGATTTTTACGGACAATTCTCGCCTCGTGCGAAATTTTGTGGTTATAAAAGTTGGGACATGTCGTTTATGACTTATATGAACTATGTCAAGTGTTGGAATTGAGTTTTGAAACAATTGGCCAAAAATCACAAAGTTGCAAAAGTTGAGTTTTAAAATTCTGAAAAATTTTCTAAGTATAGAAACGTGTTGAACAGCCCTCCTAAGGGCTAGTGTATCTCTATTTTTAAGAATCCAAATGAGGTAATTAGTATTTTTATAAAATACTAGGTAGTAAGGTCTAGATGTGGTCCAAATTTTAGCTCAATTGGACTTAAGATGAAAGAATTAAAAATCGGCAAAGGTAGTGCAAAAATTAGATTCCAGAATTTGAACATGGCGCCCCCGCGCCATGTTTTACACTAAACATTGCGCTGGCCGCGCAATGTACTGTTCATCGACCGAGAAGAATGCGCGGCCAGTGAGCTCTGGCGGCGCTGGGGCGGAGTTACTGTTCATTTGAAAAAATTTTAAGCTTCCGAAATGCTATAATTTGATACGTAATGATAAAGGTAGATTATGTAAGCCCCAAATAGATAAAGAATGATCAAAATGAAGGATGCTAAGGTATAATGAAATGATAAATGGCATAATATAACATGCCTAAAGCTAAGCCAAAACAGGTTATAAGTTATGTAAAAGGTCGGAAGCAAGTTAGGATGTATTATTAACCTACATAAGGTATAATACATCATATGTGAAATGATTAGAGACGAATGGTCGTGTAATTATGAGTTAAGTTTGTTAAGTTATATTAAGTTATGATCTTATAATGATGAATATAGATTGTATGTTTACAGATAGCACTCGAAGTAGCAAACTAACAAAATGACGGATAACAAAGCCAGGCGAGGTAACAAAGGTTAAGTAAATAAATGCAGACCAGGCAAGTGTTCAGACTATAAGCTGCTATTGTTCTATGCGAACTGTGTAGTAGTAAAAGATTTGAAACGTGTCCTACGTGCAACTATGTGATTTAACTATTAAGTGAATTACGTGGCATTCATGTATAACATGATAAAGTAGAGATGCATGACGCATATTATAAACTGTAAACATGAAAGGTGTTATCTGAATTACTTGCTGAGCCTATGTGCTCACCCTTGCCATGAACTAACATTTCAGGTGAATTACGAGAAGACCGGAGGATTCCGGTGCAGCTAAGGTATAGAGTGTTGAATGCATGAAATAGGCATGAACAAAGTTGTTATATATGAAATGTGTATGTAAAGAGATGTTGTAAATCTATAGAGATAGAATTGTATGTATTGTATTATCTGATGAAGGGATGTAAAAATTATATGGTCTTGTAATCCATAATGATAGTAGTGACTGTAAAGTGTTCCGAGAAATGTTACAAAGGGATAAGATAAATGTATATAAACAGGAATATGTATGATACATAAATATGTATGCAGGTGTATATGAACATGAGCAGGTACAGGAACAGGTATATGTAAATCAGGCCATTTATGAATAGGTCATGGCAAAATTTTAATTACAGGTTATGTAAATCATGAATATATTTATTTGTTTATATATGATTATAATAGGTCTCAAATAATTGATGTTTGACCTAAGTTTAATGGAGAGTAAGTAAACGTTGCGATCTTGAGACAGGTAAGGACTCTAAGTAAAATAAGTTTAAAAATAAAAAAATAAAAAAATATGGACCAAATTTAAGGTCAACAGATTGGTTTTGAATGTCAAAGGCTTAAGTTTAACGCACGAAATCCCCGTTAATATGGTTTTAAGGTTAATAATTATGATATCCAGAGATAATCGGATAATTAAATAAGGTCGGGATTTCGGGCTATCACACTAACCAAGTCAGCCTACTTCTTGCCAATCAAGATCAAATACAATTTGGATTAATTGGCCAGAATCTACATTAAAGAGGTGATATCGCGACATGGAGTACCAGTGTCGATTGTGTCAGATCGGGATCCGCGCTTTACATCAAATTTTTGAAGGAGTATACAAGAGAGGTTAGGGACACAACTGAGGTTAAGTATGGCCTACCATCCTCAAACCGATAGTCAAAACAAAAGGACGATACAAACCTTAGAGGATATGTTGCGTGCATGTATTATGGATTTCAAAGGAAATTGGGACGATCATCTACCTTTGGTGAAATTTGCATATAATAACAGTTACCACACAAGTATGGGAATGCCGCCTTACGAAGCTTTATATGGAAGAAAGTGCAGAACTCATTTATGTTGGGATGAAGTTGGCGAACATCAACTGCTAGGACCTGAATTAGTTCAGCAAACGGCGGATACAGTCAGATTAATACGGGCTCGATTAGTAGCAGCTCAGGATCGATAGAAAAACTATGCAGATTTGCATAGGCAAGGTTAGGATTTTGAGGTGGGAAGCCACGTGTTTCTTAAAGTGTCTCCATGGAAGGGAAAAATCAAATTCGGAAAGAAAGGTAAATTAAGTCCTAGATTTATTGGACCGTTCAAAGTATTAAAGAAAGTTTGAGAAGTGGCATATGAAGTGGCTCTACCTCCAGAATTAGAACATATATATAATGTCTTCCACGTGTCAGTGCTCCGACTGTACAAGTCAGATTATAAGCACGTCATAGCATATGAACCTATTCAGATAGAGAAGGATTTAACTAATGAAGAAATTCCTGTCCAAATATTAGATAGGAAAGAGCAAGTCTTAAGAAATAAAGTGATTCCTTCCGTTAAAGTGCTATGGCGAAATCATAACGTTGAAGAAGCCACATGGGAATTAGAAGATAAAATGCGAAAGAATTATCCCAATTTATTTGAATAATTAGTGTAGAAATTCTGGGACGGAATTTTTGTAAGGGGAGAAGAATGTAATATCCAGGATATTACGACGTGTAAAAAGTTTAAATAAATAAAATGTGTGTATTTTAATTATTTAAACTTGGTAGGTAATGTCAATTGTGTAAGTTAATTATGTATAAATATATTCTATTGTTCTATTGTACGGTTATTAATTTTAAATGAATGGTGTCAATAAAGAGGGGGATTAATATTGGAAATTAATCCTAAATTAAATTAATAGTTAATGAGAGAATTAACAAGGTTAAAATTATTGATTATAGATTAATTAATAATTATGGTGAATTTGTGGGAATTATTGATAAAGGTATTAATTATATAAAATATATAGTAATAAATTATATATTTTATATAAGGAAACATAATTAAATATAAAGGAATTTTGATTATAAAAATTATATGAGAGTAAATATATAATTTATACAAGAAAACAAATTTATTAAGGAAAAGGTTAATAATTATATAAATTATGCAAAATTATATGGTATAGTTTATATAAAATATATGAAAAAGTGAAAAAGAATAATAAATAAATATGGATAATTCTTATTTTAATAAAATAATGTATGTTTATGCAAAATAGAATTATTTCTATTTTTATGAGATTTAATATTTTTGTAAGTTAAATATGTAAAAGAAATTATTATAATACATAATATATATATATATATATAATAACTAATTTATGTATATATTATGTAGTAATAGAAAATACATGTATGTTTAAGTTATACAAATTAATTTATTAATTTTGGAAGTATAAAATACCTCATATAATTACATACATGTCATTATGCGTGTACAAAAATTATCAAATAAAGTATCTTAAAAAGGTATAAATATTAATTATAAATTATTTTATGAATTTTGGTGAATTAAAATAAATATTTTATATACATTATATAAATTATTTATTACCCGAAATAACTGCGTGATGTATTAAATTAAGAGGTGGGAGAAATTTTTAACCGACCTTACTAAGTCGGTGGACGTAAGGGTTAAAAAGAGTAAATAAATTAAGCATAATTGATGCCTATATATAGGATAACTAAATAATAAAAAACATAAAAATAATTATTAACTAAATCAATTGTTAAACCATATTTTCTCCTACCATCACACCACCACCACCGAGAATCAACACCACCATAACCAAGAAATAATTGGAGACATCAAAGTGCATCAAAAGCTTCAAAGGAAGGTTTACAAGCTTTTGGAAGGTATAAAAAGTTAATTATTTGAATTATTTTTGTATTTTGTTGGTAAAATAAGTTTGTGAAAAACTTGTAAATAATTAGAAAAATTGTTCTATATAATTTTTGGGTGTGTATTTATGGATTTCATGATGTTTAGAGTATTTATGATGTGCAAATTGGGAGCAAAGGTGGTAAAATATTTAGTTGTTGGGTACTGTTAACGTAGAAGAGAAGGAAAAAATGCGCGGCGACCAATTTTTTTTTCCGGAACAGGCATATAAACGACGTCGTTTTGGAGCGGAAGGGAATAAGCCGCGCTATGCGCGGTGGCCAATTTCCCAAGCGCAGCAAACAACGTCGTTTTTCAGGTAAAAGGGAGGAAACGCTCGCGCCATGCGCGGCCAACCGCGTTTGGCTTATTTACCATTTTTCCACCGGTTTCGATTTTCAGGGTATTTACGAAAATGCCACTCAAAGTTTAAATTAATTAAAATAAATGTTTTAAAATTGATAAAAATTATATAAAATTAGAAAAATATATAAAAATGTTTTATAAATTAAATTTAACAATTTTCCAATTTTAAGGAATAATTTCAATTAATAATTAAATAATTTATATATAAGACATAAAAAGGAGATGATTAAATTAAATAACCAAATTTGGTTATAATTCATTATAAATATTAATATAGATCCGATGGGTAGAATAATTATATTGTGAATGATATTAATTACATAAATTAATATCGTAGATTACTAAATTATTATTATTTGATTATGTTATGATTATAGGTTGTCCAAGAAAGGATAATTAGCTGTTAAGTTAGTAATCGGACATCGAGGCAAGTTCCTAAACCCTAACTTTGAACCATTAATTATATGTTAGATATTAAAAATCCTTATTGAGTTTTATTTCCTAAAAATTTATCATCATTCTATTTTCTTGAATATTGATTTCAGTTGATGTTGTAGATTATTCAATTAAAATTAAAAATCTCTGTTGTTACTCACAGTCATTCTTAAATGTCATCCATAACAAATCATAATTGTAAATTAGTGAGTTGGTAATTATGAGTCTATGCCATTTGTTCGGCTAGACCTTTGGTACAATTGAATCTCAAATTACTTTTTATGGTTAAGTGTTGAGCCAAACCAAATTGTTTTGGTGCGGACTCTTAGAAACTGAGGTGAACAATCATGTTCCAGGGAATATAGTTTGTCGGAGGCTTTAAATTCCGAAATTCCGCGATATGCGGTAATATGATGTGCACAATCATAGGTACGAGAGGTTGATCACCTCAAGTACGGGCTTAAGGTTTTATGGTCTTTATGACACATACAGGTTATCAATATTACTATTGACTAACCTATGCTCAATGATATTGTGACCTCAGTATGATGTTCAATTATCATGTTTCAGAAGACATTTTCCTCAATTATTTTCATTCATTTGGAATGGGTTCATATTACATTATCATTATAAATTCTTTTCCTCATAATGCATTATTATTCAATTCATTATACTTGTTGAGCACTTCAATTGCTCATTTTTGCTTGATTAATGTGACGCAGATAAAGATGTCAAACCTGAGAATATAAATAAGAAAGAGAAAGGCAAAGGAAAGATGTTGGGCTGAAGAATTGATGAAATGTTCCTCACTAGTAGTTTTAAATCTATTTTGTGGCTGTAAATGTGAAATATGAATCCTAGTAACGTGGTATGTATATAATGATTGATGACCCTGGGGGTTTAGTAGTTATCTTTTGCATTATGTTGAACCTTAATGGATATAATATATGTTAATATTATTTTGAGTAGTGGTAAATGAAGATAGAATATATAAATCGTGAGCACCAAATTCGAGGTTCAAGGAGCCTGAATTTGGGGGCGTCACAGAATATATGAATGAATGGGTTTTAATAAATGGGGTATGCGTACCTCGTCTTTTCTAAAAAAAATTGTTGTAAATTCTTTCTTCCTTTTATGTATTTTGCCTTGACTGTTGATCAATGTTTCTGTTTTATGAAAATAGATTGTAATAGGATTAGATAGAATTATTTGAATAAATGGAGCCAAAGAGCAAGGAGAACATGAAGGCCCGTTTATATTGGAGCCCGGGCTTAAATGTAATAGTTACATTTAATATTTAGCCTTCTAGTAGCCTTGTGCATGTAATGATGCCTTAGAAGCATGGATGGTGTACTTAAAAATAGTGGATTAGGTAGGTGATACTTTAACCTAATCACTTTTTACCAATAGTTAATGCATGCATTGAGGTTAATAGCACTCCTATAAATAGGAGCTCCCGTTTTATTTAACAAACTTTGCTTACATTTGCTATATTACTAAGTGGAGAGCTAGAGAGAAAATAGAGACTTTGTGAGAGAAATTAGAAAACCTAAGGATATCTCTTGCAAAATTGAGTTCTAGAGGAGGAACGAAAGTTTAGTATAAAGCGAGAAGTGGAAGCTCCAACAATCTTTATATCAAAAAGGAAAAGAGTATTAAGAAGATATAAAAATCATTTAACTTCAATTCTTTAATTAATCTTGTATATTTAAGCTTTTAGTGTGAATATGTGATACCCAGGATTTCTGAAATAATTTCAAATAAGGATTATGATAAATTAAGCAAATGTTAGTGTTTAAAACCTAGTGTTGAATAATAGAGATATTAAGGAATGATTTATAAAGTGAAAATGAAGATTTATATGAATTAAGAAAAGAAGGATGAATGTGTAGAATGTAAATGATGTGTAATAAAGAGTAAGCAATAAGTTGATTGAATAAAGGTAAGTGCATGATTAAAGAAAAGAAATTTTCAGAGAATGAGAAATTATCTTGATAAGTGCATCAAGAAATATTATAAAGAAATTAGAAATTGAGTTAGGAATTTAATATTCTAACAGTTATGACCATTATGGGATTATCCATGTAAGTTATGGAAGTTAATGAGGTAAAATATGATTATTATGGATTTAGTTGTTAATTATCAAGATAAAGGTATAGTAAGTTGCTAGAAATAAAATATGTATGAATATTACGACAATTATGATTCCGATGACGGAATCCTGTTAAGGGGGGAAGAATGTGAGGATCCGAATTTTCAAAATTTCTTTAATAATATTAAATGAGAATTTAATTGATAAAATTATCAAGATTGTTTAAATTAATTATTATTTTATGTAATTTAAGGTATGTGATAAGATTTAATTAGTAAATTAAATCTGTGCAGAGATCATGACGAATTGTGTTAATTTAAAATAATTTAAAAGTAAATAAATTGTTTAAAAACAATTTATAAAGAATAAAAGAAATTTCTTGTAAAGGCACAATAAAATTATTATGGAAATACGAAAATTATTATTTAAATAATGTTAAATGGTAATGTGAGATATGTGAATTAGATGTGCATATATATAAGTGTGCATGTTTAATTGATATATTTAATTGATAAGTATAAATGTTATTAATTATGGAAAGTAAGGGATTAATAATTAAATTAATCCAATTTTAAATGAAAAGCGAATGGGGAAGTTAATAAAATTGTAATTATTGATTTTAGATTTAATCAAGAATTATGGAGAAAGTTTAGAAATTAATTGAGAAGAAATGTAATTATATAAATTATATAATAATAAATTATATAATTTATATAAGAAAATTAAAGTGAGGTATGAAGAAATTATAATTTTATAAATTATATAAGAATAATTATATAATTTATATAAGAGGAGTAAATTAATTAAGGATGGAAGAAAATTTTATAAGTTGTATTTTGTGTAAAATGGAAATTAATTAAAAAGGAATAATGTAATTATATAAATTATATAATATTAAATTATATAATTTATATAAGGAAAGTTAATGTGAATATTAAAGAAATTGAATAATAAATAAGAAAAATGAATGTTTTAATTTATTAAAAATTATGTTTATGTATAATGAAGTTATTATGACCTTTATGAAGGATAATATTTCGGAAACGTGAACATGTTAATGTAACATGTTGTGCAAGAAACGAAGTGAAAAATTATGAAAAATAATTTTTATATGTCCTATAAATTATTTTATGAATTTTGGAGGTATAAATTACCTCAAATAATTACATGCATGTCATTATGCGTATACAAAATTTGTCAAGTAAAGTACTCAAAAAGGTATTAATATTAATGATAAATCATGTTATGGATTTTGGTGGATTAAAATAATTATTTTACATACATTAGGTAAAATAATTATTACACGAAATAATTACGTAATATATAAAAATATTTCATTTGGGCTTATTTTTGGAACGTTCGAGAGAAAAATAAAGTCGGTTGCATGGCTTAAGGCAGTGGAAATTTTTTATGCCAAATGGGTTAAGTGGGAAAAAGCAATAAAAGGGAAAAGAAAAGAAAAGAAAAGAAAAACTAATACACACACAAGCTCTCCTTATCTTTCCCACCGCCACCCGAAGCCACCACCTTGCCAACGGAAACTCCATAGCCACCAACCAAGAAGAGAAGAAATTATGGTGAATCAAAAGGAAGGATAAGCAAGCTTTGAAGGTATAAGAATTATTTATTTTGTTTATTTATTAATTATGATGTTAAAATAATTGTGTGGAAAAATTATAAATAATTAGAATAATTATTCCAAATAATTTTTAGATGTATATCTATGAGTTATATAATTTTTGGAAGGGTTTTGTTGTGGAAATTTGGATCAAAATGGTGTATTTTGTGTGTTGGCTGGTTACTGTTCGCGCAAAAAAGGAAGAAGAAAAGAAAAGGCTGTCGCGCCACGCGGGAGCCATTTTTTTTCCTGGAACGACGCCGTTTTGGGGGCGCGCAGAAGAAACAGCCGTGTCATGCGCGGAGGTTTCTGGAAAACGGCAGGAAACGACGCCGTTTTGGCGTCGGAAGCGAGGGGCCGCGCGCAATGCGCGGCTGACGACACGCTGGAAGTTACCAGCGTGCCCCTGCTCTTTTCGATTAATACCGACCGTGTCCCCTGGCCCTAAAAATTACAACCGTGCCCTTCAGCTTTTCAAGAAATGCCGTCTGTGTCCTGGAAGCAGTGAAAATTACAAATATGCCCCTGAGTTTTTCTGTTAATGACGGTTGTGTCCCTAACGTTGCTGAATTTACAAATATGTCCCTGTGCTTTTCGGAAAATTCCGGTTGTGTCCCTAATGCAGCGAAAATTACCAAAATGCCCTCAGAAATTAGTTTTTAATGAAATAAATGTTTAAAAATTGTTTAAAAATTATAGAAAATTATAGAAAAATACTAAAAATATAGAAATGATGTTTGAGCATTAAATTTAATATTTTTGTAAAAATATTAAATATTGGGGATTAATATTTAAATATTTTAAATATTAATCTAATGAGTTTAAAGGTTAGAAAATGATTCAATAAAAATTTGTGGGACAACCAGTTATGTTAAAATTTGTTCAATGAGCCGGGTTGTCCGTATTGAAGGTATATGATATTAAGTTAAATTAATATTTTAAGGAACGAGGTTAATATAATTAACCATAATAATTAATAACTAACCCGGTACCTTAAAATAAATCATCGGGTAGGGTTAATTACGGTATAGATGATAATAATTAATAACTAACTCGGTACCTTAAAATAAATCATCGGGTAGGGTTAATTACGGTATAGATGATAATAATTAAGTAAATTAATATCATAAATAGATGAATAATTATTATTTTATTATTTTATTATTTTATGATCATAGGTTGATCGAGTAAAAGGTTTAAGTTATCAATTTATTAATTCTACCATCCAGGCAAGTTCTTCAGTCCTTTTATGTTAAATGTTAGACTGTTATGATATGTAATTCTTATTTTAAATGCATACAAATTATGTGCTATGTGATACGTGATTAATATGACCACAATGTGTACTTTGTGCAATAATGTGAGATATATTGCTATAATAGAAGCACAAACACATGATGTATGACACACACTGAGCAAGTTAAGGTATGTGCTATATGATGCATAAACTGTTGAACTTGCTGAGCCGTTGTGCTCATTACTTGCTTAATAAACATTTTTGCAGGAAAGAAATGAAATTCAAGAATATTGGATTATGTTAGAAATGAATTACCTAGAAGGTAGAAAACATAATTGTTATATTGTTAATATTATAATTCAATGTAAGAAATTTGTTAATTTACTGTGATGAATTGTATGTATATATAAGTTGAATATGGATATGATAAAAGTTCAATTATGAAATGTGATTGATCAGGATAATTGTTACGATATAAATTATTATATGTCTAATTATGAATTATGAATCAAGAAATAATTGTACGGAGATGAAAAATATTAAATTGTGAGTATTGAGATTTATGATGATGGTAATAGAAAGAAAAAGTAAAGGTTGCGATCCAGGGACTAGGATCCAGATGTAAGGATTTTAAATATCCAAATATTTTAATACAATGATTGAGAAAAAGAAAAATTTATACCGAAAATTTGGTAATTGATGATTTTGAAATTAAATAATGGATCATATTAGGTGATGAAAGATTTATTAACGGACCGAAATTTGGACGTAAAGAAAATAATGTTTATTAAATACAAGATTTAAGGGAATAAAGTGGATCGAATTTCGGGGTCGTTACAGAATATATATGCTTGGTTGTGGGAGGATTTTGTGTACGGGAATCATGGCAGATTCTGAAGGTATAAGGATGGTTTATGAAGGAGAATATGTGATTTTTATTTGTTTTTAGATGTTATATGTCTAAATGTACAAAAGAATGCATATGAACATAAAACCATAAAGTGTACTAGTTGAAAACATCATATTTGAAACTAAATAGAACAAAATGTGTAAACTATTTGGATTATTTAAAAATTGTATGTTGTAGATCTATGAAATACGAAAATAATCCAAGTGAAACAAACAAAAACAAAGTTGAAACGAATTTATGATGAATTTTCTTGTAAAATATGTCAAAATGAAACCCTAGCTTAAAGAACCAACAATTTTTGTTATATTTTTAAAAATGATTTAAAATTTTGAATATTGTAGATTTATGAATTTATCAAATAATGAAACTAATTTGAGCTCATTTGGATGTAAAATGAGTAAATTATGAAATATTGAATAAAAAATGGTAAAAATCATAAAAGTTGAAAAATGAACCAGACATTTTGCAAATATTACGCCGGGGCACAATTTTTGTACTAAAACACTGAGTCGAGCTGTCGGTTCTATTTTTTTCAAAAAAATTGGAATAGCGACGAGACGCGGTCCTGTTAATCCGGTTGGTCGGGTTGGTCAAACCCTGGTCCAATCATTGGGTTGACTCGGTCCGATCCGACCCAATTCGAAAAAAATAAAAATGAAAATAAAATAAATAATAATAAAATAGAAATAGAAAAATAAAGTGATAATTAAAAATTATTTTATTTGTGAGTTAATTAAAATAATTTTAAATAATTAAAATAATATGAATGATTATTTTAATTATGAATTAGTGAGATTGAAACAATAAAAATAATATTAAAGATTATTTTAATTATGAATTAATAAAGATTAAATAATTAAAATAATATTAAAAATTATTTTAATTGTGAATTAATAAAGGATAAACAATTAAAATAACATTAAAAATTATTTTAATTATGAATTAATGAAGCGTAAATAATTAAACTAAGAGTAATGTTACTCTAATTAGGGATTAAACAAATAAAATAATAACTTAAATTATTTTATTTGTGGACTAATAAAGTGTGATAAAAAAAAATTAAATAATAAATCATAAACAAATAAAGTGAGAACACTTTATTTATGAGACATGAACCCAAAGTATGAATAATTAAATGATGATTAAAAAAATTAAACAAATAAAATAATACAAAATATTATTTTATTTTTTATGATTAATGAATGAATTAAATAAAAGAAATAAGGGACAATAATATTTAAACAAATAATTTTATTTGAGAACAATGTGTGTAATAAGTGAATAATAAGAACGATTTGTGAGTTCTTATTATATAAACTAGTAAGTTAAATCAACTACATCATTATGTGAAAGTTAATAGAGATTAACTATTAGAAGATTATGATGAACATAGATTATTCAAATGATAAGGAGTTAAAATCAGATAGAGTCGACTATTCTGGTAAGTACTCTTACTTATACTTTTATTAATCATATAAGTAGAATTAATTGATAAAAATATTTATGTTTTATCAATATTCATGAAGATTGATTTATATACTCTGAAACCTGATTTAAATCATAATTATATTCTTTAGTGGTTCTTTGAATTTTGTTTACGAACATTGAATGTATCAATTATTCCTAATTGTGTTGAGAAGAACGTCTACGCCATTTGTATCAACTAGATCAATGATAAGACCGATTGTTAATCAATCATATTTTCTTAATAAATGTATCCAAACCAATTTCCTTGGAGATGAACAACCATCATAAAAAGGGGAAACTACATTACGTCGGGACACTAACATGGGCGCAAACTGCATGTCTAAGTGTTATGCATAACATTGAATACTTTAGGCTGATCACCTATTGTGCTTGTTTATATTGTGGATTTTCAATGAAATACTGTTAATTCCAACAAGGGTTCACGGTCCATAGTGACCACTTAGTATATAATATTCATCAATTTGAAAATATCAAAATCCTTGATTTTATCTAATAATCCTTCGGTCTATAATCACTCTCCAGTAGTAGAAATGATCAGGCTTAGAACTATTGACACTTACTTTATTCACAATTCATTTACTTAATATCTGAGTTAACAATTATTGTCGTTACATCCCTTAATATATTATAAAACCTTATACATAAACGCTTACTTTTATTGTTTTTATACTTGTTGAGCAAACTTGTTGCCTACTCTTGCTTTTTTTAAATAATACAGTTAAGACTGAGCAAGTCATGTTAGAGTTGATGCCCTAGAGGCTAATTATTTGATGTAATTGCTTAACATTTTTTATATTATATTTAATTGAATAAATGGATTATTTTATTATGATTTCATTTACTGCGTTATATAAATGTTAGCATAATAAAAGCCCTTAGAATAGTGATACGAATTATATAGCTTCAAGTATGTGACTTGAACATGAGATTATATAATTACAATTAGTATCATCGTTAATGGGACAACAATGATGCATTGAGACTAGTATGTGGATTGACTGATGGCCAAATCTCATTGGTCATAAATATATGAGATATTTGAGTCAATGCATAGGTATATGTTAGAGAACAATGTACTGGACTGGCCCACCATGAGAATTCTACGTGGAGCATTATGCAAAGTGTTATAAGAAATTCTCATAGTGACAATGATGTCATTATCCTCCGACCTGAGATCACTATATTATTATACGAGAATTTATGTACTTTAATATCATCAAATGTCACCTTTAATAGGGTGGACAATAAAAGTGATTATTGGGTATATCATAAATCGTGTGAGGAATATGAGTGATCTAGATGGAATTTAACCCTCCTATATATTATGGGTGATATCCATAGGCCTCTTGATTGAGTAGGACTATGAAATGCATGACCATGCTCAAATAGTGATTTGTTTCATATAGTCTACTCATTGATCAAGAAAACTCAGATTAAATTATGAAGAGTATGACACTTTCCATGCATCGAGTTTAATCTAGGATGTCAAGGTTAAAAGGATTAAATTGCATTGAAACATTGGTCACGAAAAGGTCGCATCGAATCACCGATCTTATTATTATTTGGGTAGCAGTGATGCATTACTAAATGTCGCTCACTGTTTATAATTTTATAATATGATTTTAAAATTATTGCCAACATAATAATAACCTATAGGGTTACACACTTAGAACGTATTTAAAAAAGGAATTAATTTAAATTGTAAGTATTTAAATATGTCAATATGATTGATAGTATTTAAAATTACGAATTTAAATTAATAGGATAATTTATATATATGTATATTAATTAAGTTAAACTTAATTAAGATATAATATATATAAATTCGGATTTTATTTTTCTAATTAAATTAGGTTTTGGTTAATTCCTATTAACTACTATATATATGATATATCAGTAGTCTTAATCATGTAAGAAACAAAAACCAAAAACCCTAGCCGCTTTCAGAAAGAGGTTAAAGAGAAAAATAATTCGAAAATACTAATCTTGGTGGTTAGTACCGCGGTTCCTTTTGCTGTAGATCGTGGGACGATTCACGAAGCGTTCGTGGGGATACCGTAAAGACACAGTCATTGGATTGCGTTGAGGATTCGAGGCTGCTTCAGAATTCACCAACGTTTCCATTCAAGCTTACATAATCGGTAAAACAAATTCTGAACCTCTGATTAATCTGTTTTCGCATGGATCATGTTTTAGGGTTTCGAAAAAAAAAATTAAATTCCATTGTTTTCATTGTGTCGAATCCTTAACAAGTCACTGGCACAGGAAAAGACAAGGGTAAATGTGACACCCCCAAATCCGGGTCCCTTGAATCTCGGGTTCGATGCTCATTATTCATCACTTAACAAACATTTATAAACTAAAACTTCAATAACTCGCGGAAAATATACATAATTTCATTACAAAACGTACCTTTAATCACAGGTTCCACTAACCTTAATACATCATCATTACCTTATAATACAAAAGGTATACACATATAATACAAACTAATTATTTCTACTCGTTCATCTTTCCTTTGCCGTTGTACTCCTTAGATGACTTAGCTTAACTGAAAATAGTTCATGATATAGCAAGGGTGAGCAACTACTTTGCTCAGCAAGTTTAAATAAAAAATAAAAGATATATCATGAATGAAAAAGATTTAGCTTTGGAAACTTCATCAATATACAATAATTGTGAAGACATGTAACTTTGAATAACAAAATTCAATTGATTTAACATACTGTCTCATCATGCTGAAAGGGTCACAAGACCGTGAACATACGTTTTGAGTATTTATAATACCCTATAGACAGAAAACTGTCATTTCGTTTTGAATATTAACAATCATTTCAATTGCAATATCCGATGATGGGTACTCTAGGTGATCAACCTATCGTACGTTTATAGAGTGCACAATATAACCATCCAGATCATTTTGATCGAGAATGTTTCATCCGACCGTAAGCTTATCTACTTATAATACTTTATTCATTTCAGCTTATCCCATCAGATTCCGCACCACAACAATATGGTTTGGACTAACTTCAACAATATTCAGATTTATGAATTTAAAACGTACATGGTCTAGCTGAAATAATTGGCATAAAACCCTTACTTAGAACAGTTCATAACAAGAACAGTCATAATAACACATGCAGTATCTAGCTGAAACAAATAGCATAGATATTTCTCTTTAAATAGTTCATATCGTGAACAGTCATGTAAATGCACATAAGTGCGATTGTCAATAATAATATAGATATGAAATAATTCTTAATAATTGTTTCATCATGCATTTTGAAATAAATTTCAGCTTATACATAAATAACTTGCCAAATAAATACAAGTTAAGGTTCAGAGAAACTTGTCTGTTCCGCTGACTATCACTATTCAACTTAATATACTTCCTTTGGGTGACCTAATATTCAACAACATTGATCCTCCAATTAGCATAACACATACATATTTATTTAACATTAATAACCTTATCGTATATGTCTTAAATCATTTATCACTTAATCATAACCTTAAAACTCTTAATAATATTATCAATCCCTTGATAATATTTTAAATCACATAACTATCACTTCATCGCCTTATAATATTGTCACCTTTGATAATATATAATAATCACAAATAATATTATTAATCGTATAATAATATTTTAACCATTTATTATTTCAATAATAAATCATTTAGTTCCTCAATATTATTAACCATCTAATAATCCTCTTAATCTCTTTATTATCTTAAACACTTTTTAACATTAATAATTAACTAATGTTTTACACTATCCCCAATGATATTATTTATCAAATAATATCTTAATCATTTATAAATATTACTAATCATTTAATAATATTTTACTCTCTTAATAATATTATTAATCCTTTAATAATATTTTTATCCTTTGTTAATATTATTAATCATTTAATAATATTTCAATCATATATTAACATTATTAATAATGTCTTACTCTTCAGAAAATATTATTTATCAAATAATATCTTCAATAACTTATAAATATTATTATCCATTTAATAATATTTTACACTCAAAATAATATTATTAAACCTTTAATAATATTTTAAATCCTATGCTAATATTATTAATCATCTAAAAATATTTTATCCTCTTATTAATATTATTAACCATTTAATAATATTCTACAACCTTACTAATATTATTAACTATTTAATAATATTTTAATGCTTAACTAATATTATTAATCATTTAATAATATTTTATTCACTTATTAATATTATTAACCATTTAATAATATTTTAATCATTCCTTAATATTATTAATCATTTAATAATATTTTCTTCTCTTATTAATATTATTAACCATTTAATAATATTTTATTTACATACTAATATTATTAACCATTTAATAATATTTTATTAACTTATTAATATTATTAACCATTTAATAATATTTTATTCATATTCTAATATTTTAATAATATTTTACTCATATTCTAATATTATTAACCATTTAATAATATTTTGTTCATATTCTAATATTATTAACCATTTAATAATATTTTGTTCATATTCTAATATTATTAATCATTTAATAATATTTTATTCATATTCTAATATTATTAATCATTTAATGATATTTAAATCTCTTATTAATATCATTAATTATTTATTAACATTTTCCACATGCACTAATGTTATTACTCATTTAATAACCTCTTAATCATTTACTAATGTTATTAATCATCTAATAACTTTTTAATCATATACTAATATTATTGATTATTTAATAATATTTTAGTACACTTCAAATAATATCAATAGTTAACTTTGGTCTTTATTTTAAACATTTAACTACCAATTAGTTACTAATAAACTTCATGTATTGGTTTAGTATTCAAACATATTCATTTTACACTTATTTTAACTTAATTTTTCACCAAAAACCCGACCCAGACCACATAATTCTACTGGAGTGGTGCGGGGCACGCCACTCAAGACTTGGAAGTGGCGCGGGGCGCGCCGAACAGGCAGAGAATTGGACTGCCCGACCCTCCGACGCTCCGACAGCCATAATTTCTTTATTTTAAAACATTTTTAGGTGATTCTTGAGTTCATTCTCATCAGAATTTTCCTCTCTAAAATTTCTCTTTAGATCACAAATCCAAATTCCAAACGAAACTGGACTAAAAATTGCTCACAAGGACAAAGTGAAAACTAAAATCACAAATATTTGGTTTTAATTGTTCAAACTTGAATAAAATAAACTCTACACATCCAAATGACACCAACTTAGTGTTGTTGTCTTCCTAACTTCTTGTTTTACAACATTTCATGGTTCAATCACATTTTTGAAAATGTTTTGACAAGAAATTTAAGATTGAACCATCTAGGGTTTTACCGGTAAATCGCAATATGGAATTTTCTTCCATTTATTTGCATACCACTCATACCAAAACATGATTTAAGCATATCAAACCATGAATCTACTAATTTATCATAGCTTAAGACTTCTAGACCATCAAAATAACTTTTAATCGGTTAAAAATACCTTTTGACCATACAAAATATATTTAAACCATAAAAATAAACTAAGGAAAAGATAGAACACTTTTGAACCTTTAATGGAGATCTTCTTCTTGCTAAAGCTAGAACTCCTCTTCTTCTTCTCTTCCCCAAAATGAGTATCACACTTTCAACTCTCAAGTATTCTCTCACAAAAGCTCTAGTTTCTCTCTAGAACTTCCCTCTCTATAATTTAGTGAACGGAGCAAATGAGCAAACAACCTATACAAGTCTTTGCTCCTCCTTATTTATAGAAGTCTAGGATCCTCCCAATTAAGCTCCTAATCAACCAACACTAGTCAATTAAGGCTCTAATCTTGCTTACTATGCATGGAATGACCACTTAATAGACCTTTTGAATGACCATATGAATGACTAGGGTGGTTGAGAAGTTGTTGAACCATTTTGCACACAAAAATCAACCAACAAGCAAGCATTACATCCATGTGGGCCCCAAAATTCGGAATTTGCCATTTTATTTCTTCAATTTGGCTTTATTTTTATATCTTATATAATTATAGAAGTATCCATATATATATACACTAATATATGTATACATATTCACCTATACAAGCTCATTGGGCTCCACTTTGAACCTTTGGAATTAATTCTATTTGGACTTTGAATTATAATTGTTTGGGCTCAATAATTTAATTCATTTGGCTACTACATTCATTCATTTAAGTCATCAATACTTGGGCTCCCATCAATTAAATTAATTGAGCTAACTAGAATACTTGAAATAAAAATAAGTATTAGGCTAATTTAAATTAATTTGGACTCACCATATAGTTTACATATGGTTCACTAATTAAATCATATAAGGCTACTATATTGGGCTTATTGAATAAACACAATAGTTTAATTACATAATCCAATTAGACTTGCTATTTATAAGTCGATTGGATTACCGAATTAGATTAGCTTACAAAACACCATCACTTACAAATTCTTGGGTTTGTTTTAATAAACCCTAACACATATTACTACAAGTACTTTGACTTGATTAAATTACTTCATTGACTAACCTTTATCATTAGATTGGGTTTATAATATCGCTACTCATATACATACAATTATTCTCACATTGGGTTATCTTAAATAATCCACTTGCTTCTTCTTTCTCATTATTCATACAAGTAATTAACTTGTTTATTACAATTTTTCTTATTTTTCATTCATGGTCAACATTCAAGCTTTGTGATTTCATCACATAAGCTTCTCTTACATTCTTTTTCCTTCTTTAGTTAATAAATTTAATTAACTAACTTACTACCTCTCATCATACAACTTAGCATATACACACATACTTCATACCTCATATTTTCTCAGGGATTTAATTAATTAAAAAAAATTAGGTTCATAATTTTCTCGGTCATTACAGTAAAGGCAAAGTTGCTGAGTAATTTATTGTGATGTCATAGTTAATTTTCTTCGGTGTTGTATTAAGACATATTATTTAAGTTGTGTCATGTATTAGTTATAATTGTGAGACTTGGGACAAGAATATTTTTGTTATATCAATGTAAATATTTTTATTATTTCACTATAAGTTGGTATTAGATGTGATGTAAGAGATGGATCGTGAAACATCAAATTCGAGATACAGGTATCTGAATTTGGGAGTGTCACAAATGGGTTTTGTCAAAGATGGAAAGGTGAGTCAAGATTTGATATTGCAAACACTCATTGACTCTTATTCACAATTTGATGTGAACTTCAACATTAATATGCTAGACGTTAGTTTAACTGATTTGCTTAACATGTTAAAGACAGATGAAAGTTACTTTCCTTCTGATAAAGTCCAAGTCTTACTAATAGATGAATCTTTTAAGTGGGAGAAGAGGGTCAAAGGTGTTTCTAAGGAGTCAGAGAAAAATAAAAGGCAAAACAAAAGGGTAAACAAATGACATAAAGAAAAGTGATCTCGATGACAAAAGAATTCGCTTTCATTATAATAAGCTGGGACACTTGAAGAGGAACTACAAGGAGTATCTTGCAGTGTTTAAGTAGAAGAAACATAACAAAACTTCTACTACAAACATAGATTTGTTCATAATGAAATAGAACTTTCTTAAAGTCAAGTTCTACTTGGGTATTAGACACCGACCAGTGATCTCACATATGTAAGTCGTTGCAGAGACTAAGCAGAAGTAGAAGGCTAAAAAAAAGACAAGTAATCATGTGTGGGGGGAATGGAGCAAAGGTTGCTGCATTAATCATAGGAACTTATAGTTTAACATTGTCCGCGGGCAAGTCTACTAAGTTAGTAAGTTGTTACTATATTCCAATTCTTATAAAAAATATTATTTCTCTTCCATTTGTTGACAAAGAAGGTTTTGGCATTATAATAAAGAACAATCGTTGTTCTAGTTATAATGATAATGTTTTATTTAGAACTGATTGATTACTTGATGAATTTGTATACTTGATTTATATGAAATTTTTTTAAACTGAACAAACTAAACGTAATGAGTTGATATGAATTATACCTTCATATGACACTATAGACTTGGTCATATTAATGAAACAAGACTTAACAAGTTGTATAAAGAGGGATTATAGAATCATTTAATTATGAATCAAATACAACTTGTGAATCTTATATCATGGTGAACATGATTAAATCTCCATTTATTGGACATGGAGAGAGAGTTACAGAGTTGTTAGAATTAGTACACACATTTGTGTGTGGGACTTATGACAACATATGTAAGGGGAGGGTATTTATTCATTATTTTCGTCGATGATAATTCTAGATTCGAATATATGTATTTGATGAAATTCAAATTATTTGAAATTTTCAAAGAATTCAGAAGTGAAGTAAGAGAAACAAACTAACAAAAGTATTAAAGTTCTTCGATTAGATCAAGAAGTGAATTCTTAAGTAGTGGGTTTCTAGATCATCTCAAATAAATTGGTATTTTCTCACAATGGACATGGTGATGATCTATGGTGAGTTTTACCGATCTTCTAGTATCCTTCTAGCGTATGCCCTAGAAATGACAACATATCTACTAAATAAGGTACTTTTAAAATCGATCTCTAAGACTCCATATGAGTTATGGACAAGTAGGAAACCAAGTCTTAAGCATATTAAGATTTGGGGTTGTCCAGCTTATGTTAACACATTTGAAAAGGATAAGCTTGGGACAATATCTGACAAGTGTAGATTTGTGGGATATCCTAAAGAAAATTTATGATATTACTTCTATAATCCTACTGATTAAAAGGTGTTTATTGAAACACACCGCCTTTTAGAAAAAATGAGTTTATCCTTGAAAGGGTTAGTGGAAGTAAGAAAGATTTTGAAGAAGTTCAAAAACCACGAAACACTACAGATCATATGACGGAATCTGTTCAAGTAGATAAAATCTAATGTACCATAACCGAGTCGTAAATCTAGAATAAACCAAAGATACCTGAGAGGTATAGATTCATCATAGATAATGATGATGAGGTACACATCATAGAAGATGATGATCCAGTTATATACGATAAGTTATGAGTAGTAGAGACTCAAAAGAAATGACTGATGACCATGAAATTCGAAATAAACTCTATGAATAAGAACCAAGTGTGGACTTGAGTTTCTCCACCATAAGGCATTGAGCCTAGAAGGTGAAAATGAGTCTTTTAGAAAGGTTAAAATATATGGCAAGGTGAAAACCTATAAGACCTGACTAGTGACAAAAAAGGTTTCAAAAAAGATCAATGAGTTGACTATAATGAAACTTTTCACAGGTTGAAATGCTTAAGTCCATTCGGATTTTGCTTGCAGTTGCAGCTTAATATACTAGATCTGACAAATAGATGTGTAGACCCCCTTCCTCAATAGATGGTGTATGTATGATATTGTAATAAACGAGAAAATTGCGAACCTAATTTTTTTTTTAATAATTATATTCATAAGAAAATATGATGTGTAAAGTTATGTACGTATGTGTTTTTGATATGAGATGAGAATTAGTGAGTTAGCTAATTTAATTTATTCGAATTAACCAAAGAAGGAAAAGAAATGCAATAGGAGTTTATGTGATGAGGTCACAAAGCTTGAATGTTGGTCTTGAATAACAAATAAAAATTTAATAAGCAATAAGTGGATTACTTATATGATTAATGAGGATTAATAACTAAATGAATTATTTATGTTAACCCAATGTGATAGTATTTGTATGATATGTGGATAATTATATTGTAAACCCAAGATGATGAGATGTGGTATTAAGCCAAATTAATCAAGCTGAGGTATTTGTATGCATGCGTGTTAGGGTTTAACAAACAAGCCCAAGATATGTAAGTGTAGGTATTTAATGTTATACACTAACCCAATACTTGTTTTTATTTCAAGTATCATAAGTTAGCCCAAATTGATTTAAATTGTTGGGAGCCCTATGTTGGTAAATTAAATTAATGAACTAGTAGTCCTATGAAATTAATTATTTGAGCCCAAACACATTAAATGAGGGAGCCCAATTAATTTAATTTTCTAATTCCAAAGTAAAACTCAATTCATAGTCAACAGTTAGTCCAATTGTTACGTGGTGGTGTATTTATGAATATATATGTATATATAAGATAAAAAGAAAATCAAAAATAGGAGAGAAAAAGGCCGAGATGGATGGCCAAGGTGGGCCCCAAATGAGGAGTTGTGCTAGTTTTTAGGTTGAGTATTTTATACTCAATTGGTTGCTTCATTTCAAGCTTTGGAAAATTTGCAAGCAACATGTCATTCTTGGAGTCAATCACCCAGTCATTCATAGAAATAGTAAGCTTGATTAGTATGTTAATTGACTAGTATTGGTTGATTAGAGGAGTTAATGAATCTTAGAGAAGTTCTATAAATAAAGAGGAATAAGAAGCTAGTAAAGTTTGTTACCTCATTTACTTCATTTACAAAGTTGTAGAGAGAGAAAGTTTTATAGAAAAGCTAAAGTATTTGAGAAAATACTTGAGAATTGAGAGCTAAATCACTAATTGTGTAAGTCATTTTCGGATAGAAAAGAAGAACAAGGAGGAGTTCTAGCTCTAGTAAGAAGAAGATCTCCATTAAAGGTTTAAAAGTTTCTTTAAACCTCAGCTTGTTATTTATTTAGTTTTGTATGTTGTTTTCCATGTTTGGTTGTGGGAGTTTTCTTTGTGAAGGGGATCTATGGTGAGATCCGAAGATATAAGGGTGGTTCATGATGGAGTATATGTAAATATATGCGATCTATGTAGTCTATATATGTGTATGTGATTCCTATGGTTAAAAACCCTAATTCAATGTCTAGGGTTATATTAATATGAAACCTTGCTAGTACATAAAACATCATAGTCTATAGCAACTTACTATTACAACATCCATCCTATCATAACTTCTAAAAGTCAGGATTTAACAAAAGTCTACCCCACATTTACTCCTAGAGTTTGGGATTGAGAAAACATACCCCGCTATTAAAACAAAAGTTGGGGATTTACATACATTAATAACATAAAGCCCTAGATATATAGTACTACTGAGCTACTAATGAAGCATGACACACTTTTTGGCATCGCGGTACACCTCATCACCTATCTCGATCATTCTCTTCCGGCTCAACATACGTCGGTTCTCACCTTCCTTCACTGGGAAATGGTGAATCCTAGACTTCCACCTTCCAAAGGCGGTCTCAAACGCAAAACTCATATTATCCATTGTAGCACTCTTGCCTCTTACTTTATTTTCTGGATCATGGACTTTGTCCATGGCCTTATCCCTCTGATGAACCATTTAAATCCTGACAGCAACTTCCTCATCCCAGTAAGCATGAATAGCCTCATTTTCATTGTGCAAGTCTACTTTTTTGTGATCCGCCTCATGATGCTTCTCACTAAGCTCAACATTCCTTGCCACTAGGTGATATGCCAATGACTTATACTGCTGCTCCATATACTGATAACCATGATTCTCTTATTTTAACTCGTGAATTCTATCCTTTAGCTCTGTGTTCTTGTCCAACAATTCAGCTACTTAATTGTCCTCTTTAGGGAGTGGTCCATTAGAGAACTCTCCCAACTCATCTCCTTCCTTTTTTGCCTCAGGATTCGTTTTAGGATCAAACTCCTCCTCGATTGGTTCTGCCATAACTGGCTCAGTCTCTACCAGCACCTCTGATACTGCATATATCTCCCTCAGCTCCTCTTCCCTAACCTGACTGGTCTGTCTAATTTCTGGCATCCTACAACCATAAATTTAACATCTTAATTAATATATCGCATAACATATGTCTATCACATTTTTTTTATAAAGTATTTTATTTTATTTTTAACACTTTAGATGAATTTTCTTAATCCATCCCTTGTAACTCTATATGAATTTTACTATCTTTTCTACGGTTATATCCTAAGGCTTTTTCCCCCGCCTAAGGTATATAACCTAAGAACTTTGATACCAACCTATAACGCCCCCAAATCCGGGTTACCTTTAACCTCGGGTACAGTGCTCATGATACTATACTACCATTTACATCCACATTTAATCATAACTTTAATATAACAACTAACCTTAAGCCATTACAATTATCCCAGGTTCTCTAGACCTTTAAACATATAAAATAAAATACTATAAGTCTTACAAATTAAAAACATAAAAGTTCAACATAAATAGAAAGCACAACATCTTCTAATTAGCAACTTTTTCCTTCCCCTTGTCTTTACGGGATCCTTCGATTTTTTCTTGCTTAGCTGAAACATTTATATTATGCAAGGGTGAACAACTATTTTCCTAGGCAAGTAAGAATGCAATTAAGTACAATGAATATCACGATTAGAATAATCATTTTCTGAAACCTTCAACAATTAAAGTAATAATTGAGAAGTAGTTTGAATAACTGGTTCAAAAAAAGTTTTCTTTAGTAGCAAAAACATTATTCATGAATATACTAAGTGTTATTAAGACCTTGAACTATAACTAGGTTCACAGTACCTACTGCAACTTATTACCATAAGGCATTTTAACAACCATAAGGATTGTAAACACCTTATGCTAGTACTCTATGGGAGGCATCTGCAAGAAAATTTAGAACTATAACGTTCGCTAATATCATACCCCCTTTTTATCAGGGTTGTTCATTTCAGTTTTACATAGGAGTCCGCACCAATAATTTGGTTTGGATACAATTCAAGAAATGTTATTGAATCAATAATTCATAGCATTTCAAATATGTCTAGCCAAAACAATTGATATCGACTCATATCTCAAAACAGTTCATAACGCATGAAACTTTAAAAGCTTTACCAATTCGATAATTGAACGATTTCATTTACAAAGGCACATAAGTGCGGATATTCCTTTCATAAGTGCGAAAATAAGCATATGACTTCAATTATTTCAAGAAGCATTTTAATCATTAATATTTAATATTTTCTCAAAGTGAGAGAAACTTGCTACAATAATAAACCACATGCAACAAGTTAGGGAACTTGTCTTGATTAGTTCCGGCATCCCTAAACACAATATTTTCTTCGTTCACACAGTTTTTTACAATATCTGTATGGATATGTTTAATCACTTATTCACTAACTAGTAAACACATAGTCGACAGTTAATCGTAACTTAAGTCGATAATAAATTCCTTATTCATAATTTCACTTAATCGATACGCCACGTTATTAATATAACATAAAAGTAAAAATGACGATTTTACCATTATGTAGTATTGTTCATCTGTTTTTAACACATATGAGTCATAAAATTCATTTTATATAATTTTTCGATAAATCATTTAATTAACTACATTAATTTCATTAACTCAACTTATTTATAAAAAATAGCTAAACACTTTATTATTTTCTTTCCTTCTGGAATTCTTTAGTATATATTATTTCACAACAAATTATTTTTCCCTTAAATTTTCAGCATCAAATACTATTTTTAAATAGGCCATATATGCTTAAAATTACATCATTTTTCATAAATTGAGTTTTTATCCAAAAATCACAAAATTTAAACTGGAACTACTTTATAATAGTGTAGACTTCCCATAAAAATTTTAGCTTCATCAAAGCTACATAACTCAAGATTTAGCCGAAATAATTTTTAAAACCCTAATCTTTGATTGACCATAACTCACTTATCCGAAGTCGGATCGAGCTCATATTTGGACAGGAACTTCACTACAAGGTAAAATTCTAGAATCCACGAGGTCTTAATTTTTAAAATAAGTTATCTATCCCGAAACAGTCATCAAAAATGTTGATAGCTTACATTTTCAAAATTTTCGTTAAATGGATTGTTTTGATAGAAAAATCACCAAAAATAGAAAACTCAATATTTTTCAGTCGTTCTACTTTGAGATGTTTGTAAACTTATAATCTATCATATAGAACTTACGGATTTTAGAAATAATAAAACCACATAAACCTATTTGTTTAAAAATGGACAAATTAGTATTAAGCTTTAGAAAACCTAGTATTTATAACATGCGTGCATCTAACTTTTAATCTTATGCACCAAAACACATATTGAACACATGTACAATATCACTATCATCCTTATTCCTTCAAATCCACCATGATCCTCAACACAAAACCACTCCCACAACAAGCATGCAAATAAACTAAACTAGAAGTTTAACTAGTAGAAAACTAAAAAGACTATGAATCACTTTTGAACCTTCTCTTGAAGCTTGATCTAGAGCACCTCCTCTTGGTATAGCTAAAATAGATCACATTCTCCTACTCATTGAATTCGAAGTAGTCCTCCAAAACTCTCTTAGATCTTTTCTTTCAAGAACAAGTGTTCTACCTAGCTATTTCTTCTGACTTCTCTCTTCTTCTTTCTTATTTCCTCCAACTTCTCTCTAAAATGACTTAGTAGATGTTTTGAAATGAAAAGTGTTGAAATGGTTTAGTGAAATATACATGGTCCCACTTAAAATTCAAACTTTGGGTAGCACGTTTGGGCTAGTTAATTAGACTTAGGCATGATTTTAATTAAATAAAGTGTTGGGCTACATGTTACTCCCATTAAGTAAGTAACATATTACATTAATCATTGGGCTCACTTAATTAACTAATCTTGTAAACAAATAGTACAATTAAAATGTTTGGACTCTTTAATTCTTTTGTTCCCATATTATAAATTGGGCTAGTCTTATAAATTAATACACACACATTATTGGGCTAAATAAATTCTCCACTCGATCTCTTAATTAATTTAACCCATCAAGTTAAATAAATAGTGACTTAGGGCATTAATTCAATTGACCATAACTCAAGTTAATTGATTAATTCCTTTTGACTTTGCTTTTTATTCCATATTTAGTCCTCACTAATTTAATTTAATTTAATTAGTTTCCTTGACTATCACATAATTCACAAAATTTCTAATTGACCAATAAAATCGTTCTACACCAATATATATATTTATCAATACACATATGTAAATACACATTCAATTAGACATAATAATAAAATTTTAAATAAAATTTCATTTCATTCATAATTTGTTCACCAAAATGTACTTAGAAAAGTCGTGTCGTCACAATGTGGCATAATTAAGTTATGCCACGTGGCAGGTCATGTGCCTAATGTTGGTCACGTATATAAGTGCACACTATATTACCACCAAAAGCATTTTGGACCGAGAGTGGGGTTCACCTCCTACACAACCTTAATTCCTTAGCTACCAAAGCCATGTCCTTAGACATGTATCACTTTGCATCAAGTATTCTCCTAGACCCTTTTGTCGAGAACTACAACAAAGGCTTGGGTCTTCGTTTGGTGCCTTTGAGACCCCTGCTGAGATAGTGAAGGTCCTAAAGTGTTAGATGTTAACTTCCGAATGGTGTCACATGTTGGCTTTCGAATGGTTATCACTATATGTGTCTATTGAACACGTGTCATTTTTTGAAAGTTCACATGCCTTTTAATCACACGCGCCTATACGATAGTGCGGGGTCTAGAAGACTCAGATGACATATTAAAATACTAAATAATTATTTTTAAATATAATATCATCTAAGATAATAATATATTTTTTTTAAATCAAAATTTTTCACAAAAACTTACAAACACAATAAAAGAATGTAAATTACTTTTATCTCTCTTTTCTTTAATAAATTTAAATTTCTTTCCTTTTTCTATATCCAAACTCACATTGTAAAAACCAAGAACCTCTTCCCTCAAGCAAAACACCCAAATACTAGTTTTGAACAAATATTTAATAGAAAGTTTGAAACTTCTTTTCTTAGGGGGGTGTATTCAATTAAGACTATTAAAGACTTTTTTAAATGATAGACTTTTGTAAAGTTCGTAAATTTTAATGACTTTTAAAGACTTCTTTAAAATGACTTTTAAAGACTCTATGAAATAAGTGACAGACTTTTATAGACTTTGCCCATGTGTACAACCTCTCCCTCTTGTTAATTATTCTAAACAAATTGTTAAAAAAAATTTATATTATGTTATACCTATATTTAATTTTTGTATATACCTAAATATATGTAAATAAGTCCAAGTACATTTTTAATTATGAGGGAGTTAACTATTAGATGTTATACATCCTTATATTTCTATTTGTTTTTTTATTTTTATCTAAAAAATAAAGTATTTTTAAACTATAATTATTTGAATTATGAATGGTTAATTTAGTGTATCAATAAACGACGTTAATTTAGTTATGTTTACTATATTTAATTTATTCGTTATTTTAATTGTCGTTAATCAAAATAGATATTATCCTTGTTATATCAAAGAGAAAAAAGAACATATCTGATGAATCCTTCAAATAAATTATAATCTCGTTAGTTAGTATTATTGTGGTCAATTGTTAACCGCAAAATTTCTGACACGATTCATTGTTATATAAGCATTTTGTTTAGTAATTTATGATAAATAGGTACATTTTGATTGATTATGTAAAAACTCTAGATAGTATTTTAATAGTATCACTCATAAACAACATTTATAAAATATCTTGAATGTCCAATAAAAAGGATTGAACAATAAACTAACTGATAATTCATTTGCATTAATTATAAATTTTATAGATAAACTATATGTTCACTTTCTATTCAACACAATTCGAGTAGATTTTGAGTCAATTACACGTTTCACTAATATGAATATATATTTTAGAGTTATGATAAATTGGTAAATTTTGATTGATTATGTAGAAATTCTAAATATTATTATAATTTGATCACTTAGAAGTAAAACTTATGAAATGTCTTACTCGTTCAATAGAAAAGATTAAACAATAAACTAGACAACTCATTATAGAAACCTTAGATTAATTATATGGTCGCTTTTTATTCGATATCAATTTTTAAAACACCACTGAATATATGCCGTGTGCCCTATCTTGATATTAATTCAGTCTAATTAGTGGTATGTAGTCAAAAATATATATATATATATATATATATATATATATATATATATATATATTTTGTTAATTTCATAAATAAATAAAAACAGATTCAGGAGACAGAAAGCCAAAATCTCATAGCCAACCAGCCAAAAAGGTCAAGAAAAAGAATGACTTGTGTTCATCTTATCTCTTTTTAAAGTTTGTCAAACTCTACCATTTGATACAAATTTAAAAAATTTACAACTTTTTTAATACCAAAATACTTTTATAGACTTTGTAAAAGTCTCAATTCAATATCATATAACTTTTAAAGATATTATAAAAGTTGTAATTGAATGTCACTAAAGTTTTATAAACTCTTTTAACTGTATTGATGAAATACAATTAGACTTTTAAAGTCTTTAAATTTTTTTATAACTCCTTAAAATTCTAATTGAATACACACTTTAGGGGATGTTTGATTGGAATTTAATGCATTTGAATGGTTGAATCGGTCAAACATTCAGTGCGTTTGTTTATGACTAAATCAGTCAGGGCTGAATGACAAAATCTAATTTGTTTGACTAAATGGTTAAATCCCGACTGAATGAAGTAAAAAAAAATTAAAAATTATATTAAATAAATTTACAATAATTTTGAATTTTTTCAGAGAAATAAAATAATAAAAAAATATTATTCAGATATTTTAGACATGTCACTTATCAAACAACTTTTTTCATTCAATATTTAAAAATCTACTTCATTTAGCTCATTCAAATTACTTAAACATTAGAATTATTTGATTTAGTTTTTATCAAACACCCCCTTAATCTCTAATTCAATCTGGATTTAGGAGCCGAACCGACTCGATCGCTAAAAGTGAAAAATGATGAAACCAAAGTTTAGGTGGGAGCCCTTTATGGGGGTGTTCAGCGCCAACTTATAAGTTGATCAACCCAATTTATAAGTTGATAAGTCATTATTAGTGTTCGGTTGCTATTTTTTTTTAACTTATAAGTCGAAAAAAAAGTCAAAAAAAAAGAGTAGGTTTTTGAAACTTAAAAAAAATGACAAAATCTTCTTACAAGTAATCTTCTTACTAGTAAGAGTAGTCTAATGAAATGACAAAACTGTCTCTCTTTATTTTTTTAACATTCTTCTTAATGACATTTTAGTAATCTTTATATTTTACTTAACTTGTAAGTCATTATTAGCCGAAAACCTCCACAACTATTACTTATAATTCCTGACTTATAAGTAAAAATGATACAAAATACTTTTACTTATAAATCTACTAAAATTTTATCTTATAAATCTACTAAAATTTTAACTTTTATGTCAAAAAAATAAAAAAATAAAAATAAAATCATTCCCGAACTATATACAAAAAGGGTTAAAGGAAGTCTTACAATATTCTAATCCGAAAATGGTGATGCGATTCCCTACCCAACCATTCATTTTCGTAAGTCTACTCTCTTTATACATATTCGCGAAAGGAATTCATATGTTTGAATATTAGTATCTTCTGCTAAATCATGATTGGATTGATACCTTTTGAGTTAATTTTCTTACGTGTTTGTGACAAACAGTAGAATTCTTTTTTGATTGTTAATGTTGTGTGTTACTAAAATTTTGTGAAATATGAAGTTACTGACAAAATCATGAAATCTGAACTGCTAAAAAGATCAAATACAGGGATATGGAAACAAATTTATGAGAGAGAGTTCATTATCTCGTTAGACATTCATTAGATTGATTCATATATTTTGCAATTGAATTCTGGTGATTCGGAGTAGACTGTCTCTGTCTTTTTTTAGATTGAATGCTTAATGGGTTTGTTTTTTTCTCTTCCCAATTCGCACTTCCTCAGCTTTATGTACTGTTTCATTTTAGCAAAAAATTGAAGGGGGTTTTAACGAATTGAAGTACCTCTTACTGGCCAAACACATTTTTTTTGTTTCTTCCATGTACTCTACTCTATTTTTCTTCTTCTTCCAGTTTTTCTTACTTGGTTCCATTCCTTCAATTGTTTAACAACAACAATCATAAAAGTTCCAATCCTGGTTACCCCATTCAGCTCAATTCACTCCCACAAATCCACTAAAGTTCTCATTCTCTTGTGGCCTAGGGCCCCCAAAACTCGGCATCAAAGAAAACCATGACATGCAAAATTCTAACCACCTAGTAATAGCTAGTCACCAAACCCCATAACACTGCAAAGTGCACTATGCCAAAAAGGCAAGCATGAGTACTAAGAGTCCTGGCCTTTTGGGTCGAGGGTTACCAAAGATATGCCCAATTGCCATTGGCCATTACTCCAACACACTGTTTTGAGAAAACCAGTGTCAATACAAAATGAATTTTTTTGTTGAGATGCATAATCATTTGTAAAATGAGTATGTGGACATGTTACCATAAAAGTTGGAGTGATTAAAATGCTTGAAGATGAAAAAGTGGTCGTTGATGTTGAAATTCCATTGATTTGCAAATCTAGCTTAGCTAGAAAGTTTAAAATGGTAATTTTTGTTAGAACTCAATATCTAGTTCAATTGGGAGGACATTGCATGATATTTATGACATCATTGAACCATTTGAGCAGGTTTAACCTTTCTCATGTTCATGAAAAGATTTGGGAGCGATTTTTGCTTATTTATCCTTTTTCTTATTCTATGCTGCAAATCTGTTGATATTGTAAGTACTAAGTAGGATAGTTTTTTAGTACATATTTTGGAGTATGATGTCATAACTCATAAGACACATACACTTCCACTGTTTCTATCTTCTCTACATAATACTTAGACCCTATACTACAAGTATAGTGTCAACTTTGACATTTTAAAGTCAATTTGAGATATTTTCAAATTCAAAATTAAAATCTTATTATTCGATTTTAGTTGAGAAAACTATGAATATTGTAAACTATATATAAGTACTACTAATTATAAAACCCCGAGATATTATTATGGCGAGGATGAACAAAACTTGAAATAATGAAATTCTTGGGTCATCTCAAGTAATTTCTGCTGGGCCATTACCCCTCTTTTAGGCTCATTAGACTCATTACTTTTGAATTGAATATGTCTATCCGATATATTGGAACAGAGGAGTATTTAGGCTGGTATCAAAGCTTGATTCCTCTAGTTAAAACAAGAGACCCTTCAGTAGTAATATCAAAAGTTCTGTTCCTTTTACTCAACTTAATTCCTGTGTTTGTGGTCCCTCCCAGGTAGTTTCTTGTTGTGGTCATTATTGGTTTGTCTCATTTATTGATTGTTTATCTCGAATTCATTAGTTGTATCTACTTCATCACAAAAATGATGTGTTTGAATTCTTAAAAATGTTTCATCAGGTGGTTCAAGCTTTTTATAATGCAGTCATCAAAGATTTTGTTCAGTGATAATGGGAAAGAATACAACAAATGCAAGTTTGAGAGTAATTTAGTTGGTCATGATATTCTTCACCATACTTCATATGTTCATACTTATGAATGAATGGGGTTTTTGAAAGAAAGAATATATTCTTCAGGTAGCTCAGTCCACTACTATGTTGACCATGAATATTCCCAAGTTTCTTTGGGGTAATGTTTCTTGAACCTTTCCTTATTAATGGTCTCACGCTAGTGTCCTCCAATCAAAGCGTATGCGTCTATCATTCCTTTACCTCCTCCCATACTTTACCTCTTTACACCTTTAATTATTTTGTTTACGACTCTAAACCCTGATGAAAGTCTAATTTTGCTAATAAGATAAAGATCAAGAGAGCACGTGGTCAGCGTGATCCTAGAACTCTTCAATGTGTCTTTGTTGTGTACTTGTGTATTCTCCTACTCAAAAGAGGTAGAAGTGATTTCATTCTCCTTCAGGACAGGTCTTTTTGTGTTTTTTTTTTATTTCTCTTTGCTTTCAACCTTCGGTTGTTGACTGTTTACCTTTTTGCAGTCACTTACCTATGGAGTTCAAAAGTTGCTTGATTTTCGGCACTTTGCATAACATTAATGACCTTTTTAATGTGTGAAGACCTGAAAAAACAATGTCTTTGAATTGCTGTTTTATACAGTCTGATTTTATAGATTTCCATTACTCCTACCAATGCTGATTGTGGGGCGACTTTGGATCTGGCTTCTTGATTTATTTGTTGAGCTCTATGTGTGTTCCTCATTGATGTCACTTTTTTTTCTTACTAGTGTTTGAGGTTGTGGGAGGGAAAAGTGAAAAATTTCTTTAGAAATGTGAATTGTTTGCCAGTAGTTGGTTTTTGGACTTGGCAGAATGCAAGGATTATCAATGATCAATTTCTTTAATTCTCTCTTCTATGAGAGATAGAGTTATGTGAGGTTCACCAGGGGTAAACTTTCCAGTCTTTGTTTATTGAAGTGAAGATCATCTCCTTCCCCTCCCTGTCCCCACAATTACTTGCTTGGATGGGTTCCAATGGGTTTATGAAATTTTTAGGGTTAACATAAAGTTAAAATTTGTATATTATAAACTTAAATTGTCCAACACGAATACTAAGCATAATGTTGATTGGTAGCATACACATTTAACTCAATTCAAATCTTGGATTAAGGTCATTCACATGCGTAATAAGTTATATTTTAAAGATAGGACTATAACAGTTTATCATGTACTTTTAAGACTGAATTATTTAATCTCTAACTTTTCCAAAAAATATGTGCATCTTATAAGTTAGCCATGGGAATCCTAATTTTTAAACGATGATGAACTTTTCTAACTGTTTCTCTGACGCTATGGGCATTATTTGGTTGCTGATCTTATATGAATTTCAATAATTCACATCAAGTTTCTAAATCTTGGTATTAGGTTACAATTCTGGTAAAATAAAAAACACAAAAAACTCTTACTTTGGTTTTTAGCTCCAACTGTTTTTCTTGTTTACCTGATGACGTTTGGATATTTGTTATGAATATCGTGTAATTCTGAACATGTAGACTTTCAGAAGTGCAAGGGAAGTGCTTGGGAAATTAATGACAGGCATGTTTCTTCATTATTACTTACAACATGTTAAAATTTAAGAATTCCTTGCCTGCATTTTATTTTGTGGTATTTAGAGTTAATCTTCCCTGTTCTAACTTTTCTTTGTAATTATCAGATAATGCTCAGTTGTCTAATAACAACTGGAAATCTCCAGGCAAAGCAAGAGGACAAGTATATACTCGGGGATCAATAAAGTTTGTACAAACAACATGTCGAGTCTCGGTTCCTGGGACCACATTGGAAAATAAAGGAAATAGGAACTCAAACTATCTGAGGGACAAAAAGACGGTCCCTGATTCTGATCCTCCAAGTGCAAAAGACATTGAGCTTTTGTATCAATTCTTTGATCGGAGGTCAATGTCTGATATCCCGAGAGATGTACTTTCAGTTGTGCATTACATATTGCATTCTTCTTGTTTGTGGGTTGCAGTAAATCATCACTGAACGGGATATCTGAAAAATTTCTGTATTTGTTTACTGTTGCAGTAGCAAGCTCGTTATCTTGACTGGTGCTGGACTAAGCACAGAGAGTGGAATTCCTGATTATAGAAGGTTCATTTCCGCTAATACGATTTTTAAAACTTGGATTATGCAAGCTCCAGTTATGATTACCATGACTATAAACATGTTTCACATAATTGTTAGCTCCTTGTGCTGTTGCTCTAGTTACTTATATGCATCTAGATTCTTGCTTGGAACTTCAGTGCGACTTTTTTGGTGGAACCTTTTCCTTTTATATTATTAAAATAATCTTTCTCATATTTCATTCCTTAAGCGATATCATCCAACTCATGATTACAGATCTTCTGCACTGACTTTATTCTCTTCCTTCTATTTCTTGTTATGTTCCTTTAATACCTCTATGTGGTAGCACTACTCAATACTTCTTCCTTAATAGTGCTGATTGTTCGACCTGATCTTCGTCTTTCTGATGTTAGTATGTGCATCTCTTTTGCTTATGCCAGTTTTCCTTTTACATATGCTATGTAAAAATGAGTATTCAACTCACGAAAAATATGTGCCACATGTTATTAGTCCTACTGAAGGATGAATATCTCATATTTACTTTATTGCTAAATTTCATTTATTTTATAGTTGGTTTCATTTGATATTCTAAGATTTTATTGTGTTTTGTTTTTTGAAATGTATCTATTTGTTTCTCAAGTATGCCTATTATTCTGTTATATTATGAAAACTTATAGTATCAGTCCTCTTAGTTTCTTTGCTTTTGGAGGTTCTTCAATTCAAACCTAGTGGACATGATTTTAAACTGCATGTGGTTGGCAATCTCAACTAAGGATTTTCCTTTGGCAGAGGATTTTGAAATTCAAATTTTTTTTTTTCATTTGGATGACTTAAATGAAGTTTTTTCACTTCAAGTTTTTTTTTTTTGAAGGGTTCAAATAACACCTCAAAGAGGGGATTTATTTGAATTCATTGTTTAAATAAGACCCTGTTATTTCTGTCACTTTTACTTTTGGAAATCCTGAGGACCACCTCTATAACATCACTGCTGCCCCAGCCTCCACCAGATGGCTGCCAACTCCATATAACCACAGTCACTACCAATTAGCGACTGTCACCTCCATGCTATCATTGCTACCACATCCACCACTATTACCACTGACGCCACTTTTATCGATACCACCACCATTATTACTACAGCAACTCATGTTTCTATCTCCTAACATTGCTACCATAATTAACGTCATCATCATTGACACCATTGCAGCAAACGTTATCATGCCACCACCCAACACCGCCTTTATTGGGTATTGGTCACCTACTGCCATCTATTTGAGCAGTCATGTGCTCTTTAAGTCCCAAAATGAAAGTATCATGCATTTGAAAATAAACATTTAGTTTCCAATTTAAACTCTTGCTCAATTTGAAATAATAAACAGATGTAATCTGCTTTCCATAAAGGCCAAGTCTGGAACAATCATGGTTCAAAGTCATGGTAGCAGCCTATATTTTGGAAGGTCATTTTTTTGACTCGGTATCGGTTTTGGATGGTAGGCACTGTTACGTTAGTTAGGAGCTTTAATTTTTTTTTAAAATTTATGAAAAAATTATAATAATAAGAACAATAACTTGAGTCTATTAAGCTAACAAAATACACTATCTGGTACACACAACACTTTCCAAATTATAAAACAAATATCTCGTAGACTTGAGTAATGCTACATTGTATATAAATTGGTGAGTAAAATTTTAAGATATTTTCGTGTTATGCTTAACTAGGTACTATATAGGTACAATTCTTTTGTATAGTTAGTATGTATAAAATATATTGTTTTTATATCATGGCTATAATTTTTGTAAGATCTAGTTAACTTAGGTATTATATAATATGTAAAATTGCTATTTTGCTAAGTAGTTTATTTAAGTATAATTTTTTAAGTTGTAGTCAATTTGAATACTAGTTTTATTTTATTTTTTTAAATACCACTTTAGGTACTAATTAAAATATTTTAAATACAATTTTTGTGTGTGTGGCGTTTATCCCCTTTACACTGAAATTTATTGCTATTTGGTCCGAAACCATTCTGCTAAGCTGTTAGGCCAAAATTTCGCCGAAACATACCTTTTAAATAAATAATCGTTAATTTTCCGATTCGTATCGAGGTTGTAGTTCGGCAAGAGCTGAAACCACTTTGATATGCCAAAATTTCGGCCGATACGCTGAAACTTTCAACCGTGGGAACAATATTTTACTCTTTAGTACTTCCCCTTTTCGAGTTTGGTGTCATGGTTCAAAGTTCAAACCCATGTTTGACATAATTAGACATAGTATATTACTTATTCATTGTTCAAATTTAGATACTTAAATCTCCTTGGAGAAAAAATATATTATGAAATATTATATCTAAATGTGTCTTTCGAATGTCTTAAAATATGTGACACAAACATGGTTTTGAACCATTAAACTTGAACTTGTACCGGAGTATATTGTTTAAGCAAACCTCACTTTGTTTTAGTAAATCCTAAATATGGAATTGAAATTCTAAGATATATGTAATGTATTTAGAAATTTCTTTCAGTTTTAAAACCCTAGAATATTTACAAAGTTTCACCTAAAGACCATCTTATGGTCCATGTTTTGGTTACTTTTCTGAAGGACTACAATAAAATAACTCCATTATCTTTCCCAAGTAAACATATTAATTTGTCTTTATTTGATTGCAGCCCAAATGGAGCTTATAGTTCTGGTTTCAAGCCAATTACTCATCAGGTGATCTGAAGGCATGTGTTTTGCTGTGGTCCTTGAGCATAACCTTGTTTTGCTAGGGTTTTTACTTCTTTTGATTATTTTGTACTTAGTAAGGGAAAGGGAGAAGGGGGGCTGTGGATTTGGGTGGAAATCAATCTTTTCCAAGTTTATTATCATTCCTGATTCCACAATACTTGCCTAATTGTAAAATCCTTTTGTTTACTTTTTAAAATCTTCCGTGTCAAGTTGGAACCTAAGGAGGGAGGACTGAAAAAAGTTACCTAACATAGATGCTTTTACCTAGTTTTGACCTTAATCTTCATCAGCTGAGGGTCAGGTTTAGTATAGTTTTCCATTATCAATCTTGCAAAAGGATTAAGTTTAATCAGGTTCAAATAATCTGATGCATTCTTAGATATACAAATTTAGTTTAGTTTAGTTTTTTTTCCCCCTGGTTTCTTCAATTAAGAAAAATCATTATTTGACCAACTGTAAGTGTGGCTTAGTAGTCATGAAACACAATTTATTCTTTCTTACTTTTAGGAGTTCAACAGTGGTGTTGTCTTGACTATCAAAACATCCATCATTCTCAAGAAAAAAAGCTTCTTTGGTTTTCTTGTAAAAATATGGATCTGAGTTATGTCATTGAAAAAATTACAATTGTCTACACAAAACGTGTGCCGGAATAAATCAATTTTCTTATCTATCTTTTTCATCTCATTATTAGTAAACGTCATAGTTGTCACGGCGCCACGACAAAACGCGGCGATAGTTGACCGTCAGGACGCCTAGGCGATAAGGCGCCCACCATGGCGTCCATATGGCGATAAATTGTTAACAAAGTGTAATTTTTACATTATTTATTTTATTTAAAAAGTATATTGAACAATAAAATTTTGTATACATTAAAACTCAAAACATAATAACTAACACTGTGTAATATACTAAAAAACACGCTGTAGAAAATAAAGAATCAATCAGTTCATCGCCTTTCACACATTATAAGTCTAATAAATAATAAAATTACAACACATAGCAAGTCCATGGGTTATGATGATGAGTCGTAGGTAAAAAATGACTTAAATCACTTTAACTTGGGTCAGCTACTAAGGCGTTAGCCTTGACAACTTGGCGTCCAAGGCGTCACCTCTTCCTTCTCTAGCGCTAGGACGCCTAGTCGTTGCCTGGGCGATGCCATGACAACTATGGTAAAGGTGCTGGTCATATGCCAAGGTATCATGGTTCGTTCTCTACACAATAAATATATGAAGATAGGCATATCATGGTGACGTATAAACCTTGTCCAATTCCATGAACACACTGGAATTCCTTAATTCTAGGTTATCTGAAGTGTGCTGCTGTAAATAAGAATCTCTGTGATTCATCTCTAGCTTCATTTGTTAATTTTTGTTTATCTATCTTTTTGGGTTTTAGATTTCCTTTTTGTGGGTTAAAAGGATTAGTATTACACTCTGCAATATTTATGTTATCTGAACCAAATTCCATTATCTATTCTAATCTTATATGATGTTTGATGTATAGGAATTTGTCCGTTCAAGCCGGGCTAGAAGGCGGTATTGGGCAAGAAGTTATGCTGGATGGAGACGCTTCACTGCAGCACAGCCTGGTGCTGCTCATATTGCCTTAGCATCTCTTGAAAAAGCCAGCCGGATAAGTTTTATGATCACACAAAATGTTGAGAGGCAATCACTTTATTCCTTATTGATAGCCTTTTACAATCTTTTTGGTATCAACTGTCATGCCCAAGCCTGGTGAATCTGATCCATTATTTTTCTGTGCCAGGCTCCATCATCGTGCCGGAAGCAACCCACTTGAACTTCACGGTACTGTATATACTGTTGGGTGTTTAGATTGTGGTTTTTCTTTTCCACGGGATTCATTTCAAGACCAAGTGAAGGCACTTAATCCTAAGGTTTGTCTTTTTATATATGAATTACTTTTTTAGATTAATGAGTGTATAACTGGCATGTGATGGTACTTCTAATGGAGGTAAAGATGAGCTGATCTATCACCCTATAAATCACTCCAACATTCTGTTATATGATTCTAAATTACTGTATGCTTGTGATATTATTATGCCTACATTTCAAGAGGCTGGATTGGGGGCAAGATAAACTAAATTCAAAAAATATTCAAATACCTTATTCGTTTATTAAATTAGTGGATTTAGCAAAGTTAGTTGTTTTGTTGGGTACTGGGAAGCTCTTCAGAAATTTGTAAAACCCAAATTAAGTATGCTATTTGTTTTTCTATATCTTCTCTGATATCAGCTCAAAAATTTGGGGTGAAACTTTGAGCCTAAAGGAGTATTAAAGTGTAATGCAAAGGGTCCTGTCTTTGGGAAGAAAATGAAATTGGTGCTGAAGTATGTCTTTTTACATGTGCTGAACAATGCTGGGATAATAACATCATTGCCAAATTAGCTATCGCTGCACTCTTTACATATCTTCTTATCATCATATCGTACATCATGTTTGTATTCATTGCACTCGAAGGTGTGAAGTATGTGGGATATTCTGTTGTATCCAACAGAACGACATGAAAAATGCCAGAAAAAATAAAATAATCCATGAAGGCTTCTATTTATATTGCGAGGTAATGGGTTTCAAAAAAATAAAAATAAAAAATTGTGCAAGGTAATGTGGATCTGAAATAAATCTCGAGATCCTACTGTGACCATACTACGAATTTGGACTCTTATTAAGATTATCAGCACAACACATAGTAGTCACGGCGCCATGGCGAAACGCGGCGATAGTTGACCGCCAGGACACCTAGGCGATAAGGTGTCCGTATGGCAGTAAGTTGTTAACAATGTATAATTTTTATATTATTTATTTTACTTAAAAAATATATTGAACAATAAAACTTTGTATACATTAAAACTCAAAACATAATAACTAACAATATGTAATATACTTAAAAATACAATTATATGAATACTTTACAATCAAAATTCAAAAATAAAACACTTAACATTAAAAACTAGTAGAACAAGTTAACATTACGTAGAAAATAAAGAATCAACTAGTTCAATACCCTTCACACATTATAAGTTTAATAAGTAATAAAATTACAACACATAGCAAGTTCATGGGCTTTGATGATGAGTCATAGGTAAAAAATGACTTAAATCACTTAACTTGGGTCAGCTACTAAGGCGTGAGCCTTGGCAGCACGGCGTCCAAAGTGTCACATTTTCCTTCTCTAGCGACAACAAAGGGAAAGAAAGAAGAGAAGGAAAACATCATCCTATTTTGAAGATAATAGAAAGAAGGATTCCTTGGAAAAATAAGAAGTGTCTCAACTAGATTTATGCAAATTAAGGAGACTAGCAGAGAGGTTTTTGCAGAAACTATTAAGAAATACAAAGGATGCTTTTTCCTAAAAAAAATAAATACAAAAGATAATATTACCTACAGAAGAACATAAAATACCGAAGATGCTATTAATATTGTGGATGATGCCATTTTGTTTCTTGGAAAGACAGCACCATCTAAACTCTAAAGGATTTTATAAGTATTCTTCAGCTATTTGAGAGTGTCTCTCAACTCAATGTCGATCTGTCCAAGTGTAGCTTAGCTGGGGTCAATTTGAAGGCTCAGCTGATTTTTAAGTATGCTTCCTTGGTCGCTTGTGCTGTGCAGGAGTTTCCATTGACTTATCTTTGGTAGGCAATTACCTTGCATTCGTAGTGGGTTTTTGCTGAGAAATGACTGAAATATTAGGTTTTAATGATCTATAGAAAAAGGAGAAGAGAAGATAAAAAACAAGCGTGTGTTATGTTATTCACACCACGAGGTTATGTTATATATTAATAATGAATCCAAATTACAATAGGAAAATGAAAGACATACATGTACATACTTAACAGAATACTTGTGCAAACTGTGGTATGTGTGGAGGTGTGGGGGAGAGTAGGAATACCTTTTCCCTCCTTTTGTTTTTTTCTAATTCCTTCTACTATTCAGATTGGGGGTGTGTGGGGGAGGAGACCAAGAACATTTCTATTTCTTAATTGTCTTTAATTGCTAAAGTTTTCTTGAAGTTATATGATAGGTGTAATTTGGCAGTGTTATTATGAGGTCGGTCTTTTAGGTCTTGTAGGTAAGGGTCCAAAATTTCTAGTTAAACTTGGGGAATTTGGATTAGTATCCCAAAAGTCTAACCCCACTATGTATTTGAATATGTGTTTTTTTTAAAGGGAAAGAATAAATAGTTTGAAGATAACTACTTTAGTTTGTGATGCATCTTCTGGTGTGTACAATTTTATGATGGATACAGAGAAGTAGCGCAAGCAAAGTAAACTGGGTTCTTACCAGGGGTCTTGAGAGGATTGCCTATTGCTTTTTTGGCATGATATATATTAGTAATGGAATTGAATTAACATGTTGCAAGATAATAGATATCATGATATAGATTTAAATTTGTGCCAAAGCTCATTTTTTGCTAAGCTACATGGACTTAGATTGAGTTGTCTTGTTGGACACGGGTAATTTGAAAAGTTCGACATGGGTACTCTTCTATTTTGCCAATTTTACACTAAAATGAAGTATCCAACACCCATACCCTTGTCAGAGTGTCGAGTGTCAGACACCGGTATTTCAGAGCAAAGTGTTACATATTTTATGACACTTGCTGAAGAGATTTTTTTTTACCCCATCAAAATTATCCACATTCTTGGCGGCCTTTATCTTTGTTTAGTGCCTTTGTCATTGCCTTTTCTAGTTGTGGTAATTTTCCCGTATAATTTGGTTGTGTTAGGCGTCTTTGTAATTGGTTAGATTATGTAATACGGAGTTTCTTATGCTTTATGGTTGTTTATGTATGTATGTATGTATGTATATGTATGTATCATATTACATAGTTGTGATAATGTGATCCATGACGTTGAAGGTTAGAATGCTATTTTTCTGTTGATTGCTATTTCCTTCATCCATTTTGTCCTTTTATCTGCAAGTAGAAAGGATAAAACTATGACATTTTTCTGGCCTCAAACTCATAGTTTCCAAAATTTTATGCTGTTATTGGTATCTGAAACAATAAGTTACTGTTTGTTGCAGTGGGCAGCAGCGATTGAAAGTTTGGACTATGGCAGCCGGTTAGATAACAGCTTTGGGATGAAGCAAAGGCCTGATGGTGATATTGAAATTGATGAGAAATTCTGGGAGGAAGAATTCCATATCCCCACTTGCTCGAAGTGCAATGGAATACTTAAGCCTGATGTAAGACATTTTGCTGATATAAGTTTCTACTTCTTTATTCTGTCCTGGATGTTGCTATTATTCTTCATTCGGTAACAAGATATCAGTCTTCAATGCCAGAAGCCGGTCATTATCTCTTGTATAAATGTATTAGCTAATGCTGAAAAGGATAGCCAAATGAACAGTAATTATTTGCATTGAAGCGTCTAGGACTAGAATTGTAAAAGTTTGATAAAATGGCTTTACTTCTCTGAATTAATCAATTGTAAATACAGCTTCAAAGAAAATTTTATCCATATTCTTTGTTTTGAAAAGGTTATTTTAAACAATCACCCTTAGTTGCATAAATAGTGTTACAATTAACAACACCTTTTGCTTATTTATACACTTTTCTATGAGATTTGGAATTCCTTGTACCATGTTCTGAATTATAGTATGTAGATTAACAAGAAACTGTTTAATTTACTCCTACGTTTGTTTTTTTGAATTCAAGATCCGATCAATAGTCTTTAGGAAGAATTTGACGAATCTTTTTTGCGTTAACTATTGATTTGGCTTAGTTGAAGAATGACCAACGATGAAGGAGGAAGAGGAGCTAGCTTTAGTTGAAATAGGTGCATGCATGAAGTATTTGTATACTTATTCTATTCTTATGCAAGCTGTTAGATTTAGACCATTGTGAAGAGGATCCAATTGATTTAAGCAATGCTTTAAATGCTTTTAGTGCTACCGTTCCAAGTTCAGGGACAGTTGCTAAAAAGATGAAGACTGCTTTTTAATTTCTTAAGCCCCAACCTCAAAAGCAATAGAGGTTCAACTTCGTAAGAATCCCAAAGAAGAAGTTGATGAAAGACATCAAAGAGGTCCTAGCCAAACAACCTTGGAGAATCGAATGAGGACACGAGGGGAAAGAGAGAGTGCACATGCACTTTGCTAATTTCTTTTATGAATATGGCATTCCATTTAATGTAGCTAATTCAAGGAGCTTTGAGGTGATGGTAGAGTCCATTGGGCAATATGGGCCAGGTTTGAACCCTCGCATCATATCATGAGTTGAGAGTTCCTTTGCTAGAGAAGGCTAAGAAAAAAATAAAAGAGTTGAAGGAACAGCACAATATCTTTGAAGTTAAATGGTTGCACTCTTATGTCAGATGGATGGGCCGACAAAAGAGGAAGATATTTAATTAATTTTTTTTTGTCAATAGTCCTGCGGTACTTATTTTATGGGATCTGTTGATGTTTCTAGCCAATCACAAGATTCAGAAATGTTGGCAGAGCTGCTTGAAAGCAAGATTGTTAAGATTGAGCATGAGTATGTTGTTCAGGTGGTCACAAATAATGTAATGTCCATAGCGTATGATGTTTACTACTTATTTGACTTCTTTTGACTTCTAAGGTGTAATGACTTTATTGCATCTTTAATCTAGTACTTGTTGCTTGTTTTTAAGTGGTTTTAATGTTAAATGCATAATTGAGAATTCCCTGATCAAACTACAGACCTCCAGCTTGTAAGACTGGTGCTCTACTACTTAGCTATAGGGGTTTAATTTTATTATTAATTATATTTAATAGTTTTGATTGTGAAATTGTAATGTTTTTATGTTAATTATAATTTAAATTATATATATATATATATATAGGGACATGATCCATAGCATGTATTAACTATATATCCTTATAGGGCATATACCATCTATATAATTGAAAACAAGAAAGAATATCCATGATTAGAATATGCAGATCGACGTCCGCTATTATTAGTAGCGGACATTTAAATTTCTTTAAAATGTCCGTTACTAATAGTAGCAGACGTCGATCAAATAACTAAACCCTAAATATTAAATAAGAAAACTCAACAGATGATCATAAACTCTAAAAACTAAACCCTAAACCCTTGAAAATAAACCATATCTTATAGTTGGTAGGTCTCCTAATCACTATTGGAATTGGATGTAGTCATCTGTTGAGTTTTCTGTTCTAATATTTAGGGTTTGACTTTTTGATCGACGTTCGCTATTATTAGTAAATGACGCTTTAAGTTTTTTTAAAGGTCCGCTACTAATAGTAGCGGACTCGATTTAATCATGGCCGTTATTTCTTCTTTTCAATATTATAGATGGTGTTTGCCCATTTTTGATCTATAGCAAATACTTGCTATAGATCATTCACCATATATATATATAGTTGTCAAATCGTGAATCGTATCGTGTATTGAAAATTCTCATATTATGTTTCATGTATCGTATCGTGAATCGTATCGTACGATACAGAAACAAAATGAAAAATGTAGTAATATATATTTAAACATATAAAACACAATTTATAGGATAATCAAGCATATTAGCTTTGACTATATATAAAAGTAATCGAGTAAACATTATTATAGACTAAAAATAAATTTTAAAGTTAAGATGTAGCCAAAATACTCTAAATTGATTTATTAGATATTATTTCAGTAATCTTTATATAGTAACTACAAGAGAAACGAAAATTCAGATTCTCTTTTAATCTATAAAAGAGAAGAGAATAATTCAAATTAACAAATGAAGATTTATATATTCGTTTGTAAAAAATGACGTGAGAAAAATATAGTGACATTTTGAATAAGATATAATACTCTAACAAGTGATTAAAGACTCATGAAACGATATAGAATATGTTTGTGCTAAAAAACCTCTTCAATTGAAATGGTAAAAGCCTTAAAAGTTTTGTTTTAAGTCTTTTGAATCTACATGAAAACTTTTTGAAGTTAGTTGCTTTTAAAAAGTTTCGTGCATTATATAATATCGTAAGAATCGTATTGAATCGTAATTGAATTATACGATACGATGTCATTTTCGATTCACCCTACGATACGTATCGAATTGTCTCCGTATCGTATTGTAAGATTCTGACAACTATATATATATATATATATATATATATATATAATGAATATTATAAATAATGTCACTATACTGACGACTAGTCGAGCGACTAGTCGCTTAAGCAGTCGGTCACCGACTCTCTTCGACTTAACGACTCTCGACAACTATAATTTAATCCTTAAAAATTATATAACTTTTGACCACATAAATCATAAAAAACTCATGCAGTTTCCGGCAAGTAAAACAATATATTTTTTCTAAACTTGTATATATATATATATATATATATATATATATATATATATATTTAAGTAATTTATATTATAATTTCAGTAACCTGAAAAACTTATGCCCACGCCTCAGGACTTTTGCTTCACCTTTTAAAACACTGGTCCAACCAATTGGGAAAAACCTGACAGATTCCATTTTTGGGTGAACTGTCTTGTTTTGATAGTAATTGCACATTTGGAAATATTCATAATTCTTGTAGCAGTTAAAAAAATTTGTCTCAATTTTCCCTCTACCAACCATTTTCTTTTTGCAACATGTTTGGGATAATCACAAACAATATGCAATAAGATAGCTATAATCTTTGAAGATACAGGTTAAGGTAAAGGATATGCAGACAAGCTGGAGATTACTTCTAAACTATACATGAAATTTTTTCTATTCCTATTTCGGATATGAGAAATTACCGGCATCTGATTTTACATGATATAAGTAAACCTTGATGCATGCTTCAGTGTTTCAAAGAAACAAGTGCTTGATATTGTGCCGTAGGATACATCAATGTGAAGTGTTTGCTGAAAGACAATGTATCATGTGGAAAGAACTGAAGTACATGATTGTCTACAAGTTATAAGATGAAAAAGAATATCATGTAGGATAGCTTTATGAGACTAGAATCAAGTCTCTTACAAAAAGTTTTGTTACGCGTAATAGGGAAAGTGGAAAACATGAGTTAGTGTTTTTAAATAGCAAGTATCTTGAGGTTTTATTGTTCCCTAGAGGTGGCTGAGTTAGTTTATTAGGGCATATTTGGAGAAGAGCTTGGGGGTCATTCTAGGCTTTGAGTTGTAACCATCTAGAAAATATGCTTCAACAACAATCACATAATCACCCTTATAGATTTTAACAATATAAATCTTCAATGAATGTCATCTATGAAATTTGTTTGTTTCTAGACTCCATAGAATATTAAACTTTGTTATTGTGACTATATGCACTTGGTTAGACCATACAGGCTATCTACATCTAATTGATGCACTTTGACTGTAATATAACCCATTGACCATAGTTACAGATTCTCAATTAAGGTTTTAAAACTTAGAATTAAAAAAAAAAGGAATTTTAATCCTTAAAAATAATTAATATGCTTATGCAATTTATTTGTACATGACAATTAGAAACTGAGACTACTAATTTTAGGCCTGATGCTTGCTTTTGATGGCCCACGCAAGAGGACAAGTATCTATGATGAGTATAGATGGAAGTCTAGGCACAATGAATACACTAGGGATCTATGCTATTGGTGGAAGCTCAGTTATTAAACCCGGACCGAACCGCCGGTTCGACCGGTAAAATCGGAACCGGTCAGTACTCTGGTCTGATTCAAACAAAAAAAATAGTTTTGGTCAAAAACCGGTGACCCGATGGTTGAACCGGTCGAACCAGTGACCCGGTCACCGGTTTTACCGGTTCCCTACCTTTTTATTTTTTTATTTTAATTTAAGCCTTTGAATTTGATTGAATGTATCATTGATTGAGTTTTGAGTTTTGAGTTATGATCATGATTTAATATCTTTCTTTTCATATAGATTTAGTATTTATTTGAATTGTATATAAGTAAACATTGTACAAATAGATTTAGTTTTTTGTACCGAATTTGATTAAATGTATCCTAGAGATGTTTATGTTCATTTGTGTTAGATTTTATCAGTCTTGAGTTTTGAGTTCTGATCATGATTTAATATCTTTCTTTTTATATAGATTTAGTATTTATTTGAATTGTATAAAGTAAATATTGTACAAATAGGCTTATTTTTTTGTGTGTAGATAAATTGATTAATTTTACATATTTACTAAATATTACATATACTATATAATAATAATAATTAATATGTTTAATTATTTATTATTTATTACATATTAATGACGTTACCGGTTCAACAACGGTTCGACCACTGGTTGGACCAATGACCCATCCACCCGGTATGTTTTCCGGTTCGATGACCGGTCTGGGTTTAAGAATACCGAGGAAGTACAGTAATTTAAGGGCTTCTTATTTTCAGGCTTTTGGTGAAGTTCTATATTGTTATTTTGTTTTGGTTGCCTGTATATAAGGGCTCTGATCAATGGAATTGATAGCTTTTGATAAAAATGAAATATTGATGGTCCTCAATTCTCTGTAATTCTCTTTCTTCTCTTGTTCTTCTTCTTCTTCCTTTGCTCTACTTTCTCTATCTCCTCTCAAGTCTTTATCGCTTGCATTTCTGCATCACCCTGCCAAAAACTCCAATGATCCTCTTTCTTTTTTGTACTCTATGCATCATTCTTTCATTTGCTAGTTTTCAGAATTTATTGATTTAGAGAAAGCTGCTAGTACTAACACTAACTGCTTATTCTTGTGATCTATTGTTAGATTTCTTTGGGATTAATATAGCCTTTTGATTTGATCATGTTTGTCTTCAAACATATTCTCGTTGTTGGTTGAACTTAAATTGCATCACTGTTGAGGACGATCCTTACTCACAATGCTTTATATGCTTTTTTCATATATAATTGGCGAGTATTTCCCCATCGTTTCATTTCTAAGTTTCTAGTCAAAATTAGTATATATTTGCATGTCGCTAACTCGTTAAAGTTCACTGGGGGAAGAAATAAAAGTCAGCAGTTATCCTTTCGATGTTCTAATTTGTTTCATTTCTTTATAGGTTGTCTTCTTTGGTGATAATGTCCCCAAGGATAAAGCAGATTCAGCAATGGAAGCTGCTAAAGGATGTGATGCTTTCCTTGTACTTGGTTCATCTGTCATGACCATGTCAGCTTTTCGACTTGTTAGGTAAAAAGTGAAACTGTACATTACTTTTTGGTGTTGAACTGGGAGGTGGTGTGATGTCGCAAGCACCCAAAAATAAAATCTTACTTTGGAAAAATAAATATGTAGTAGTGCAAGTAAGAGTCGATCCCACAGAGAATGATTAATTTAATTTTATGTTTTCGCAAACTAAAGTTGGGGGGTTTTTGAATTAAAGAAATAGTTTAAATAAAATTAACTAAAATAATTATGCAAGAAATAAATAAAAATAAAAAAGCCTTGGTTTAAGTTAATATCCACCATCAAGAATTTACAACTGATCATTGATGCAAAAATAAATCAATTAATATTTTGAAGATTCACCGTAGAAAGAACTGCTCGCAGGTGGAATAATTTTTCTCCTCTCTCCTTAATTTTAGATAAGTAGAACCACGTGGTCTAAATACCCTTACTATTAAACAACCCCCGGCACGTGCTAAAGATTTAATTTAATAGCAGCATAAAGAATTAGAGAGATCGTTGAACTAAACAACACAAGCCACGTGTTTGCATTTAATTTAGATGAATATTCTTCCTAAGATAAAATAATCTTTTGATCTGCAAAACAATTATTAAACTTAGTTGCTTCACAAATAGCAGTAGATTAATATGAATAATAAACTAGTAGGCCTCCTAGTAATTAAACAAACCAATCATAAAATTAAGCATAGAAAAATATTCAATAATCAAAATATAAATTGAACAATTAAAATAAATTAGATCTCACAGTGTATAAATCTTGATGGCTTCAATCACTTAAACCAAGAAAAATAAATTAACTACTCATAAATATAAAGAACACTAAATAATAGAAGAGAGAATTTTTATTCTAAGAAAAGTTGTATTTTACATTGTGTGTCAAGCCCTCTATTTATAGGCTCCAAAATCCTCCTAAACCTAGTTGGAATTAATCTTTCCAAACCCTAATAGGATTTAAAATACAAATAAAAATAAAAGAAAAAGAAAAATAATTATTATTCTAACCCTAGTTGGAATTAAAATCTAATTTGGAATCAAAAAGTAGCAAATTCGCGAAATAATCTGATTTGGGAGAATTAACGCGCCAAACAAACGCGTCCTTCGCTACAGTAACCGACCGCGTCATCAGCCCGCGCGCATTGCGCGGTATTGGCCTCAAAACGACGCCGTTTTTCTCCGGTTCCTGCTACTGTTTCGCGACCGCGCGCATTGCGCGTACACTGTGATGAAACGGCGTCGTTTCGATGATCGGCAGTCCATCCCCGCGCATTGCGCGGTCGTATCTTTTTCCGGAAATTACAAAAATGCCACCGGTGCTGGTTAATTACCATTTTAGCCTCAAAGTCTTGCGGAATTTGCACTGTGGCCCTCCGGTTTTGCTGAATTTACAGATTTGCCCCCAAAGCTTATTTTTCCTACAAAAATAAATATAAATTAATAAATAAAAATAATATAAAAATACTAAAAATCCTAAAACACATAATAATAAATAAAACACCTAAAACACTAAAAATAAATAAAAACACATAAATAAAAAGAACTATAAAAATACTATAAAATTACCTAAATTAACATAAATTAACTAAAATCCTGTAAAACCTATTAAAACCAAAATAAACTAAATAATTAAACATTTAAGCATACAATAAATATAAAAACTAAGTATTAGGGAATAAAAATAGCATATAATTTAGCCCTATCAGGAGGAAACATTTGGGTGACATCATCTAGTTTACATCATCTAGTACCTGTATCATCTAGTTTATCTAATTTTATTATTTTAATAAATGCACATCCTTAGGTCCTCTTAGGAAACATGTGGGTCCACAAAAGAACATCTTCGTTTGAGCACATTCTCTGTACTATTCAGCTCTTCTGGTAGGCCATGAGTTTCCATAGCATTAATTGTGGTTACTGGTCAGAAGTGTTATGCATTTCCAGGTATGTGTCTAATTACGTCCATGGAATTGACTAAATTGTTTGTCTATGACCAAATATATTTAAGAGCTCATTAAAGGTGGGAATGATGCTTATATTATGAGTAATGCCAGTTGAGAGTCGGGATGTTATATTGGTTTTCAAAATTTATCATGAATTCCCTTAATTTTATGAGCTTATATATAAAGATGAGAAAAAAAAAAGAGAAGAAAATTAATCATTTGCAAAACTTCATCTGGTTTAATAATCTGCATCTGACGGGTATTTAAATCGATTTTTGCAGAGCTGCACACGAGGGAGGTGCTGCTACTGGAATTGTAAATGTAGGTGCGACAAGAGCTGATGGAATTGTCGATCTGAAGATCAGTGCTCGATTAGGAGAGGTTAGGCTTTAATCACCTTTGCTACTAGTTCTCACCGTTTTGCGTTTTAGCTATTCTCATCCATTGTGGGCACGGTTGTTAGCAGATACTTCCAAGACTGCTTGATATTGGATCCCTCAGCATTCCTGTTCCGGCTTTGTGATGTAAGAGGCTGGGTATCTTCTTTGATTGTTTATATAAATATTTCTCTTTTTTCTATTTTGATTATGCGTTACATCTCTTAATTTATGGAACTATTTTCTATTTTGTGGGTTGGCTGTTAGTGAAAAATGAAAATTCATGTAAATACATTGCATTTTATCAAGTTAAATAAATTATTATACCACATCTCTCTCTCTCTGAACAGGAGAATATCGACTTTTAGGGTAAATTAATTATTTATTCTTTCCATTTTTCACATTTTATAGTTGGGTTTTTCATTGATATTTTATTTTTGGATAGAGCTAGGGATTTCAATTTTTTTTTATTAAAAATGTGTATCAAATGATGTAACATCAAATAAGACAAAAAATACTTTACGATATAGTCATTTACATTTCCTTTTTTTTTTTTTTTTAATGTATATACGTCTTTAAATTAATTTTATATAGGTGATATTAGGGGTCTCAAATTTTTGATATAAAAGGTAAATAATGTGTTATCATAACATTTGTTTGGTAAATCTCATGTGATGGGTTATGTCATAAATTATTATTAAAATATTAAATATTATATCATTTAAGACCTATTTGAAATAAAAAATTTAAGATCTCTTGCATTATTCATTTTATTTTACATAAGTTGTGTAGCTGCTATTGAAAAAGTTGCCAACGTGATTTTGATATGTAGATTAATTTGCTAACATGTAAGCTGAATTGTATGTGTATTTAACTTTCTAATTTGTAGCTTGGAACTTTTTTAAATTAGACATGCTTATTTCTTTTTTGAAAAGTCTCCTTTCATCATCAATAAAATTCCTTTTAAACTCAATTTTGTATTATAATCACCAGAGATGGTTTAGAACCAATAGTTCATTATCTAATGGATTTTTTTGTTCTAATACTCTATCTATCAAATCTAACGAAACGCTATTAGATCAAATGACAAATACATTGTTGAAAATTCTTTTTAAATCAATTTTGTATTATTAGGTTAAAATTATTTTTTCAATTTGCCGTTCCTTTTAAATCAACTCTGTATTATTAGGTCAAAATTATTTTCCCAATCTGTCGCCCACTTCTGCAATTTGCATTTTCTGATTCAGTTAATGACAAAGTCGAATTTTTCTATAACCACTTTCCCTCTTTTAACGTTATGATTTCTTCACTATAACACGCACACTAATCTTCATGCTTTACACAACATCAGAAAACACACTTCTTCTTAAAACTCTTTCTACTACTTTTCTGGGCAATCCATAGTGACGAGTCCAAAGCCTCTTTTTGTGATTATACACAATTAGAGGTTTCGTCGTTGAATTCTGGAGGGTGAACGTCAGAGTCCATCTGTACCAAAGGTCATGAGCTAGTGGGGGTGAAATCACTTTTTAGGACAGTAGTTTTGCTACACCTCGGTTTCATTTGTTTACTAGATAAGTTGTTCCAATTTTATACTTCAATTTCTCTTGTTAATGAAGAGTTTCCAACAATTTAAAAAGTGATTTGGTCTATTAACAAGATGAAACCTGCTTTTGATCTTGTAAAAGTTGAATGCTTTGATGGTACCAATTTTAAGAGATGGTTTGAAGACATGCTATTTTATTTGGAAACTATGAATTTGGAATATGTGTTATATGTGGATCTTATTGTGCTTGTTCCTGCTACTCCTGCTAATGTTGTTACTATCCATGACAAATCTGATGATGATAATTCTGCTAAAAGAGGTCATGTTATGGATAATCCTACATGTTGTAGATACATTTTGCACTGCTTGTCTAATTCGTTGTTTGAAATTTATTATCCATATGAGAGTGTTAAAAAGATTTGGGATGCTCTAAAATCTAAATATGTTGTTGACAATTCTGGACTTAAGAAAATATGTTGCTGGAAAATGCAAGATGGAAAATCTGTAATAGAGTAAGTTCATATATATCATACTATTGTGGGGGAGGTTATTGGGGAAGAAATGAATATGTATGAGACTTTTCAAGATACTGCACTTGTTGAAAAATTATCACTGTCATGGAAAGATTATAAACTGAACCTTAAACATGAAACTAAAGATTTTACTATGTAGGAACTGGTGACACACATACATATAGAAGAACAACATAAGACAAAAGATAGAGGAGACATAGTTGTTAATCATACTGCCAAGGCTAATGTTATAGAACAAAGGCCACAAGGGAAGACCCAAAAATTTTTAAATCAACAACAGTCTAAAAACTATAAAGGAAAAAACAAGAAATCAACTGGAAGTGAAGATGACAGGTTCAAGAATCTCAACTAGATTCAAAAACCTTTCACTAAAGGTCCTTGCTTCGTATGTGGCAAGCCTGACCATATTGCTAGAAAATGTCACTTTCGCAAGGGGTAAGAAAATAATAATAACTTTAAGCCTAAGCCCCAATCGAACTTGGTTGAATCCGATGACATTATTTTTGCCGTTGTTTCAAAAGTGAATCTAGCTAGCAATATCATAGAATGGGTAGTAAACATCGGTGCCACTAGACACATTTGTGCAAATAGAGACATAATCCTTAATTACGAAAATGTGACTAATGGAAAAAATATTTTCATGGGGGATTCTCGATCCATCAAAGTTGTTGGAAAAGGAAAAGTTTTACTTAAATTAACTTCGAAAAAAACTGTTGTTTTGCAAAATGTGTTTCATGTGCCTGATATTCGTAGAAATCTTGTGTCTGGTTCATTGTTGAACAAAGTTAGCCTTAAACTTGTGTTTGAATCTGATAAACTAGTACTTACTCGTAATGGAAAATGTGTTGAAGGGCTTTTGTAATGGAGGTTTATTTGTACTTGATGCTACTGCTGAATTAAATAATAAGAATGCTTCTTTTGCTTATATTGTTGAATCTTTGGATATGTGGCATGCTAGATTAGGACATGTGAATGTGACATCTATTAAAAATTTGAGATAACTTGAGCTTATACCTAATCTTGCAAATACCGAGTTTAATAAATGTGACATTTGTGTGGAAGCAAAACAGGCTAAGAAACCTTTTAATGTTAAAAGACAACACTGAACTTCTTGAATTAAGTCACAGTGATCTAGCTGATTTTAAAAATACTACGAGTAAAGGTGGAAAGAAATATTATATTTTCTTTGTGGATGATCATTTGAGATATACTCATATCTATCTCTTTACCTCTAAAGATGAAGTAGAAGAAATGTTTATTAAATATAAAGCAGAGATTGAAAATCAGTTAGATAGAAAAATTAAAAGACTTAGATCCAATCGTGGAGATGAATATGATTCTGCAAGTCTTAGAAAATTTTGTGAACTAAATAGAATTATACATGAAACTTCTCTATCTTATTCTCCTCAGTTCAATGGGGTCGCGGAAAGAAAAAATAGAACACTTAAAGATATGATGAATGCTGTAATATCCTGAATATTTATAGAACTTATAAATATGATATTAAATGACTAAAGTTAATTGTGAAATAATTTTGAGGATGGAATTCTTGTAAGTTGGGTTGAATGTAATATCCTAAATATTTCAAGTATGATCTAACAAGATCTGATAAAGATTGTCAAATTCAAAACCTAAAAACGATTGCTTTGATACTAACTGTAATGCCCCCAAAATTCCTGCACTCACTACGACGAACCTTGTGCGTTAAACTTTATACGTTTACCAACTTAACCAATGATCTTATAACCATATTGGTTGAATTAGTTTTATTTTAGACTATACATTAAAAAAATTTCTTACTTAGTCATTGGATCTTAAATTGATCTCAATCTCAACATTTATACAAGTATCAACTTGTAGTTCATTCGTATAAATAGATAACACCATATATAATGGTCCAATTTTAACATTAAGATTTAAATATTCTATAACTTTATATATCCAAGATTCAAGATATTAAATCATTAGGACAGTTCTTGGAAAAAGAGAATCTTGCGATGAATGTTTGTATCTTCATCCTTGATAAATGTTTGCATCTTTATCTGTGACAAATGTTTGTATTTTTGTCCTGTGCAAAATTCGCTTTACGTACAGAACATACCCAACTAGTTAAAACCCTCACTTGAAACAAATTTGGTTATAGTAAAATCTTTTCATATCAATAATCCTACTTATTTGACATTCAGAATAATAATAACAAGTTTGTACTTGGGTCCAAGAAACCTAACGATGAATTTGACCAGTTAACATCAATTAGTCCCGTCTCGGATGCTTACAGTACTCGTAAGTCATTTACGAATCATTATCCAGATAAATAGATCATTATCAATACTATATTAAGTTTTAACAATTTTAAGTTATATCAAAATAAAGATATAACAACATTCTGATGATAATAATTTATATCATTTATTTAATATTCGTTTACATGGTTTGCTTGTTCGTATTACAACAATCATTATGACTTTATACAAATACAAGTAATAAAGCATGAAAACCTAATCTACGCTTTATCTTTATGTTCATGATCTTCTTAACGTTCGTCTTTAAATCTGCAAATAAGGTTTTATTCGCAAGAATTAGCACGGTGGCTCAGCAAATCTAACATATAACACATACGCAGTTTATGCTTTCATATAAATTTTAACATGGCTTGACTGAACATAATTTTTTATTTAATATCACATATAACTCACATTACAATAATTTATATCACACTGATACACAAAGTATATAAATCATGTTCATAACCCGTAAACATAACACATAAGAATTAGAAGGATTACAAACATTAGTTAAAGACTTCACATAACATTTATTTCATAACAAGATAATCACTTCTCATTTCTCATTTTAACAACAATACACAAGTAGCACATAACAAGAGTTAGAAGACTTGTCTTGAAACCGTTTTAGGGTTTATCGAAAAATCGTTAAACGCCTACAAAATAGGTTACGCGTCCCCGAACGTTAGTTTACCCAATTTTTCTTTTGAATAAGTCTTATGATAGCTTAACTAGACTATTTTCATTAGTGAAATTATTAGAAAAATTGGCTAACTCAAAATCATCTTGTTCAGTGCTTGAACCCGATGGTCCCTTAAAATTTTCAGCTTTTATCTTTTTTTTGGTAACTGCAATAACTTTGTCATACAAAAATATTTTGATATGATTATTGAGTCTAAATTCATTAGAATGTTATGATCTACAACTTTCATTAAGGTGGGTAAGACAGATTCCTAACCGATTCGCACAAAATTCACTAAACAGGGGACTGTACAAAAACTGTTTCATATTTCTTTGACCTAATTGATAAAACATGACACCACAAATATTAATTTGCTAGGATAACATGTTCTAACACTCAATAACACTTTATAACATAGAAATAATAAATAATAAATCTTCTCATAGAAAGATTCATGACTTTTATTCAAGAACATACGAATAACGCGTAAAACGAAAAATCATACATGACTACGACTTATGTTCATAAGTTTTTATATTTCATACTTGAAATAATTTTAGCATTATAACTGCTTACATAAGTAATTATGACACTATATATTTAACAAAATTTGGCTATTATAACGGCTTGCTTATAATTATTGCTCAAGAACACTCGAAGAACACAGATAACGACAATTGTACAAGGCTACGACGTATGTTTTTGAGCTTTAAATTATGAAATAAAATTCGACATTATAATTACTACAAAATGAAGAAATGCTTAAGAACATATGAAGAATACAGAGAATGACAATCGCATATGGCTACGACTCGCGTTCTTAAGCTTTTATATTACGAAATTAAATCGAACATAATAATAACTAACGATTTACCTCTCAAAGTGCAAACTTTAACAACAATTGTGTAAGGCTTTTATGCTTCAATTCTTAAGACTTCTCTCAAAATATAACTAGAGCTTCTTTTCTCTCAAATTACTTATGAAATGGTGGAGAATAATGAAGAGTGAAGGCTCCTATTTATAATACTTTCAAAGTTAGGGCATTAGAGTCATTAGGTTTTAACTCATCATCACATTGGTAAGTCACCATGGTTAGTCACCATCGTGAATCACCACTGAAGGGTGTTTTTTAGTCCTGGTAAGTGGTAACGGTTAAACAATGGTGAGTCATATGGTATCCATAGTTTTTGAAAAAGGTTAAGGTCTTATTTGACCATAGTATAAGTTAGAAGAAATCCTGATTAAAGGAAGAATAAGATTGAAAGATAGTACATGATAAAATGTTTAAAACCTAGTGTAAGAAAAAATTTAGATTAAACATGTTCTGACCTAATTTAAGTATTAGGAATTTGATGTGAGTAAAGATGAATTAAGAAAATTCATATTATATATTAGGTAGAAAATAATTTCGTAGGCGAAATTCTGATAAGGAGGAGAAAATGTAATATCCTGAATATTTATACAACTTATAAATATGATATCAAATGACTAAAGTTAATTATGAACTAATTTTGAGGACGAAATTCTTATAAGTTGGGTTGAATGTAATATCTCAAATATTTCAAGTATGATATGACAAGATCTGATAAAGATTATCAAATTCAAAACGTAAAAACGATTGCTCAGGTACACATTGAGCCATCTTAAAAATTAAATACGATTCAAAGATACGATCGTATACGATTAAAGGTTACAAAAATCTTTAACATAATCTATGTGTTTTGTGATTTTCATGTGTTTGATTTCGTGTTTCGGTTCAAGTAATTAACCTTAACACTTATTAAAATTAAAAAGTTATTTAAATGTTAAAACCTAAAAACCTAATTTTAGGGTTTGATTAAACTTAAAAAAGGTTAAAATCTAAACCCTAAACCTATAAACCTTAAGGGTTAAACCTTGAAAAGTTACTATTTAGATATACGCGTATAAAGCAAAAATTATACGGGTAGAATACGAGAATAATACGAAAATTGTACTGTATAAATATAAAAAGTCAACTGATAAATAGTGAAAGTCAACAATAATGGCTACTAACTTTTGTAGAGATTTTGAGGGCATTTATGCCATTATGAAAGTATGCAATACTTACAAAAATTGTAAGTATGCATTTTGGCTAGTAAATTTGAAAGCAAAGTTGGACTTGGCTTCCTTTGATGTGTTGTCAAGCTTAGCTTGGTGAGATGTAGCCTTATTATGTAAGGCAAGCATAACTAATGAGGTTTGTTAATCACCAATTAAGTCACTAAGTAGTAAGGATTAATTACAATTCGGTAAATTCTTTAAACATGTAAGTAAGATTAGCAATAAACTAATCAATGTTAATTAGGGTTAAGTGTAATTAGCATTAATTGAGTTGGTGATTCACCATGGTGACTAACCATGGCGAGTTGCCAAAATGATGATGAGTTGGTGATTTACCATGGTGACTTGCCAATGTGATGATGAGTTAAAACCTAATGACCCTAATGCCCTAACTTTGAAAGTATAGGAGCCTTCATTGTTCATTATTCTCCACCATTTCATAAGCAATTTGAGACAAAAGAAGCTCTATTTTAAGAGAAGTCTTAAGAATTAAAGCATAGAAGCCTTGCACAATTGTTGTTAAAGCTGCACTTCGAGAGGTAAATCGTTAGTTGTTATTATGTTCGATTAAATTTTGTAATATAAAAGCTTAAGAACGCGAGTCGAAACCATGTACGATTATCATTCTTCGTATTCTTCACGTGTTCTTAAACATTTCTTCATTTTGTAGTAGTTATAATGTCGAATTTTATTTCATAATTTAAAGCTCAAGAATGTACGTCGCAGTCATGTACGATTATCGTTCTCTGTGTTCTTCGTGTGTTCTTGAATAATGATTATAAATTGTTATAATCAAGTAAACAAGCCGTTATAATGACCAAATTTTTTCAAATATAACGTGTCATAATCATTTATGTAAGTAGTTATAATGCTAAAATTATTTCAAGTATGAAATCCAAAAGCTCATAAACATAAGTCGTAACCATGTACGATTTTTCGTTCTACGCCTTCTTCGTATGTTCTTGAGCAAAAGTCATGAATCTTTCTATGATAAGGTTTATGATTTATTATTTTTATGTTATGAAGTATTATTGAGTGTTAGAACATGTTATCCTACCAAATTAATGCTTGTGGTATCATGTTTTATCAATTAGGTCAAAGAAATATGAAACAGTTTTTGTGCAGTCCCCTGTTTAGTGAATTTTGTGCAAATCGATTAGGAATCTATCTTAGCCACCTTAATAAAAGTTATAGATCATGACATTATAATGAATTTAGACTCAAGAATAACATCAAAACATTTTCGTATGACAAAATTATGGCAGTTACTGAAAAAGAGATGAAAGTTGAAAATTTCAGGGACCCTCGAATTCAAGCACTGAAAAAGGTGATTTTGAGTTAGCTAATTTTTCTAATAATTTCACTAATGAAAATAGTATAGTTAAGCTATCCTAAGACTTATTCAAAAGTAAAATTGGGTAAACTAATATCCAGGGATGCGTAACCCTTTTTGTAGGTGTTTAACGATTTTTCGATAAATCCTAAAATGGTTTCAAGGTAAGTCTTATAACTCTTGCTATGCGCTACTTGTGTAGTATTGTTAAAATGGGAAATAAGATGTGTAATGTCATGTTGTTATGAGATAGATGTTATGTGAAGTCTTTAACTGATATTTGTAAACCTTCTAATTGTTATGTGTTATGTTTACGGGTTATGAACATGATTTATATACTTTGTGCGTCAGTGTGATATAAATGGTTGAAATGTGAGTTATATGTGATATTAAATGAAGAATTATGTTCAGTCAAGGCATGTTAAACTTTATATGAAAGCATAAACTGTGTATGTGCTTTCTGTTAGACTTACTAAGTCGTCATGCTCATTCTTGCGAATAAAACCTTATTTGCAGATTTAAAGATGAACATTAAGAAGATCATGAATATAAAGATAAAGCGTATATTAGGTTTTCATGCTTTATTACTTGTATTTGTATAAAGTCATAATGACTGTTGTAATACGAACAAGCAAACCATGTAACCGAATATTAAATGATTGATATAAATTATTATCATTTGAATGTTGTTATGTCTTTATTTTGATATAACTTAGAAATGTTAAAACTTAATATAGTATTGATAATGATCTATTTATCTGGATGAAGATTGGTAAATGACTTTTGAGTACTTTAAGCATCCGAGATAGGACTAATCGATGGTAACTAGTCAAATTCATCGTTAGGTTCCTCGGACCCAAGTACAAACTTGTTATTACTATTCTGAATGTCAGATAAGTAGGATTATTGATATGAAGAGATATCACTATAACCAAATGTGTTTCGAGTGAGGATTTTAACTAGTTGGGTATGTTATGTACGGAAAGAGAATTTTACACCGGACAAAGATACAAACATTTGTCACAGATAAAGATGCAAACATTTATCATAAATGAAGATACAAACATTCATCGCAAGATTCTCTTTTCCCAAGAACTGTCCTAATGATTTAATGTCGTGAATCTTAGATATGTAAAGTTATAGATTATTTAAATCTTAAGGTTAAAATTGGATCATTATATATGGTGTTATCCATTTATATGGATGAACTACAAGTTGTGTATAAATAATGAGATTGAGATCAAGTTAAGATCCAATTACTAAGTAGGAGAAAATTTTAATGCATAGTCTAAAATAAGACTAATTCAACCACTGTGATTATGAGATCATTGGTTAAGTTGGTAAATGTATGAAGTTTAACGCACAAGGTCTGCCGTAGTGAGTGTGAAATTTTTGGGGGCGTTACAAATGCCATGTTAATTATGTAATATCTTAGAATATTACGCGGTATTGCAAATAAAAAATTTCATTAATAAAAATGAATGTTTATTCAAAAAGGTATGATGTGTATGAAATGTGGTTTAATATATATATATATATATATATATATATATATATATATATATATATATATATATATATATATATATGCATTTGAATTGTGTATTAATAGTTAAACAAGTTAATAATTTAATTAGTTTGCATTAACTAAGAAAATGGAGAAGAAAATCCAAAATGGATAATTATTTTGATTTATTAATAGGAATCAAAGTTAAAACTTATATTATAAATTAATATAGCTTGAATATTGACCCTTGTGGGCAATGTCTTAATAATAATTTAATGTTAAATTAAAGTCATGATTGATTTAATTAATTCACTTATTTAAATTAGTGGATTAATATAAAGTTTTACATATTATATATATATATATATAATGGCCTAACGAATTATATAAAAAGCTCAATGGTAATACATTATATGTAATGTATATAATATGTTAGTGACCCAATGTGTTTATATTAAATACATTGTGTAAAGGTCCATGTAGAGATAGTAATTAGACTATGTATGGGGTACATTTAATTTAAATGTTAGACCCAAAGTACGAAGAATACTTGCATGTATGAAATTAATTATGTAGGCGCAATGTACTAAGTAATTATTGTTGGTATCAAGCCCAATGAATTAATTTAATTAGTCCAATTAGTGATCCATTATAATTAATGTATTATTAATGCAAGTATTGATTACATATAAATATATAATGCATGCAAATATTAAAGGTGAGTGGAATGTGAGGTATTTATTTGCCACCTAATTAGGACTTGTTAGGAGCTCCTTGGTTGATTTATGTTGGTGGAAATATTATTTACATATAGATGCAAGTATAGGTGCATGCAAGTATTGATAGTTAATGGATAATCTCTACAACGCATTTCATGTTTATTTCATTTTCAAGTCCCACAAAGCTTTGAGAAAGTTAGTAAAAAGAATTAATTGTGAGCAATTAAAGAAGAAGGGTTCTTGCATGTTGGAGATCAAGCTTTGGCATAAAGATTTATCCATCAAGATTATAAAGGTTGAAAAATATTTCTAAATCTTTAGTATATAATGTTATTCATAATTATTAGTAATGTATGCTTGGTTGTGGGAGTTCAATTTGTTGTGAATTATGGTGGATTCCAAATTATAAGGATGGATGTCATGGAGGTGTTGTTAATTTTGTGATATTTGGTATATTTGAAGGTTATAAATTATGATTATGCATGTAACTATATTGAGCTTTAATGGTAATTATGAGAAGTTATCTATATGGATTTTTGGTTAGAAGATGTTTATTCTATGTAATGATCCATGTATAGAATAACATAGATTTATCATGCTAGAAGGCGACGTTCGATATTCCAAATATCTTTGAACGTTACAACTTAATATATTTAACCTTGAGGGGTTTATTATTAATTATCTCATCTTATTTAGTGCGCGCATGCGCGCACACACACACACACAAACACACACACACACACACACACACACACACACATATATAATATGCGTCATATTATTGTACATGGAAAGCATGTTTGATAATATATAATATATATACATAATTAACATGTACATATAGAATACTATATTCTACTTGAATTGATTATGAACTTTTATTCTAGTTTGGTTTACTAGAGCCACCAAGTGAACCAAAAGGTCAAATCTAAGGTACAAGAACAAAATTAAATATTACATTTAATCTCGGGCTCCATTACAAATGAGTCTTCAAGTGTTTCTTGCTCCTTGGATCCAATTCTTCAAGATAATTCTAACTAATCCTATTATAAAACTATTTACATTAAATAGAAACCTTGATCAGTAGTCAAGGAAAAGTACATAGGAGGGAGATAAAATTTACATTAGAAAAATTAGAAAAGACGAGGTATGCAGACCCTATTTATAAATACCTATTCATTCATACATCTATATAAAATAAATTCAATCATATTGGTCAATAGTCTATAATCAATTCTTTTTATTATCATACATATTACCATATGTATTAATAAATAATATTTATCTCATGAAATTAAAAACCATTCCATATTATGCATTGATATCATTTAATAGACAATTTAAAGTTGTATGAAATTCAATTTCATATTTAAAATAACTCTTTATTTTAATTATAAAATCATGTAAAATGACTTTTTATTTTAATTTTTGAAAAAATACAAAAAACTTTAATGTCGGACAAAACAGCGCCTCGCCATGCCGCTGCATTAGAGACCCCAAGCAGCTGTGCCATTCGCTGCTGCCAGTTCGCGATTTTCTTCGAAAAACATGATTTTTGATCTTTTGCATCCAAAACACGATTTTTGGTAATTGTTTTCAAAACCTATGATTTTATACAACATATATGCCCAATTAAATTGTTCCTGTAATGACCATGAATTTTAAGTTATATTATAATTATAATTATTAAATAATTATCAATGAAGTAAATTTTTGTGTTAATTAATTGTACTCTTATGTGATTGAATGAATATTTTAATGTACTCGTATATTTTATTTATTTATTATTGTGTAACAAGGTAAGATAATTAATTAATGAATTAATTAGTTAAAAAAGAATTCACATAATGAAATTTAGGTAAACTAGTTAATCTAGTAGCCCAATTGTCTTTAATAAGACAAGTCTAATTAGATTATATATTAAGTCCAATAAAAATTATTAAACTAGGCCAATGGAATTAATCTAGTAGTCCATAAACTTAATGTAATGGGTAGTCCATGTAATGAGTCCATGTTATAATTAAACTAGCCCAATGCTTATTTTAATTTCAAGTATCATGAGTTAGTTAATGTTAGCCCAATAAAAAGAATTAATTAAGCCCAAATAATTTAAATGAATGTGCCCAATTGAATTAATTCCTAGAACCCAAAGTGGAGCCCAATGTGAAGTCAAAGTTAGTCAATATATATATATAAGAGATAAAAATAAATCAAAAATGGTTGGAAAAAGAGGGAAGTGGTTGGCCATTGTGGGACCCCCATTGGGGTGGAGTGTTATTTTTATGTTGCTTGATTTTTATTTAAGAGGACATAGTTGGTAAACCCCTTCAACCACCCTAGTCATTTGTGTAAGAAAAATCCCTAAAATCTAGCAATTTTAAACTTAAAAGATAAGATGAGTTGGGGATTATTTAGACTTATAAAATGTATATGTATACATTTTTGATGATGAGTTTGTTCTATAAATAGAAGAGAGGAAAGAAGTGCTAGGTTTGTTAATTCATTTGTCTCATTTTACTAAGCATTGTAGAGAAACTTCTTGAGAGTTTGAGAGATCAAAAGTTCTAGAGAGTTTGTAAGAGGGATCATTAATGGTGTAGATCAAGAGTAAATGTGTATGTCACCTAGTTTCACAACATACTTTGGAAGAAAAAGGAATAGAGCATCTAAAATCCTAAGGTTTAAAAGTTCTCTACATCTTAATCTTTTACTTTTATGCTTAATATTTGTTATATATGTTTTTGTCATGGTTGGTTGTGGGAGAAATTTATGTATGATGAAGCTATGGTGAACTCAAAGGTATAATGATAGATATTTAATGGAGAATGTGTATATATGTGTCCATGTATGCTTAAGGTATTTTTCATGGTCAAAATATAGGTTCTATAGTCAATATGCGGTTCATATGGTCAAAATATATTTTTAATGGTTCAAAATCTATGTTGAGGCTCTATAATGGTAGATCCATGGTTATATATGTTCAACATGTGTATTAATATACTTGGTATGTAAATAAGTGGAAGATAAATGCATATAAAGGTTTACCGGTAAAATCCTAATTTGCTATGTGTTATAAATAGTTGTAGTTTGAAATGTATAAGTTGGTTATTTGATTTTTATGGCTAGAATGTTAGATTTATGAGTTATAAAGATAACCCAACTTGAATATTTGAAAAATATGAAGAAATGTGCAAGTTATGATCTTTGTGGTAAAATATGTCATTTTTGAAACCCGAGTCGATCGATCCTAAATTTTGTGTCAAAAACGATTTCGAAAATGCAATTGAATCCATGGAATGTTGTAGATGATCAAGTTATGAAGCTAACAAGACCAATTTGATGTCATTTGAATGTGTATAACATATTTTATTAAAAATTGAATCAAAGTTGAAAATTTGAAAAAAATTTGAAAAATGATTCTGCTAATGGGTGCTGTAGCGCCGGTTTGAAAAATAAATTTTTAATTTTATTTTCATCCGGGTCGGGTCATATAAAACGGGTCGAGTCTGATCTTTTGAATATAAAATGGGTCAGAAAATATAATTCAATATACTATTAATATCGAAAAAAAATTAAATAATTAAAATATTATTAAATAGATAATAATATTAGTAAATGTATAAAATATTATTAAATGATTAATAATATTAAAAATTAAATAAAATATTATTAAATAATTAATAATATTAGTAAATGAATAAAATATTATTAAATAATTAATAATATTAGAAATTGAATAAAATATTATTAAATGATTAATAATATTAAAAAAATAACTAAAATATTATTAAATGAATAATAATATTAGTAAATGAATAAAATATTATTAAATGATTAATAATATTAGTAAATGATTAAAATATTAATAAATGATTAATAATATTAAAAATTAAATAAAATATTATTAAATAAATAATAATATTAGTAAATAAATAAAATATTATTAAATGTTAGTAAATGAATAAAATATTAATAATATTAGAAAATAAATAAAATATTATTAAATAAATAATAATATTAATAATTGAATAAAATATTATTAAATAATTCATAATATTAGTAAAGGAATAAAATATTATTAAATTATGAATAATATTAGTAAATGAATAAAATATTATTAAATAATTAATAATATTAGAAATTGAATAAAATATTATTAAATAATTAATAATATTAAAAAAATAACTAAAATATTATTAAATAATTAATAATATTATAAGTGATTAATGCAATATTAAATGGTTAAATTATTATTACATAATTTACAATATTAGTAAATGATTTAAATATTATTATTCGATTAATAATATTAGATAAAGGTTTAAGGAATATTAAATGAGTAATATTGGTATTATTAAAATATTATCAAGTGAAGATAATATTTCTAAGTGTTTAGTGTATTATTAAATATTTAATTATTTGATAAAATATTTGTAATTTTAGATGTATAAGGGTAATTATATGGACCTAGATGTGATACTAATTGGAAGATCAACTTTATTAATTGTTAGGTCATTTCAAAAGAAATTAAATTTGTGTTAGTTAGCCATAGACAACTATCAAGGCAAATTTCCTATACTTAAACTTGTATTTATTTTGCAAGAGCTCTAAGTAGGGGTGTTCATTTCAACCGATTTTTTTGGATTTTTTTATCGAATTGGTACCGGTGGTATTGGTTTTTCGGTTCGGTATTTGCAATTTTTTTTATAATTTTTGGTACCGGTATAGGAATTTCTAAATTTGGTAAAAATCGGTATACAAAAAAACCCGAATTAAATAACATAATAATAAATTTACATTAATTATTATAATATATATAATAAGTATATATATTATTATAATTTATAAATAATAATTATATATTAATTTATTTATAAATTATAATAATATATATAAGTATTATTGTGACGATCCCAAATCCGGGTTCCTTGAACCTCGGATACGGTTCAACACGAGTACAATATTTTTCTTATTGTTTGTAACGATCCCGAAATTCGACCCACTTTATCATCTTAATTTTCATGTTTATTTAACATTATATTCCTTACGTCCAAATTTCGGTTCGTTAATAAATCTTTAATCACCTTAATTGATCCATTAATTGATTTTAAAATTATCAATTACCAATTTTTCGGTATAAATTTTTTTTTTTTTTAATTCAATCGTTGTATTATAATATTTGGATATTTAAAATCCTTACATTTCGATCCTAGTCCCCGGATCGCAAGCTTTACTTTTCTTTCTCTTACAATTATCATAATACTCTACATTCAAATTTAATATAATTCATATTCATACAAATGTTTTTTTGTATCATCATTCATAATTAGACTTATAATAATCTCTGTCATAACATTTATCTTGTACAATTACAACTCATAATTTAACTTTGCTCGTCCTATCTGGATCCCATTTATAGACTCATACAAAGCATCAAGGTAACCTTGGCAAATTATCCACATTGCATTATAATATAACAATCACGTTTTCTACCTTCTAGGCAATTCATCTTTAACAAAATTCAATATTTTTGAATGTCATTTCTTTCTTGCAAAAATGTTATTGAGCAAGTAATGAGCATAACGGCTCAGCAAGTTCAACAGTTCATGCTTCACATAACACATACCTTAACATGTTCGGTGTGTGTCATACATCATGTGCTTGTGCTTCTACCATAATAATATATCTCATATATGTTCATATCGTTGCACAAATTACACATTGTGGTCATATTGATCACGTATCACATAGCACATAATTTTTATGCAATTAAAACAAGAATTACATATCATAACAGTTCAACATTTAACATAAAAGGGACTGAAGAACTTGCCTGGCGACCAATTATTTAAATTGTTAGCTCAAACCCTTAACTTGATCAACCTATGATCATAAAATAATCAAATAATAATTATTTATCTCTTTATGATATTGATTTACTTAATTAATATCATCTCTAGGCCAATTATTAATTTATATGGCCAACTATAATAACCTCGTTCCTTAAATTATTAATATAACTTAATATCAACTCCTTCACTTCAGACAACCCAGCTCATCGGACAAATTTTAACATATCTGGTTGTCCTAAAATCTTATTTAACCATTTTTCTAAATTGTAACCATACTAGATTAATATTTAAAGTATTTAAATATTAATCCCCAATATTTAATATTTATGCAAAAATATTAAATTTAATGCCCAAGTATCATTTCTATATTTTTAGTATTTTCTATAATTTTCTATAATTTTTAAACAATTTTTAAACATTTATTTCAATTAAAACTAATTTCTGGGGGCAATATGGTAATTTCCGCACCCTTAAGGACCCATCTGGCATTAACAGAAAAGGTCCGGGCATTTTCGTAATTTTCGCGGCTTTAGGACTCATTCGGTATTTTTTGGAAAGCTAAGGGGCAGTTTCGTAATTTCCGAGCCATGGGACACGCTCGGTAATAGTTGGAAAAGGCCAGTGACACGTTGGTCATTTTAACGCGTGTCGTCGGCCGCCGCGCATTGTGCGCGGCTTCATCTGCTTACGCCAGCCAAACGATGTCGTTTGGCGTGGCGAGAACTGGCAGTCGCGCATGGAGCGACCCTTTCTTCCGCGCGGCCAAAAACGACGTCGTTTTGGCCTCGCTTCAGACTCCTTCCCAGCCGAAACAGTAGCCAGCCAAGAAGGAAAAAACACCATTTTTGCTCACTTTTTCACCACAAAATCATTCCAAAAATTCTATAACTTATACATATACATCAAATAATTATTTAGAATAATTATTCTAATTATTTTCTAATTTTTCACAACAATAATTTATCATAAAAAATACATAAAATAAATCATATAACTTAAATTTTATACCTTCTAAAGCCAAAAACTTCCTTTTGAAGCTTGTTATACTTGGATTTTCTCTTCTTCTCCCTCCAGCAGCCATGTTCACGGTGGTAGAGGTGGTGGCTCGGATGGTGGTGGCGGGTGGAAGAAAGAAAAGCAAGAGTAGGCTTCTTTTTCTTATTTTTCTTTCTTTTCTCCTTTTATCCTTTATAAACCCACAAGTCTAACCAAATTTTGGAATAAAAAATTACCACCGCCTTAGCCAAATTTCTTTCACGCAACACTTAGAAGTTTCCGGAAATTCCCATGCAAAATTTAAAATTTTAAAGCATTACGTAATTATATCATGTAATAAATATTTTATATAATAAATATAAAATATTTATTTTAATTCACTAAAATTCATATTATGATTTATAAATAATATTAACACCTCTTTTGGGTACTTTTCTTGACAAATTTTGTACACGCATAACGCCATGCATGTAATTATATGAGGTAATTTATACCTCCAAAAATCATAAAATAATTCATAGGACATATAAAAATTATTTTTCATAATTTTTCACTCCGTTACTTGGACAACATGTTACATTAACATGTTCACGTTTCCGAAATATTATTTTTCATAAAGGTCATAATAATTCCATTATACATAAATATAATTTTTAATAACTTAAAACATTCCTTTTTCTTATTTATTATTCAATTCCTTTAATATTTAAAATAATTTCTTTATATATATAAATTATATAATTTAATATTATATAATTTATATATATACATTCTCCTTTCTTAAAAATTTCTTAAATTCCTCCATAATTATCAATTAATCAATAATTTCACATTTATTAACTCTCTCATTATTTTAATTCTCTTATATAAATTATATAATATATCCTTATATAATTATAATTTCCTTTAAACATCACTTTAATTTTTCTTATATAAATTATATAATTTATTATTATATAATTTATATAATTACATTTCTTCTCAATAAATTTTTAAATTTTCACCATAATTCTTACTTAAATCAAAAATCAAAAATTATAATTTTATTAACTTCCTCATTCGCTTTTCATTTAAAATTGGATTAATTTAATTATTAATCCTTTTACTTCCACAATTAAACATAACACATATATATACAAATGTATATATATTCATATCTAATAGCATTATTTAAATAATAATTCCTGCACCTTCACAATAATTTTATTGTACAATTTATTGTACCTTTATATATAATTTCTTTTATTTTTCATAAATTATTTTTAAACAATTTATTTACTTTTCAATTAATTTAAATCAACATCAATTATCACCATCTCTATACTGATTTAATTTTATCAATTAAATCCCTTCACATACCTTAAATCACATAATATAATAAATAATTTAAAAAACCTTGATAATTTTTTCAATTAAATTCACATTTAATATTATTAAAGAAATCCTGGAAATTCGGATCCTCACATTCTTCCCCCCTTAACAGAATTCCGTCCTTGGAATCATAATTGCCGTAATAATCATACGTATTTTATTTATAGCATCTTGTAATACCTTTATCTTGATGAATAACAATTAATTCCATAATAATCATATTTTACTTCTTTAATATCCGTAACTTATAGGAATAATACCATAATTGTCATAACTGTCAGAATATTCCATTCTTATTACAATTCATAATTCCTTTGCAATATTGCATTTCACAATTCTCTAAAATTTTATTAATAATACTTTAATTCATTTATTGATATACTTATCAAGATTGTTTTTCATTCTCAGAAAAATGTCATTTCTTTAATCATACGTAACCTTACTCAATCTACTTATTTCATACTTTGCACCTTCATCCTCCTCTTCTTAATTCATATAAATCTTCTTCACATTTCATAATTCATTTCTTAATACCTTTATCATTCAACACTATATTTTAAATACCAACATTTACTTAATTCATTATAATCCTTATTTGGAAATTATTTCAAAAATCCTGGGTGTCACATTGTTCATGAGTTATAACAATATTATAATTGGTAAATAACCATTTATTTATAATTTTACAACATCTCTTTCTATTTTAGAATCGAAATATTTATACACTCCTAGTATGTCTTAATATCATACATAATACGACATTCTATTACAATCAACTTGTGTATTTAACACTCATATAACATACCAACTAAAGTCTTATACTACATAATCATTTACTTGTTCAATTCGGACTAATATCTACAACAAATATTTAGATCTTCAGTGAAAGTAATATGTTTTCCTGTTCCTTGATCTTTATCAAGAACTTTAAATAATTTGCACTATCTGAAAATGTTGGTTTAGGCAAGAGTGAGCACGACGTCCCAACAAGTCTAACAGATAGCACATAACACATAGTTCATGTTTATACATGCTTCTCATGCTTCATGCATTACATTATATGAATGCATCATGATTCTCATGCTTTGCATTTATTCATGCGACATACTGATCATGCATTGGAATGAATACATGACATATAGTTCAACTTATTCAATTAATTCACGCTTTCTATCATATACAATCAACACACCTCATATGGTTTCACAAAAACATATTGAATTCAAATTCTCACATGCTTCAATTGTACACGCAACAGTTATACACATATCAACAGTATCCGAAAAACTTGCCTAGTTTGCTTCTACCAGTTATGCTTATTTGCGTCTTTCGTTCAACCTACAATTTATATAGGAAATTGACATAATCATTAGATGCAATGATTATTACTTAGCCTTTATATAAGACTCTAACTTTAAATTATTATCTCTTAAGATGTCCGACAAACGAACCCTTAAGTTTCGGACAAAACCCTAGCCCAACCCCAGTTGGACATGTCGGGTATGCTCATCTAATTTATACATTCACTACACGTTCATCGTACGACCTACTTTGAATAAGTTGTCTAAATTAATCATAATGGACTATTTACATCTGTTTAATTTAATTAAACATTCTTCTTTTTCATAACTTAATGATTCAGATATTTAATAATGTACCAAATACCTCAAAATATTATCTACCTTTGATAACATACAATTATATTCAAATATTATTATCCATTAAATAATATTTTAAATCTCTTACTAATATTATTATTCATTTAATAATATTTTAGTCATTTATTAATATTATCAACCATTTAATAATATTTTAATCACTTATTAATATTATTATCCATTTAACAATATTTTAATCACTCATTAATATTATTAACCATTTAATAATATTTTAATCACTTATTAATATTATTATCCATTTAATAATATTTTAATCACTCATGAATATTATTAACCATTTAATAATATTTTAATCACACATTAATATTATTAACTATTTAATAATATTTTAATCACTTATTAATATTATTATTCATTTAATAATATTTTAATCACTTATTAATATTATTATCCATTTAATAATATTTTAATCACTCATTAATATTATCAACCATTTAATAATATTTTAATCACACATTAATATTATTAACCATATAATAATATTTTAATCACACATTAATATTATTATCCATTTAATAGTATTTTAATCACACATTAATATTATTAACCATTTAATAATATTTTAATCACTTATTAATATTATTATCCATTTAATAATATTTTAATCACACATTAATATTATTAACCATTTAATAATATTTTAATCACTTATTAATATTATTATCCATTTAATAATATTTTAATCACTTATTAATATTATTATCCATTTAATAATATTTTAATCACTCATTAATATTATTAACCATTTAATAATATTTTAATCACACATTAATATTATTAACCATTTAATAATATTTTAATCACTTATTAATAAACTCCATATATTAGTTTATTATATAAACACACTCATTTTTACACTTATATGAACTTAATTTTTCATAAAAATTCGACCCGGACCGAACCGACCCAACCAGGATAACAAAACATCACTATAAAAATCTGCGGGAGTGGCGAGGTCGCCCCGCAATGTGGCGCGGCCGCCCCAGCCTTGTAGCAAAATTTCACAGTTTGGGCTGTCCGACCCTCATTCGCTCCGACAGTCATAACTTTTTCATTTCAAAATATTTTGGGGTGATTCTTAAGTCCATTATCATCAGAATTTCCCCCTCTACAACTTCTCTTTAGATCACAAATCTAAATTCTAAATAGAATATGACTCAAAATTGATCACAAGGACAAAGTGAAAACTAACTTCACAAATCCTTCGTTTTAATGGTTCAAACTTGAATAAAATAAACTCTACACATCCAAATGACAACAACTCAGTGTTGTTGTCTTCCTAATTTCTTATTTTACAACATTTCATGGTTTGATCACATTTTTGAAAACATTTTGACAAGAAATTTAAGATCGAACCATCTAGGGTTTTTTACCAGTAACACAATAAGAAATTTTCTTCCATTTATTTGCATACCACTCATACCAAAACATGATTTAAACCTATCAAACCGTGATTCTACCAATATAACATAGCTTAAGACTTCTAGAGCATCAAAATAACTTTTGATCGGTTAAAAATATATTTTAACCGTTCAAATCATATCTAGACTACAAAAATGAACTTAAGAAGGGTTAGAGCACTTTTTTTTTAACCTTATGGACTTGTGTGCTCTTCTTCTTCTCCTTCCAAAGAATGATGTGAAGCTATGTGCCATCCACCAAGCTCCTCCTCTAGCAATCTCCTTTAACTCATAAGTGTTTACTTGCTTTTTTCTAGAATGCTCTTTATTTTCTCTCTTGTGCTCTAGCAAATGACCAAACAAACTCATGATTAATATAATTAACCTAATTAATTATATTTCATGACTTTCCTTCTTACTTCATATTTAAAATAATTAATTTATTAGTTTAATTTAGTACTAACTTACTCATCCTCTTATTTGACTAACAAACACGCTTTAGGTATATATATATATTAATATAATCACATTCACTTCTCAAATGAATTTATTTTCTTAATAAATTTTCTACATGCATCATTAAAATATTTTTAGATTTAATTTCTAATAAATAAATTATGTTAAAAAAAAATGTTTACTCATTTTCTACACATTTTACTTCTCCAATTATAAGTTTTAAACCTTAACCTTTAATTAAATCAATTAAGATATTATCTAAAATCTTAAAAATATTTGGGATATTACATTCACCCATTCTTATAAGAATTTCGTCCTCGAAATTATCTTATACACATTTCTACCAATTTTCATCTCTAAGTATAACTCTTTACTCATCAAATTCTATGACCACCATTTGCTAGGAAGTTCATACTTCTATCTTACAATTCCAGAACAATGGAATATCTTGCAGAAGAATAAATTGAAAATCAATATCTTACAAAAGAATAAATTGAAAATCAAAATTTTCATTAAAACTTTCATACTATTCTGAGGACTCATAAAGACCGTGAACATACATTTTCAGTATTTACAATACCCGGTAGACAGAAAACTGTCATTTCGTTTTGAATATTAACAATTAATACAATTGTAATATCCGGTACTCTAGGTGATTAGCTTATCGTACTTTTGCGTTGTGCACAACGACTTCACTCATGGTTGATCTCTTTGGATTTACCAGCCCATAATTTGTTATATCAGTATGCCACCACTTTTGGGCGCCCCCTCGCGGGTTCTTTATTCATGGCTCTGACATATCCCCCATTACGGGGTTGTTCACCTCAGATTTACTACAAAATTCCACTCTAGCATAAGTTGGATTGGAAAATAAAACTTGAGTCATTTCTGACCAAAAAGTGTTCAGTCAAAATAAATGACATATACTCACATCATTGAACTGTTCGTATATTACGATTCAAAAATTATTTCAGATTAATTAAAATAACTAAAATTCATTTATAGGACTTCATGATACCGCATCATCTAGACAGTACGTTGAGGATTTCGTCATTAATTCATGACTTCATGATACCGCACATCTTGACAGTACGTTGAGGATTTCGTTCTTTTCATCCCCACACAATGGCTTTAATGGCGTGTGATGATTTCGTAAATATATTTTGATATTTTCAAATCAATTTGTTTAGCCGAAACAATTAGCATAGACTATTCTTTAAACTTTTCAAAATACAGAAAATCATTTTATGACTTTGTCATACTACATCATATCGTAGTGGGCTTAAAAATACATCCAACACTAGGTTACTCTGCATTAATGACTCCATCGTTTATCATCTCTGCACTAAATGCATTAATGATTATTAAAACACATTTTGATATTTTCAAAAGCACAAAAGTGCGAATTTAGCAGGATTTTAAGAATTTCAAAGTCTAGCATAGCTAGAAGATTTAGAATATCCTAAAACCTCAAAATACCTCAAATTTCTCCTCATATTTTTCAGCTTAATAACTATATCTAGTATAGCTTTAATCTTGCTACTTAACTCCACCCATACTCACTGTTCATCAAACTACCACGTATTTAGGCTCCGGAACTTATCACAATCATATGGTTTGAGGAGCTTGTCCTAGTCAGACCAAAGTCGCCCATTCGCTGAGGGGCTCCACCACATAACTATGAGTCATGAACTTACCATGCGTGTCGGTTCTCAGAACACGAACTTATCTTAACATCCTCTACCTATTCGTTATACACATGAGAAAAGAATCACCTTTTCAACATACATATAACGAATAGCGCGACACCAGGTTTCAATCGATTATCACTATAGGAAGCTAAGTGGTCGTCAAACCAAACAATCTCCTGCCCATACAAGAAATTGGTCAACTCGGCCACTAATCAATATAGAAAGTTAAGCGGTCGTTAAACCAAGAACAAATTCTTTGCCCATACAAAGAACTGTTCAACTCAACCACTTAATTAATGTAGGAAGCTAAGCGGTTCTTAAACCAAGCGCAAACCCATTAAAGTAATTGTACAACTCAACCACTGATATGAGTCCTCAATTAAAAACCCACAAACCTCTAATTTTTCTTATCTGAATAAGAATTCTCTCCATTCATATTTTAGCATATCTGCCTCATTACGAGTTCATTTCTCTAGATCATTTCATGATCTCATTAGCATTTTCTTTATGCTTCTCAAAATCTTATCATAAGATATTTTTCTATCATTTCTTCAAATTAGGTACAACATGACCTTTTTCATCTCTCTTATATCTTCTCAAATCCATCTTTGGATAATCTTCTCTATATGAATTTTCCAAATTCATCTTTTATTACTTAAACTCTACCTGAGTTTATTCATTTTACTTATCTTCTACTACGGTTATAGCCTAAGGTACTCTTACCTAAGGTTTAAAACCTATCAGCTCTGATACCAACTTGTGACGACCCCAAATCCGGGTTACTTGAACCTCGGATCCGGTTCAACACGAGTACAACATTTTCCTTATTGTTCATGAATTACAACAATATTATAATTGGTAAATAACCATTTATTTACAATTTTACAACATCTCTTTCTATTCCAGAATCGAAATCTTTATACATTCATAGTATGTCTTAATATCATACATGATACGATATTCTATTACAATCAACTTGTGTATTTAACACTCATATAACATAACATACAAACTAAAGTCTTATACTACACAATCATTTACCTGTCCAATTCAGACTAATATCTATAACAAATATTTAGATCTTTAGTGAAAGTAATATGTTTTCCTGTTCCTTGATCTTTATCGAGAACTTCAAATAATTTGCACTATCTGAAAATGTTGGTTTAGGTAAGAGTGAGCACGACGACTCAACAAGTCTAACAGATAGCACATAACACATAGTTCATGTTTATACATGTTTCTCATGCTTCATGCATTACATTATATGAATGCATCATGCTTCTCATGCTTTGTATTTATTCATGCAACATACTGATCATGCATTGGAATGAATACATGACATACAGTTCAACTTATTCAATTAATTCAGGTTTTCTATCATATAGAATAAACACACCTCATATGGTTTCACAAAAATATATTTAATTCAAATTCTCACATGCTTCAAGTGCACACACAACAGTTATACACATAGCAACAATATCCGAAAAATTTGTCTGGTTCGCTTCTACCAGTTATGCTTATTTGCGTCTTTCGTTCAACTTACAATTTATATAGAAAATTGACATAATCATTAGATGCAATGACTATTACTTAACCTTTATATAAGACTCTAACTTTAAATTATTATCTCTTAAGATGTCCGACAAACGAACCCTTAAGTTCCGGACAAAACCCTAGCCCAACCCCAGTTGGACATGTCGGGTATGCTCATCTAACTTATACATTCACTACACGTTCATCGTACGACCTATTTTGAATAAGTTGTCTAAATTAATCACAATGAACTATTTACATCTGTTTAATTTAATTAAACATTATTCTTTTTCATAACTTAATGATTCGGACATTTAATAATGTACCAAATACCTCAAAATATTATCTACCTTTGATAACATACAACTATATTCAAATATTATTATCCATTTAATAATATTTTAAATCTCTTACTAATATTTTAGTCATTTATTAATATTATCAACCATTTAATAATATTTTAATCACACATTAATATTATTATCCATTTAATAATATTTTAATCACTCATTAATATTATTAATCATTTAATAATATTTTAATCACACATTAATATTATTAACCATTTAATAATATTTTAATCACTTATTAATATTATTATCCATTTAATAATATTTTAATCACTTATTAATAAACTCCATATATTAGTTTATTATTACAAGCACACTCATTTAATTTTTCATAAAAATCCGGCCCGGACCGACCCGGACCGAACCGATCCGATCCGACTTGGACAACAAAACATCACTAAAAAAAATCTGCGGGAGTGGCGAGGCCGCCCCGCAAGGTGGCGCGACCGCCCCAGCCATGCAGCAAAATTTCACAGTTTGGGCTGTCCGACCCTCCTTCCATCCGACAGCCATAACTTCTTCATTTCAAAATATTTTCAGGTGTTTCTTGAGTCCATTATCATCAGAATTTCTCCCTCTACAACTTCTCTTTAGATCAAAAATCTAAATTCTAATAGAATAGGACTCAAAATTGATCACAAGGACAAAGTGAAAACTAACTTCACAAATCCTTCGTTTTAATGGTTCAAACTTGAATAAAATAAACTCTACACATCCAAATGACAACAAATCAGTGTTGTTGTCTTCCTAATTTCTTATTTTACAACATTTCATGGTTTGATCACATTTTTGAAAATATTTTGACAAGAAATTTAAGATCGAACCATCTAGGGTTTTACCGGTAACACAATAAGAAATTTTCTTCCATTTATTTGCATACCACTCATACCAAGACATGAGTTAAACCTATCAAACCGTGATTATACTAATATAACATAGCTTAAGACTTCTAGAACATCAAAATAACTTTTGATCGGTTAGAAATATATTTTAACCATTCAAATCATATCTAGACTACAAAAATGAACTTAAGAAGGGTTAGAGCACTTTTTTTTAACCTTATGGACTTGTGTGCTCTTCGTCTTCTCCTTCCAAAGAATGATGTGAAGCTATGTTCCATCCACCAAGCTACTCTAGCAATCTCCTTCAACTCACAAGTGTTTGCTTGATTTTCTCTAGAATGCTTTCTATTTTCTCTCTTGTGCTCTAGCAAATGACCAAACAAACTCATGACTAATATAATTAACCTAATGAATTATATTTCATGACTTTCCTTCTTACTTCATATTTAAACTAATTAATTTATTAGTTTAATTTAGTACTAACTTACTCATCCTCTTATTTGGCTAACAAGCACGCTTTAGGTATATATATATATATATATATATATATATATATATAATCACCTTCACTTCTCAAATGAATTTATTTCTTTAATAAATTCTCTACATGCATTATTAAAATATTTTCACATTTAATTTCTAACAAATAAATTATGTTAAAAAAAAATGTTTACTCATTTTCTACACATTTTACTTCTCCAATTATAGGTTTTAAACCTTAACCTTTAATTAAATCAATTAAGATATTATCTAAAATCTTGAAAATATCTGGGATATTACAATTATTACTTATATATATTATTATAATTTATAAATAAATTAATATATAATTATTATTTATAAATTATAATTATATATATTACTAATCAGTCTTGCTTTTGCGGTATTTTGGGTTCGGTATGGGTTCGGTAATTTACCGATGAACACCCCTAGCTATAAGTGGTTTAATTATTGAAACTTAATCCATATCAATGTTGTTTATGTATTCACACGTAGTGCATTTGAAGTTTTATAGTTCGTTTGATTTATGAGCTGTTTAAGAATTTTAAGCTAATTATTTTGGCTAGACACCGTATGTATAAATTCATTAACTTGAATATTTTTAAAAGCTTATTCAAATCATTGGTTGGTGCGGATTCTTATAGTAAGACTGAAAACGAACAACCCTAAATATGGGAATTATATTCGGGAAACCGACCATTGCACAAGATATCTGAATGTTATGCATATACATAGGGTACAAGAGACTGATCCCCTCGAATACCAAAACAATAAAAAAGGTCAGATACATATCTAATTTACCTTAATTATTAGTTCATGATCATTAGTGGACACTCAGTAGTAAAGACTTAAACAATTCTATTAATTGAAACTTGATTCTCATTCTTTCACAATTATTATATATTGTTAAAATGTAAGAAGTTAATTCTATTCAATCATGATATATCATTCTTATAATTTATTGTTCTTAAACTTGCTGAGCAAGCTAGTTAATCACATTTGCTATATCATGAACTATTTTTCAACTAAGCCCGAGTGCTCCAGGAAGGATAAGGGTAAGGGAAAAGCTAAAGAGTAAAAATTGTATGCTAGTAGCTTATTGTTTAATATTTGTTTTGATGTTGTAAATCTTATGTGAACCCTTAAGATATGTATTGATTATATTAAGGTTAGAAGACCTTGAGATTGTATTACCTTTTTATAAGAAATAGTTATGTATTATTCCGCTAAGTTAATGAGGATTATGTATTTAAATGTTAAATATGTATTGGATTATGAGCACTAAACTCGAGGTTATGGAACTTAGATTTAGGGGTGTCACAGATTTGTTTCAAAGCTGTAGGTTATAAAACTTTAGGTTGTGAAACCTTAGGATATAACCTTAGAAGAGTCAACTCATTTAAACTTTTAGGTGATCGATTTTGGAAATTAATCAAGTTGAGTGCTAATACAATTACATATACTTTCATTTCATCAATGGATATATTTTATTACGATACTAATGTCATTTTGTTTATTTTATGATGTAGGATGCTTGATATTAGTGAGCCGAGTCATACTGTGGAGTAGGAATTCATAGATATTCAGGTGGATGGTATGGGAACTACTGTCAGTGACATCATTGAGGAGCTGACCACTAGGAATGATGAACTAGAGAATAGAGTCAAGCATTTGGAGGAGGAGAATCTGAACCACCAGAATATGGAGGATCAGTACAAGGCGTTGGCATATCAATTCTCGGGAGAGAACACTGAGTTGAATGATTAGGTAGCATATTTAGAGAAGTAGGTGCAGGAGTATGTAAACTTCGTTGAGCATATTGGGGCATTGACCCATCAATTGGTAGATCAGGATACCGAGCTACATGCTAAGTTAGTAAAGTCAGAGGCTAAGTTAGCAGAGGCTCAGTTGAAGGTTTAACAGATGCAGACTTAGAAGCAGGCTATTGAGGCTTACTGGCAGGAAGAGATAGAGGCGAGGATTACGATGGAGGCACAGAGGGATATCGCTCATGGATAGATGCTAGAGCTAGATGACAAGGTTAGAGAGAAGATGGTGAAGATTGATAGGGTCAGCTATGCCTATCACTCTTCATTCGACAGACTTCGGAGTAGGGTGTATTACTATCCAGCTGAGGAGGGTTAGTCCAGACACACTATCAGTAAGAGCTTGGTGATGGCTACAGGGTATGAGGAGTATGATGATGCGGGTCGTCGGGGGATGTGCAATCATTAGTTAGTAGTTATTTTATGCCGATGTATGTATAGATACACTAACTTTTGTTTTGACAGAGGGTTAGTATGCTTGTAAATCCAAACTCTAGGAGTTTGTGTTTATGTTAGATCCCATCTTTTGTAGCCTTTCAGAGATAGAGACATTTATAACAGTATGCTTGTGATGTAATATACTATGCACTATATTTTGGCACATGAATATAAATGCAGTTATGCTTATATGTGCTAATGGGATTAATGGTGCTTTAGTTCTTTAAAATGCTGAAATAATGAAACAAAATAATAATAATAAAAAAACTAAAATTCTCTTTTAAATAGAAAATGCCACCACATAGAAGGAATCAACCACCACCACCAGAGGAGTCTATTAATGCAGAAGGGGGACCATTGAACCTAGTACAAGAATTCGTGGAGTTTCTTTTGAGAGCATTCCATAATTGAAACACTAATGTCATGGGAGCACTAAACCCAACCGCCCCACTGGCGAATTTTAAAGACTTTAAAATGGTAGGACCACCGGAGTTTAAAGGAATGGTTGATCCAATGGAAGCATAGATGTGGATAGAGAAAATTGAGAAGGTGTTTAAGGTTGCACGTGTGGCGGAGGAACAAAAGACGGTATTTTCCACTTTCATGATGATGGGGGAGGCAAACTGTTGAACATTGCATGTTTAATTTGATGATAAGAATTAAGATTATTAAATGCATCCATTAGCAGAATTATAAAGACCTTTGATTTTGTATAATGTACAAGGACTTAGCTAGATAAGATCAAAGCTGTTAGGTTGATCTTTTGATATAAATTTGTTGAATTGTAAAGTCCTTTGTGATGTACAAAGACTTAGATTTAAATAGATCAAAACTGTTAGGTTGATTTTGTGTTATAAACTAATCGTAGAATGGACTCTACGATTATGCTCAAGGAAGACTACGACCAACAGACTCTACGACCAAAGCAAGCAACCGCAGAATAGACTCTACGACTTCGCGTCAAGAAGACTGAATGACTTAATCTAATTGTAGAATGGACTCTACGACTATGATCAATACAGACTCTACGACCAAAGCAAGCAATCGTAGAACGGACTCTACGACCAACAGAGTAACAGTAGAGTAAACTCTACGATGTCAATGAGAGATGATCTATTGCAGAACAATCACAACAGCAAGAATATTCGTAGAGTTGATCATGGAGGGTCATTGAGCAAAAAGGCAAGAGACATTACGATCAGAACCTTGAACCAAAAAGAATCAGAAGCTATTTCGTTCAAAGGTACAATCTGCATTGATGTGACAGAAGAGCTACTGCTAATCGATCAAGGTCAGAAAAGTCAAGGAACTGACCCAAGCGCACTATACAACAGAGAGAAGACTTTCGAGGCAGTAAAGTCAGAGGACTGTGTCCTATAAGTCTTATAATATGGAAGGACCAAACGACTCCATGAAAGTTGGTAGAAACCTACTACTGACATGACTGACCCCAAGAAAAAAGAAAACACCTTTTGTGGACTAAAATAGCATATCAATTAATACCTCATCAGAGCTTTAATAAGCTATATTAATATAATATTCAGAAGCTCTCCTCTGTGAGGTAACGGGAAGAAACTGATGCAAAGAGCAGACACTCCAACAGGAAGAAAACAGAAGCTCTGATATAAAGCTCCCAGATCTGAAGAAGAAAAGATGCAGAAAAACACAAGAAAGAGAGCAATACGCAAGAAGTCAAAAAGATCAAAACCAAAGAGGAGTCTTGCCTCACTACTGAGTTCTTCAGAAACATATGCTAAACGCAACTCAGTAATACACCCAAATCATAACTATTCACGTTAAAAGTTCTTAGTGAACTAGAGTATCCAAGTCTACTGGACTTGAAGAGTTCTTCGTGAACTAGAGTTCCAAGACTGTTGGTCTTGAAGGAATCTAAGTGATTCAGAAATTGTAAAAGTATCCTCAGTGGATTTGCTGCTTGAAGAGCAGAACAGTGGAGTAGGAGTCTTGTGAACTCTGAACCACTTTAAATCTCGTGCTGTTTATCTTGTGTGTTTTAACTGCTATATCTGCTATATAATTGCTTGCTAAATTATTACTTTTACAAAACAAGAAGGGGCAACTAAATCACATTCCACTGTGCTAAACTTATTGATTAAATATTCATTATATCTTCAAAGGAAGAAGTAAAAGAAAAAAAAAGTTTTAAAGAATCTATTCAACCCCCCCTTCTAGATATCTTTCGTGTCATTGGGAACTAACAATTGGTATCAGAACAGGTTCTCACATTTAAAGCCTTAAAAGCTTGAGTAGATCAAATGACACTCAACAAGAACGGATCAGAACTCGGTGGAGGTAACAGACCACTTATGTGTAACAAAGAAAAATTTGCTAACTGAAAAGTTCGCATGCAGGCTTACATGGATGCTATAGATGATGAACTGTTCGAGACAGTGCTAAATGGGCCGATCATACCAATGAAGTTTGCACTATCAACTGAAGATCCAAGCAAGCTAGTAGCAAAGAAAATAGACGAATGGACAGACAATGAAAAGAAGGATGTTTAAAGAGACAAAAGGGCTAAGAACATCTTATTTCAATCTCTAGATGATGATCTATTTGAGAACGTTGTCAACTGTAAAACAACTCAAGAAGTCTGGCAAACTCTGTTGATCATGCATGAAAGAACAGAAGAAGTCAGAGAAAATAAGCAATCACTGCTTGTTCAGCAGTATGAAATGTTCACCCACATCTCAGGTGAAAACATTACAAACACCTATGAGAGATTTAACTTGCTACTAAACTCTCTCAGATCTTATGGAAAAGTTTATCCAAACCGAGATCTCATTATTAAATTCATGAGATCTTTGCCACGCAAATGGGATGCCAAAACCACAGCCATCCGGCAGTCAAAGAACCTGCACGAGATGACTGTACAACAGCTATATGGAAATCTGCTCACCTACGAGCTGGAGCTAAATCAAAGAGAAGAGACTCTATCTGGGAAAAGAAAGAAGGAGAAAAACCTTGCTCTTAAAGCCTCAACCTCAACTCACAGAAGCAATCACAAGGATAACTCTGACTCCGACAAGGATGAATCAAATGATGATGAAGGAGCTGCCATGCTAGTCAGACATTTTAAAAGATTCATCAACAGGAACAGAAATCAGACCTCAGAAGTTCAGAAGCAACAACAGCAAAGAACAACCAAATGACCTTTGCTATAATTGCAAAAAGCCAAGTCACTTCATTGCTAAATGTCCAAAACCCTTAAGAGAAGAGCTAAGGAGGGACAAAACAAAAGCAAATCCAAAAAGGGTATTCAAGAGCTTCCACAAGCAAAAGAAGAAAGACAAAAGCTTCATAGCTGAAGGCTACTGGAGTGACTCAGAAGAAGAACTAAATTATGAGTCAAGTGACGATGAAGTGCCACAGAAGGCCAACTTGTGCTTAATGGCAAACGAAGAAGGAAGCAGCAAAAAGGAATTCAACAAAGATGAGGTATTTGATTTCTACTCTCCAGAATTAAGCATTGATGATCTTAGAGAAGGCATGTATGACTTAATGGTAGAATTACTCAAATACATGAAAATGTTCAGAAGGTTATCTAAAGATTACTCTCATCTAAAAGAGGATAAAGAGAAAATAAACATAGAATTAGAAGCCTCACTTCAAACTGCAAAACTTTATTCTAGTCTTGAGATTGAGAATGAAAGACTAAAAGAGATAAATAATTTAAGCATTCATAAAGAGTCTTCACTAGCCTCCAAGATTCAGGAACTAGAAAAGACAATTTTCATGTGGAACAAGTCTAGTTTGTCTATGGACACCCTGATCTCAAGTCAAAGAGATGTGAATGACAGATCAGGATTAGGATTTGAGAATTCATTCTCAAAGCCTAACATGGAGAAGTATATGGAAATAAATGAAGGCAAATCCTTTAATCTTGATAAAGGAATTGTGTTAATCAAATCCTCATATTCTATATCTTCCAGCTGTCCACACTCTGCTAAGCCTGCTATCATTTTAGACAATAAAACTCGCATTGGTCTGGGGTTCAGAAAATTGAAAAACAAGTCAAGCAAAACTCACTCTACGAACCATCCACACAAAAATCGTAGAGTTTACTATCACTCTACGAATCATGAGAATAATAGAGTAATATGGAAACAGAATGTAGATCAACAAAATCAAAGGAATATGAGCAATCATAATCCATACAAGTCTTGGACAAATAAGAATTCACAAATGCACACATATCATCGTCAATATTATATCAATCATAGACACCATCATAAAAATGATAAATATTTGTCAAGATATCATAGACTGCAAGGATCTAAAATCAAATAGATTTGGGTCCCAAAAGGTACTAACAAAACAGGACCTAAACAAATATGGGTACCAAAATGAAGATTGATTTGTTATGCAGGTAAAGAGATCCATATGGTATTTTGACAGTGGATGCTCAAGGCACATGACAGGAGACAAGGTTCTTCTGTTAGATTATAAGGAAAAAGATGGACCTGCTGTCATTTTTGGAGACAACAACTTTGGGAAAACCAGATGTTATGGCTCAACTGGAAATGGTGCAATATCTTTCAGTAAAGTGGCTTATGTTGAGGACTAAAGCACAACTTGCTAAGTATCAGTCAATTCTGTGACAAAGGATATTAAGTCACTTTCCTCAACAACCAATGCCAAGTTAGAGATTTGAAGACTAACTCTCTAAAGCTAGAAGGAGTTCGAGAAGGAAATGTCTATGTGGTCAACCTTGCTCAATTAAGTTCAGATGAGACAATTTGTTTTCTTGTTAAAGCCTATGAAGATATGTGCTGGCTCTGGTACATGAGGTTATCTCATCTTAACTTCAAGAGTATTTCAAAGCTTGCCTTTAAAGATCTAGTAAAAGGATTGCCAAAGCTAAATTTCATCAAAAAAAAACCCTGCAAAGCTTGTCAGTTTGGAAAACAAACAAAGACTTTATTCTAGAGCAAGACAATAAACTCAAATGATAGAGCTCTTTAATTACTTCACATGGATTTATTCGGGCCTATCTCGACGACTAGCCTTGGAGGAAAGCGATACTCTCTAGTGGTAGTAGATGACTACACTAGATTTACATGGGTATCCTTTCTAAGCTCTAAAGATGAAACCATTTCACATCTTATCAAGCTCTTCAGACTAATCATGAATGAAAAAGGCGAGCAGATCAAGGCCATCAGAAGTGATCATGGAAGAGAGTTTGACTTCTCATATATGGACCAGTTCTGTGAAGAAAATGGAATAAATCACAACTTCTCAGTCCCAAGGACGCCTCAACAAAATGGAGTAGCATAAAGGAAGAATAGGACTCTTATTGAAGCAGGAAGAACCCTGTTAGTAGCAGCCTGTCTTCCTGAATATTTCTGGGCTGAAGCCATTAGTATTGCATGCTACACTCAAAACAGGTCACTCATACACTCAACATTGAAGAAGACTCCGTACGAATTATGGAAAGGAAGAAAGCCAAACATAAGTTATTTTCATGTGTTTGGTTGCCTATACTACGTACTCAACAATGGCAAGAAGCATCTAACTAAATTTCAGCCAAAATCAGATGAAGGAATCTTCCTTGGCTATGCAACAGATAACAGAGCATTCAGGGTGTTCAACAAGGAATCCTTAACTGTTGAAACCTCCATCCATGTCACATTCGATGAATCAGATCCTGAAAAGAAAAGATCAACATTCAACGAGTCATCAGACACAAGCTCAACGATCGAAGAACTCAAAATCGTAGAGTCTGACTCTACGACCATAAAACCAGCAACAGAAATCATTGAACAAGTAGAGGAAATCGTAGAGCACACCACACCAGACAATGAAACTCTACGATCAGAACAAGAAGCTGATTTAGAGGAACTAAGATAAGAAGGCACCAGAACAAACGTTCCTTACAGAATAAAGTGGACCAAAGATCACACTCAAGATCTAATTATTGGAGATCCAAACACTGGAATCAAGACAAGAGCTGCAACTTCAAATGAATGCTTTTACCTAAGCTTTCTCTCTCAAGTGGAACCCAAGAAGATCGAAGAAGCTTTAGGAGATTCAAGTTGGATAGAGGCCATGCAAGAAGAGCTAAATCAATTTGAAAGGAGCAAAGTTTGGAGATTAGTTGCCAGGCCTCAGCATAAACCAGTCATTGGCACCAAATGGGTTTTCAGAAACAAGATGGATGAAAATGGTGTGATAGCAAGAAAAAAAAGCAAGATTGGTGGCCAAAGGTTACTCTCAAGAAGAAGGAATTGACTACGATAAAACTTATGCTCCAGTTGCCAGATTGGAAGCCATAAGGATCTTCCTTGCCCATGCTGTACACATGAAGTTCAAAGTCTTCCAAATGGATGTCAAGAGTGCCTTTCTGAATGAAGAACTTCAAGAAGAAGTCTACGTGGAACAACCTCCAGGTTTTATCAATCAAACATTTTCAAATTATGTCTATAAATTAGATAAAACACTATATGGTCTAAAACAAGCACCTAGAGCATGGTATGAAACCTTAACTAACTTTCTCATTGAAAAATGATTCACTAGAGGAATAGTAGATACTACCTTATTTTTAAGAAAACATAAGGATAAAACACTGCTAGTTCAAATTTATGTAGATGATATCATATTTGGTTCTTCTGATGAAAAATTATGTGAAAGATTTGTCAAGCTTATGCAGAGCAAGTTTGAAATGAGCATAATGGGAGAACTCAACTTCTTCCTTGGACTTCAAGTAAAGCAGACTAATGAAGGCATATTCATTAATCAAGCCAAATACATCAAAGACTTATTAAAGAAGTATGACATTGAATCTGCAATTATCATGAAAACTCCTATGCCACTTGCCACCAAGCTCGACAAAGATAAAAATGGATGCAAAATAGATAGAAAGAGCACAAGTGGAACTTGCCAGATGCTTGGCAACAGACTTGTCTCTTGGTTTAGTAAGAAGTAGAACGCAGTATCCACTTCAACTGCAGAAGCTGAATATATAGCCGCAGGCAGTTGCTGTGCACAAATCCTATGGATGAAGACTCAGCTTGCAGACTATGGGTTTGAGCTTAATTCTATTCCTATATATTGTGATAATACAAGTGCAATTGCTATAACTCATAACCCTATCATGCATTCAAGAACTAAGCACATAGATATAAGATATTATTTCATTAGGGATCATGTACAAAATGACAATATATCACTTCACTACATCCCAACTGAAGATCAACTAGCAGATGTGTTTACAAAACCTTTAGATAAATCAAGATTTAATAAACTTATAAGTGAGTTAGGAATGCTAAATCTAGACCCTTAATATATATCATGCTTTTGGAAGATACTAACTCTGCAGGAAGAAAAGTGTGCAAGGAAAGTAAGTAAAGGACAAGTACGTAAAATTCACTCAACGATCGACAAGCAAAGGATCGTAAAGTACGCTTAAGATCGTAGAGATCACTAAACGATCAACAAGTCAAGAATCGTAGAGCACACTACAAACCGTAGAGCTCATTGAGGTTGTCAAGCCAAGGATCGTAGAGTACTCCTCAATCGTAAAGCTCTGGGGAAACTAGGGGCAAAATGGTCATCAACCAACTGAAATGCTCATATCAGAACTTGACACGCATCTCAGCAAACATAGAGGAAAGTTTTAAATACTTTAAAAACTGCACGTCGTTTATTTCTTCAAAAATCAAAAATCTAAATCTCTCTATCTCTCTCTCTCTCTCTCTCAATCCTAAACCCTATGCTATCATAGCTTGTCCGAGAGTTCTACATCAATGGATCCTATGCTAACGGAACTCTAACCACCACAGTAAAAGGGGTTTAGCTCAACCTCACTGCTGAAGAATTTAACCTAGCCCTAGGTTTCAAGCAAGGGGCCTCACATATCTAAATATGGTGAGTACCGAAGAAGGCCTGAGAAGAATGCACCACCAAAAGAATCCAGGACTGAAAGGTTTGAAGAAGAAAGAATTTCCTCAGAAATATGAGTTTCTGGCTGATGTTGTAGGTAAATGCCTCCTCTACAAAGACTCAACTCATGACTCAGTCAGTGAGGTGCAACTGAAATTAATGAAAGTTATAGTCAAGAAGATAAACATCGACTATGGCTCATTGCTGTTGGAATGGATAGGGAACTGGGTCCAAAATGCAGAAAAAACAAAGGGGACTAGAAAAATATTCCATGGGAGATTCATTGTAATATCCCAGATATTTACAAGATTTGTAAATAAGATTTTAAATATAAATTAAAGGTTATGGTTTAAAACCTAGAGTTGTAGAAGTGAGATGTGTGAAAAATGGGTGAACATTTTTTTTAATATAATGTATTTGTTAGAAATTAAATGTGAAAATATTTTAATGATGCATGTAGAGAATTTATTAAGAAAATAAATTCAATTGAAAAGTGAAGGTGGTTATATTAATATATATACACCTAATGTGTGTTTGTTAGCCCAATAAGAAGATGGGTAGATTAAATACTCAATTAAACTAATAATTTAATTAGTTTAAAATGTGAAGTAAGAAGGGAAGTCATGAAATATAATTAACTAGGTTAATTATATTAGTTAAGAGTTAAAGTTATAGAAAAACTAGAATGATTGTCTAGAATGACAATATTATGAAGTTAATTAATTAAGTAATTAACTTAATTATTAAGTTGTTATATAGAGTCCATTAATGGATTTAATACAAGACCAATATGAGGATACTTGCATGAAGATGGGTAATTAAATAATAAGCCCAAATATTATAGTCCAAGAGGTAATTAATATAAGTCCAATTAAATTATGTTGACAAGTATTGTATATAATGTGGTGGTAATCCAATTAAATTAATTACCTAGCCAAAGTTATAAAGATGTGTGAGTTGTGTTGGGTAGCCCAAATAATTAAATAAGGGAGCCCAATGCAAAATAAACTAGTAGCCCAAATATTTAGTCTAAATTTAAAAGTCAAATGTTGGTCAATATGTTGGGAGAATAAATTCAAGTATTGTTAAGTGTAGAGAATTAACTAATGTAGGGTTAATTGAATAACCCTAGTTGGTAGACAAGAGAGAGTATTAACCAAACATTGGTTAATTGCTAGGTGAATGAATGTGATGATGAAAATTAACTATGGATGAGTTAATTGAGTAACCCTAGGTAGTAAATAAATTAAAGATTTAACTATGCATGGGTTAGTTGTAGGAAGAATATTATAGATACAATTATGTATGTATATAAATCACCAATATAGAATTGGTAGGTAACCATGGGTTGGATGTTGTAGAGAATTAACCATACCTTGGTTAATTGAGGAAATGATAAAATAAGTATATCTATTTATATGATGAGTTTAGACCATGGTTGGGTGTGTGGACCAACCTAGGTCATTTTAATGTAGAGAGTTAACCACATTGTGGTTAGTTGTTGTGAGATATATAAATATGTATATATAAATAAGATGAGCCTTAACTAAGGTTGGGTATTGTGTGACCAAGGTTAAATGTTGGTGAGTTTGGTGATTGAGTGTTATATACTCAATTGGTTACTTGTTTTGCTAGCTTGGAAAATTGCAAGTAACATGTCACACCATGGTCAATCAAGCTAGTCATTCCAAATGGTCATTCATGCAATAGTAAGCTCAATTAAGCCCTAATTTCACCAACATTGGTGAATTAGAAAAGTTAATGAGATATTAGTGGAGGGCTATAAATAAGACATCTCACACTTGTGCTATGTTTGTTAGTCTTTTTACTAGAAAAGCTAGAGATAGAGAAAATAGAGAAAAACTCTAGAGAAAAAGAAAAAGAAAGTTAGATCTTGTGAGCATTGATGGTTGAATGATCTTGGAGCAAGGTTTAAAGATGGAGGTCTCATCAAGAGGAAGCTATCTATGTAGGAAGATTGATCATCCAAGCCTTTTCAAAGTTCTAACAAAGAGGATAATCAACAAAAGGTATAAAATATTATAGCTTGGTATTGTTCTTTGGGTACTATGTAATTTCTTTGGTAGAAAACTAATTTTCAAAATCTAAAAAGGTAGAAACATGCTAGATTGATATATCTAGGGTTACATGGGTTTAATATGAATTTTTGGGTGTATTTATGTGGAAAGATTTCATCAAAATCATCAAATAAGTTTTTACCGACGAAAACCAAGTAACCAAAATCATGGCAGCCACTCCCGAAATTTCTGGGCATGATCCGTAAGTCGGATTCATGATCCGTAAATTTTTGGTGTTAGATGCGTGGGATATGAAGATTCTCCGAGTGGAATCACTTCGATCCGATTTAAAATGAGCAAGTTATGATTTTTCAACCAAAACACACCCACTGTTTTAGGGCTGTGCATAATAGTCTGGTTTGGAGCCAATTTCCGTGACCAAAAAAAATCCAAATTTGATGTTTGATGACAGAAAAATATAGTTCGGGAAGTTACGAATCCATAAATACCAAATAGGCCTCAATCGGACTTGTGGATTTCATTTTATTCCAGTTCCCGTCGGAGACCCCAAGTCTGGAAAACTCAGAAAGTAATCTGTCTATTTTTTTAAAAAAACCGGCCGGTTCGGTTTTTTTCGGTTTTTCATGATTTCTAGGTAGGGCTGGTTCGGGCATTTTTAGGCTGGTTCTTGGGTTGATTCCAAAAGAGAAAATGCTTATAATTTTATAAAGAAAATTATCAAAATTTAAAATCCGAATTTTTTTGTAATTTGGTATTTATTAGAATTAATGGTGGATTAAAGATTACTAAATTGCTAATAAGTATGGGAAAATTATTTTTAATTTTAGAAAAATAATATTTGACCTATTGGCATGCTAGTTAAGTGTTATAAAATAAATTTTGAAATTATTGGAGTGATTCACTATATATTAGCTATTTATTAGTGTATAAATAGGCTAATAATCTAATTAAATATTATTTAATAAATATTAAATAATATATGAAGTTATGTAATTAATTAATTATGATTTAATGAATATTAAATAATAATTAAAGGATGTTAAGATGAATAAGCTAGTTATTTATTATTTAATTGCACTTAAATAATAAGTAAAGTTAAATAAATAATTAATTATTATTTAAATTAATATTAAATAATAATTAAAGAATATTAAAGTTAGAAAGCTAATTATTTATTTTTTAATTAATATTAAATAATAAGTAAGGTTAATTAAGTAATTAATTATTATTTAATTAATATTAAATAATAATTAAAGGATAATTAAGGTTAATAAACTAATTATTTATTATTTAATTAATATTAAATAATAAGTAAGGTTAATTAATTAATTAATTAATACTTAATTAATATTAAATAATGAGTTCGGATAATTAGTTAATTAATTATTATTTAATTCATATTAAATAATAATTAAATGGTAATTAAGTGGAATAAATTATTACTTAATCGAAAGAAGATTATTAAGTAATTAAAATATATTGATAATATTATTGACTAACTATTAAATGATAATAGTTAAGAATTAAATCATTATTCAATAATTAATAATGATATGTAATTAATTTAAAATATTATTAAAGGATTAATAATATTATTTAGCATTTAATTAACTATTAAATAATAATAGTTAAGAGTTAAATCATTATTAAATAAATAATAATGATAAATAAAGATTTAGAATATTATTAAAGAATTAATAATATTGTTTAACAAGTAATTAACTATTGGGTAATAATAGTTAAGGGTTGAATCGTTATTAAATAATTACTAATGATACGTGAGGATTTCAAATATTATTAAATGATTGATAATATTGATGAACAATTAAATTATTATTAAAATGATTGATAATAATGAGAAGTCAATTAAAATATTATTAAAGGGTAATAATATTAGCAAGCAATTAAATTATTATTAAAAGATTAATAATAATGATTAAGGTAAAATATTATAAAAAATAAATTAATAATAGTAATGATTATTTAAAGTGTTATTTAACAATTAAATAACATTATAAGTTATTACTAATTGATAGTAAAATTTAAAATATTATCCAAGGTGGGTAATATTATGATAGGTATCGAGATAAATGATGTGATTAAGTTAAACCAAGGGTATGGTCCATTAGTGATTAATTGGTGGATCGACCTAAATAAATATAGGGTCCAAATTTTAATGCAGTGACATTAATAAATGTCAGAATTGCATAGTTTCGAACAAAAGATTTATGGTGTTGAATATGAAACACTGAGTCAAGTCAAAGAGAGACTAAAATATGAAATTAACCTTATTAAATAAAGGGGGTGATAAGAAGAAATAAATATCTTTAAAATAAGATTTAGTATTGAGTCAAATTTTGACTGATATTTTGCACCATTGATCTCACATACCGTGTAGGTGGTGCAAGGAACGTGAAAGATTAACGTAAGCTGGTTATACAAGTACATGCAAGTTTTTCAGAACGTGTTGTATTATGTGCATGAATTATAAGTTTGTTATTAAACTGAGATGTGCTCATACGTGGTTATGTGCAAAGATGTTTTAATGTGCCTTTGTGCAATAAGTTGATTTGAACTGTTGATATGCGGTAGTTGATTTAAGACAATTGTTCTGCATTGAACTATATGTCATGATAGAGGTTAGACATGAAGCATAGATTAAATGCGAGGCATGATATGCATGAGCAGTATGTCATAAACTGAAATGCATGAAAAACATGATGTTACTATAAATTGTAAATTTTATGTGAAGCATGTAATGTGTTATGTGTAGCTGTTGAACTTGCTGAGCCGTCGTGCTCACTCTTGCCTAAACCAACATTTTCAGATAAGGTTAGTTACCTGAAGTTCTCGATAAAGAACAAGGAACAGGAAAATATACTCCTTCCATTGAAGATCTAAATATCTATTGTAGATATCAGTCCGAATTGGACAGGTAAATGATTCTGTAGCATAAGACTTAGTTGGTATGTTATATGAGTATTAAATACTCAAATTAGTTGTAATAGAATGTCGTATCATGTATGATATTGAGACATACTAGGAATGTATAAAGATTTCGATTCTGGAATAGAAAGAGATGTTGTAAAATTGTAAATAAATGATTATTTACCAATTATAATATTGTTGTAATTCATGAACAATAAGAAAAAGGTTGTACTCGTGTTGAACCGAGTTCGAGGTTCGGGGGACCCGGATTCGGAGTCGTCACATTCATCATCATTCTCCTTAGATCTTCATTGGGGGATATGATTGAGCACGATGAAGGAGAATCCCTCAATACTAACAAGAGAATAACCCAGAGACTCTTTGAAAATTGGAGGAGGAATTTAGTTGAAAATAGGAAACTATCCCGGTCAGGGGATAGTGAAGGAACGCAGAGTGGTGCAGGACCATCACTATTGAAGAACACACCTGCAGAAGGAGAATCTCAAGAGGTCAGCAAGCAATCTCTGGGTCTCATCATAAAGAGGAAAGGAAAGAGAGTCCTTGGGATTGAAGAACCTCAAGGCTCATCAAATGAGGCTCCTGATGCTGCTCCTAAAGAAAAAGCTGCCTCAGAAGATGAAAATTCAGATTTGCGAAGGGAAACTCACAGCAAGTATGAAGCTAAAGAGGCCACTCCAAAAGAGCCAACAAGAAAGAGAAGAAGGCTAGTAAAATTAGCCGACAAAGGCTCAGTAGCTAAGGGGGAGCTACTTGAAAAATCTGACATTGCTCCAGTTGAGAAGGAGTCATCTGAAGCAGCTTTGCTTATGGATGCTCAAACTAAGGGGGAGCCACCAGTTGTTCATGAGACAGCAGATGCTCTGGCTGAGGGGGAGACTCGAGAAAACATTTCAATCCCTTATGCCACAATGAATAATGATGAAGAGGATGACATTGAAATAGTGGCCGTCGGAAGAAATGAGCAAAGGCACCTCGACTTCAATTGCCTGCTAAAATTCTTACCACTGATGCCATTCCATCGAGCTCTGGTGCACAATGCGTGGGATCAGCACTTCTGGAGCTTCAAAGCATACCTTAATGTTGTGGTTATTGCTCAAGGCTATCCTTAGAATCTATTCTTTGCCCAGAAGCTCATCTCATACAGCCCCTTTTCACATTCGTTAGGGCAAAAGGTACATTTTATTCCTCTAGCCCTTATATATAATCATGCACCTTTTTGGACATTCAATAAATTTGAGGAACTGTCAAATGCTAACCCTGGAACAAGCTCTACTTCCACAAATTTCCCGGTCGTAGAGTCCCCACACTCTACGACTGTTGGCCAAGAATGCCTGAATGATCAAGACATAGAGTGCCCTCCAGACTCTCCTGAAGATCTGTCTACTCCTCAAACAATGCCTCCTGTTCAACCTTCACGACTGCTCTTAACACTCGAGGACATTCCATCCACCTCTGGTCATGAATACTTTCACATTCCAAGCTCTACGTCTGACCAGGAGCAACCATCTCAACTCCTCCAAGAAATTCTGGACAAAATATATCGGCTTCCTACAACTGAGGGCCTAACTTACTTGACAAACCATATGTGTTGGTTTGTAATATTCATAGACGCAATCAAATTGCACAAAATAGCGAAAACATGGTAAAATCAAATTTAAAAATTACAAACCATAATCCAGGATCGACCTTTATGCGCAACTATTAACTAATAAAGAAGAAGTTAGAGATATACCCTTGTAGAACTCAAAGCTTCAACGGGTACAAGTTCACCTCCAAATCATTCGCCTTCTCCTTGAATTTCACCGATTGGATTCCAATGATCAACATTAGCCACCCAAGTGTTTGGCCTCTAGAGGTGATCCACCAAGGAATAATAATAATTCAAGAAGTGGGTGATGACAAACCCTAGTTTTCTCTCTCTAGAGAATATGTGAGTACTCTCCCAAAAACTTATGGAAGTGTATGTGTGTAACCTTAATCCATAATAAGACTTCTCTTATTTATAGATTTAGTAAACCCTCCTAACACCTTTTGGAATAGGGTTTTTAATTAAACTCATAATCTTATTAGGAACTTAATTAATTTAATATAATAATTATAATTCCTAAACTATTTAGGAACTTAATTATTAATTATGAGAGTACTCTTATTAATTAATTCCTAAACCATTTAGGAACTAAATAATAACAATAATAGTAATAATAATAATAAGATTCCTCTTATTAATTTATAATTAGTATTTCCAAAATGCTAAATAATAAATATTAAGCTATTTAATTTATTCTATCCACATAGTATAAATTAAATATACTTAATTCATTATTACAATTATGCCATTTACTTCTTAAATAATTATTTTCCTTTTGCGGTGTGACCCTTTAGGTTCTCCATATTAAACCGGTTATAGAATAAATTAATTAGAACTATTCTAATCTTATTTATATAAATAAGTTAAACAATTTAATTCATTTCAATAAATAATATTTATTCCATAATAAGGGTAAGCCCCCTTAGCGATCAACGACTTTTCAGATAATATATATTTTAACATTTAATCACAAAAGAACATATTCAGCGAATAGTTACCGTACAATTCAATCATTCTACCTCACAACGTCCCAATCAAAAATAAGACATGGTATAACTGTCAAGTCTTATCTTATTTGATTATATGAATTTCGATCCTTAAATGAATAACTCTAATTAATGTAAATTAGAAACTACTTTCTAATTTCCATTCTGCCTTGGCCAAGGACTACTGAGTCGTCATTTATTGAATCGCATAGGACATCCCTTGTTTTACTAGAAGTGGTAGATTCTTTGTTGATCATTCACCTATCTCCATGTATGACTTATTATATCCGATCATACCCTTTGATACACCCTAAAGGTTTTAAGGAATATGTCAAAACATAATTCATCATACACAAGATAATATGATGATCTCAAGTCCAAGGATCACTTGTACTACTATCACAAAAGGAACTCCTATTGACAGGCAAGTAAGACTCCATTTGGTGTTCCTTGAGCGAGTCACGTTCAATGAACTTATTCTCTAATAAGCACCTACATACTTGCTTTAGTGTCTCTACACAAATGATTATGAGATCAATCATCCTCTTCATAAGAGCAAGCATAGTATGTACTAATCTATACGGATTCACTAATACCCATTTTAGTGATCCAACGATTATAAACAATTTTAGTTTTGAGCTATCTTGAATTTAGATCTCATTAGCATGATCCTCATCATGGTTCTAAAAGCATTGTTCGAAAACTATGGGTTTATCCATTTGATTAATTCAAGTAATTAATCATGAATAAAGAAATGCCTTAATTCTTTTATTAATAAATGAATAAGATTACAAAGTATATGCTTATCACATCAAATATGATTGGCTTGAGGGCATACTACTTTCAATCTCTCACTTGCACTAAAGCCAATCGCCCTTTGATATCCCCATACCATTCTTCTCTAAGTGGCGTACAAATTGATTAGTAATGCTTTAGTTAATGGATCTGTAATGCTGTTTTGAGAGTCTACCATCTTTATGGTGTCGTCTCCTTTTCAATGATTCATCTAATCATATGAAAGTGCTGCAACATATGTTTGGATTTCAGATGAGACCTAGGTTCTTTGGCAAATTAAACTCTTTTAATGTTAGGAACCATTATAAGTTCTGTAATGAACTTATGGAACCAAACAATCACCTTTGCAGCTTCACTTATAGTTATTTACTATGTCTTTGTCACTAAATCAACAACTCCTTGCTGTTTGGAATTTTTCTAACTCACTGCAGCACCGTTCAAGGTAATCCTATTACCTGAAATGGATATGCTGTTATCTTGGTTAGTCTGAACAAACTTGAGTTTGTTAAGCCTTCTAGTTTGATATCGGACCCATCATTAGAAACTCTTTTCTAATATTCTTCTCCAGAAATGAATTGATATTTGCTTATCATGCATAAGCAATATCAGGTCAAGTACATATCATCCCGTACATGATGGATCCTATTGCTGAGGCATAAGGAGTCTTACTCATATGGTCTCTCTCTCCAGGTATCTTTGGGGCCTGCTTCTTCGAGAGATGTATTCCAGGACTCATCGACATGAGCCATATCTTGGAATCTTTCATGCTAAACTTCTTTGGCATGGAATCAATGTACGTTCCTTGAGACAAGCCAAGCATCCTTTTAGATCTATCTCTATAGATCTTTATCCCCAAAATATATGATGTTTCTCCCAAGTCCTTCATGGAGAAGTGTTTAGACAACAACATCTTTACTGATTGTAGTATTGGTATGTTATTCCTTATCAGTATTATATCATCATATAATACTAGGAATGTCACAGTGCTCCCACTAACCTTTGTACACACTTGGTTCATCATCGTTTTTGATAAAATCAAACTCCTTTGATTGTCTCATCAAAATGGATGTTCCATTTTTGAGAAACTTGTTTCAATTCATAATTGAATCGTTGTAACTTACATACTTGATTTATTCCATCTATATGGAGACAAATCCTCTTGGTTGTATCATACATACATCCTTTTGTATAATAAGCTACAACTGCAAGTAAAATCCGAGTTGATATATGCATTTTCACTAGTGAAAAGTTTCATTGTAGTCAACTCATTGACCTTATTTGAAATCTTTTTACCACTAGTCAGGTTTTATAGGTCTCCACCTTGCCATATGCTTTAGTCTTTCTCCAAAGACCTATTTCGGATTTTATGATCAGCAGTCATTTCTTTTGAGTATCTAATACTCATGCCTCGTCGTATGTAACTGGATCATCATCTATTATGATGTGTACCTCATCATCATCGTCTATGATGAATCCATACTATTCAGGTATCTTTTGTACTAAACCATATTTACGACTTGGTTATTGTACAATAGGTTTATCTACTTATACAGATTCCTTCACTTGATCTGTAGTGTTTTGTGGTTCTTGAACTTCTTCAAGATCTATTTTACTCCCACAAACCCTTTAAGAAAAAACTCATTTTTTCCTATAAGACAGCGTGTTTCAAATAAACACCTTTTAGTTAGTCGGATTATAGAAGTGATACCCTAAACTTTCTTTAGGATATCCCACAAGTTTACACTTATCAGATCTTGTCCCTAGCTTATCACTGTCAAACCTTTTGACATAAGCTGGACAATCCAAATCTTAACATACTTAAGACTTGGTTTCCTCCCTATCCATGACTCATATGAAGTCTTGAGGAGGAAATAAGAAGGTATCTGATTTAGTAGATATGCGATTGTTTCTAAGGTATAACCCTAGAAGTATATTGGAAGATTGGTATAACTCATCACCGATCATCACCATGTCCATTATGTGATAATACTATTTCGCTTGAGATGATCTAGAAACTTATTGCTTAAGTATTCCCTTCTCGATCTAATCGAAGAACTTTAATACTTTTGGTCTTTAGTTTCTATACTTCACTTTTGAATTCTTTGAACGTTTCAAATGATTTGGATTTGTATTTCATCAAATACATATATCAAAATCTAGAATCATTAGTGAAAGTAATGAATGAATATCTTCCTATTGTAAGTGTTGTCATAGGTCCCATACATAACTGTGTGTACCATCTCTAACAACTCTACAACTCTTTCTCCATGTCTACTAAATGGAGATTTAGTCATATTGTCCATGATACAAGATTCACAAGTTGTATTTGATTCATAATCACAAGGCTCTAAAAACCTATATTTATACAACTTGTTTAGTCTTCTTTCATTAACATAACCGAGTTAACAGTATTGCATGAAGGTATGATTCATATCATCTCTTTACCTTTAGTTTGTTCAATTTGAAAATACTTTCATGTATGTCAAGTTTACAAAGTCCATCAAGTAATCAACATAGTAACATCTTACTAACTAAGTAGACTTGCCCGTAGGCTATGTTAAATTGTAAGTTCCTATGATTAATGCAACAACCTTTTGCTCCATTCCCCACGCACAGGATTACTTATCTTTAGTTCAGCTTTCTACTTCTGCCTAGTCTCTGCAATGGTTTGCATATTTGAGACCTCTAGCCGGTATCTAATACCTAAGTAGAAACTTGACTTATAGAAAGTTCTATTTCATTATGAACAAATCTATATCTGTTGTTGAAGCTTCACTAAGCTTCTTCTGCTTAACTATTACAATTCTCTTGCAGATGTTCTTCCAGTGCCCCAGCTTATCGCAATGAAAGCAAACTCCTTTGCCCTCAGGATCATTTTTATTTATGTCCTTTGTTTAGCCTTTCCATTGCCTTCTATCTTTTCTGACTCCTCAGAAACACCTTTGGCCATCTTCTTCAACTTAGAAGATTCATCTACTAGTAAGACTTGGTCTTTGTTGGAAGGAATGTGACTCTTAACTTATTCAACATATTTAAGCAAATCAGGTAAACTGACTTCAAGCTTATTAATGTTAAAGTTCACAACAATTTGTGAAAGGGAGTCAGCGAGTGACTGCAAGATCGAATCTTGACTCAACTCTTCATCTTTGACAAAACCTAAGTGTCCTAATTGATCGATCGGATTGATCATCTTTAGGATACATGTCTTTACTGTAGTGCAATTGGTTATTATAGATTGGAAGAGCTCATTAGATATCTTATATCTAGTTGACCTACTTTGCTCACCAAACAACTATTGAATGTGCAACAATATAGTAGGTGCATCCATTTTCTCATGTTGACGCTATAACTAAATACTTATGGATGCGAGCATGATGCATTGAGCCATCTTTGCAACATCTTGCTATTTCTTAAAATAATAATATCTTCCTCATAGGCTTAGTCTGCAACGTTTGCAGGGATAGACAAAATTAAGGACATTTGCTAGCTTTTCAACATTTACAACTATTCTCAAATTTGTTTAATCAATCCAAACAATTCGGTTCGATTAATTGTTAGCATTTAATATGCTATGCAGTGTTAGTGAATTAAATATAGCAATATTCTTTAAGTGAATTAATAACAACATTAACATGCATTCATTTTATTAATCACCAAGTTAATTAGGTCTTTATTTAAAATGGTGTCTCCCACTATTTTCATCAAACTATATTACCCTCTTATATAGTTCGACAAATTTAATTAAAGACTTGCTAGTGAGAATAAGGATCATATTTCAAATGTATATAGCCTTGTGTGTGCACAACAAACTATATATAAATAAATAGGTAGACAACTTTTGTCAATTACATCAACATGTAACTCCTTGTACTTTGCCTCTTAGATTATTATGATAAAGTGTGTGCACATCCGAATCAAAATTATCTAAGTTAAGTCCAACCTATCACTTCCATATAGTAAAGAGAAAAATACTGCCCTTGTGTGTGCACAACAAAACAGTAATATTCAATTCCTTATAAGCATCAAATGTGAGAAAACAACATCTCAAATGATCGATATAAGCCTTGTGTGCGCACAACAAACGTATATTGATTATTTGATACTCTATCGTTTTATCATGCTAGAAGGCGACGTTCGATATTCCAAATATCTTTGAACGTTACAACTTAATATTTTAGTAGTAGAATAAATAAATTAGAACAATTCTAATTTTATTTAATTGAATTAAACTCCTTTTAATTCATGAATTAAACATTTTAATTCATTTTATAAATAATATTTATTCTACATCATGAGGGGTTTGTTAATATTAATTGTCTCATCTTATTTAGCACTCATGCACATATATATATAAAATACGCGTCATATTATTTAACATGCAAAGCATGTTTGGATAATATATAATATATATAATTAACATGCACATATAGAATACTATATTCTATATGGATTGATTATGAACTTTTATTCTAGTTTGGTTCACTAGAGCTACCAAGTGAACTAAAAGGTCAAACCTAGGGTGTAAGAATAAATTAAATTAAATATAACTATTAAATTTAAATTTGGGCTCCATTACAAACGGGTCTTCATGCACTCCTTGCTCATTTGCTCCAATTCTTCAAAATAATTCTAACTAATCATATTACAAATTATTTACAATAAATAGAAACCTTGATCAACAGTCAAGGGAAAGTACATAGGAGGGAGATAGAATTATACATAAGAAAAATTAGAAAGACGAGGTACGCAAACCCCATTTATAAAACCCATTCATTCATGCATCCATTTAAAATTAAATCTAATCACATTGGTCAAATAGTCCATAATCAATCCCATTTGTTATCATATATATCAACATATATATATATATATCAATAAATAATATTCATCGCATGAATTAAATAAAACATTCCATATATGTATTGGTATGATTTAATGGGCAATTAAAATTGCATAAAATCCAATTTCATGTTTAAAATAAACTTTTTATTTTAATTATAAAATTATTTAAAAATAAACTATTTATTTTTATTATTTTAAAATTACCCAAAATAAACTCTTTTATTTTGAAATTTTAAAATCTACACACAATTATTAAACTGTTTGACTAATTAATATATATTATAAATATATCATATAGAATAATAATATATATATATAAATAATTCGGTAATCATATTACCAAAAACCGTGGGCAGCCTTTTAAATTACCAAAACCGGATATTGCTATATATATATATATCATAAGTTTCACTTTCGGTAAAGTAACAAAACAGCAACTTTTGTTGCTTTATTCACCACCACGACACACAAAATGGGACAAGCTAATTCGGTAGTAAAGCAGCCGCATGTTCAAAAAGCTGCAGCAGTTTTTATTTTTTTATTACCCAAAACCGCAGCATTGTTTCTTGTTTACTAGCTGCCGCTGCCTTTTGGAAAAACTGATTGTTGGACGGGATATATATATATATAAGCAGCCGCCGCCCCTTCTCTTGCTATCAATGATTTGCTTTCATAATATATATATATATAAAATAAACTGTCGGCTCCCTTTTGTTTCTTTAACTATATAATATATATTATATATATCAACAATCCAAAACCAAAGTCCAGCCAAAACAGTTGCTGCTCTTTATTACCGAACCATGCGGCTTTGACAAATTCGGTAATTAAACAATTTTGGTATTAAAATAATAATTTTATAAAATAAATTATGCTCAATAAATTATTCTAAACACATACTCATACACATATGAAATCAAAACAATTAATAATTCACATAAAGTTTGGCTCTGATACCACTGTTGGTTTGTAATATTCATAGACGCAATCAAATTGTACAAAATAGCGAAAACATGGTAAAATCAAATTTAAAAATTACAAACCAGAATTCAGGATAGACCTTTATGTGCAACTATTAATTAATAAAGAAGAAGTTAGAGATATACCCTTGTAGAACTCAAAACTTCAACGGGTACAAGTTCACCTCCAAATCCTTCGCCTTCTCCTTGAATTTCATCGATTGGTTTCCAATGATCAACGTTAGCCACCCAAGTGTTTGGCCTCTAGAGGTGATCCACCAAGAAATAATAATAATTCAAGAAGTGAGTGATGGCAAACCCTAGTTTTCTCTCTCTAGAGAATATGTGAGTACTTTTCCAAAAACTTATGGAAGTGTATGTGTGTAACCTTAATCCATAATAAGACTTCTCTTATTTATAGATTTAGTAAATCCTCCTAACACCTTTTGGAATAGGGTTTTTAATTAAACTCCTAATCTTATTAGGAACTTAATTAATTTAATATAATAATTATAATTCTTAAACTATTTAGAAACTTACTTATTAATTATGAGAGTACTCTTATTAATTAATTCCTAAACCATTTAGGAACTAAATAATAACAATAATAGTAATAATAATAATAAGACTTCTCTTATTAATTTATAATTAGTATTTCTAAAATACTAAATAATAAATATTAAGCTATTTAATTTATTCTATCCACATAGTATAAATTAAATATACTTAATTCATTATTACAATTATGTCATTTACTTCTTAAATAATTTTTTTTTTTGCGGTGTGACCCTTTAGGTTCTCCATATTAAACTGGTTATAGAATAAATTAATTAGAACTATTCTAATCTTATTTATATAAATAAATAAATAATTTAATTCATTTAAATAAATAATATTTATTCCATAATAAGGGTAAGCCCCCTTAGCGATCAACGACTTTCCAGATAATATATATTTCAACATTTAATCACAAAAGAACCTATTCAGCGAATAGTTACCGTACAATTCAATCCTTCTACCTCACAACGTCCCAATCAAAAATAAGGCACGGTATAATTGTCAAGTCTTATTTTATTTGATTATATGTATTTCGACCCTTAAATGAATAACTCTAATTAATGTAAATTAGAAACTACTTTCTAATTTCCATTCTGCATTGGCTAAGGACTACTGAGTTGTTATTTATCAAATCGCATAGGACATTCCCTTCTTTTACTAGAAGTGGTAGATTCTTTGTTAATCATTCATCTATCTCCATGTATGACTTATTATATCCGATCATACCCTTTGATACACCCTAAAGGTTTTAAGGAATATGTCAAAACATAATTCATCATACACAAGATACTATGATGATCTCAAGTCCAATGATCACTTGTACTACTATCACAAAAGGAACTCCTATTGACAGACAAGTAAGACTCTATTAGGTGTTCCTTAAGCGAGTCACGTTCAGTGAACTTATTCTCTAATAAACACCTACATACTTGCTTTAGTGTCTATACACAAATGATTATGAGATCAATCATTCTCTTCATAAGAGCAAACATAGTATGTACTAATCTATCCGGATTCACTAATACCCATTTTAGTGATCCAACAATTAGGAACAATTTTAGTTTTGAGCTATCTTGAATTTAGATCTCATTAGCATGATCCTCATCATGGTTCTAAAAGCATTGCTCGAAAACTATGAGTTTATCCATTTGATTAATTCAAGTAATTAATCATGAATAAAGAAATGCCTTGATTCTTTTATTAATAAATGAATAAGATTACAAAGTATATGCTTATCACATCAAATGTGATTGACTTGAGGGCATACTACTTTCAATATGCACACAGAGATACAGAAAGATCTGGCATCTAAGTCCCATAACATTCAACGAAGAGTTGACAATATCATTGATGCTACCAACGATCTCTCTAAAAGCTTTGGAAATCAATTCTCCACAAGGTTAAAGCAATTTACGGCAGTAGTCTATGAAAATCTCCAGCAAAGGGATAAAATATTCCTGGAAGCCATAGACAAACATCGGAAGACGGTCTTCTTCCTTCAAGAAACCAATGATAAATCTATAACACTCCTCAGTAACGAAATCATTGAATTGAAGAAATCTCTCAAAGAACAAGAATATCGTTCGAATGACACTCTGTCATTGGTGGAGCAAAAATAAATACTGGTTGACGAATAACTCCGAGCACACAGAGACGATGTAGCTGCCACTAAGACTCAACTTCAAGAAATTATTCAGGGTCTGCAGCAGCTTTCAGAACAGGTATCAAACATAAATGATGCCAACAAGGGGGAGAAGAAACTAAGCACAACAGAACAAAAGAGAACGAGCTCAGATTACAGCAGAAGAGAAAGAGCACCTCAAGGGATGAGAATGGTTCAAACATCAATACATCCTCCTAGATTCGAAGCAGTACCATCTCATCCCAGACAGGACTCAACAGCAAGACCTTCTTCCTCAACTGCGAGGCCATCTAGCTCACAAGAATGGCTCCAAGTTAAAGAAGAAGAAGCTTTACAGAGGGAAGAGGAACTGAGAAAAACAGAAGAAGAAAGAAGAGCACTCTTCAGGCAAAGGAAAGAAGAAAGAAGAAGACCTCCCAGTAGAAGGAGATAAGTTTTTTTGTTTGTTCAACAAAACATACATCAATAAAATTCATATATTTTCATTAGAAATACAGCTGTTCACTGTATATTAGGCTTTCTATGATTTAAATGCATGTGCTTACTTAAGTTGCTCAAATTGCTTTCTGCTATTGGTGTTGTCATCATCAAATAGGGGGAGATTGTTGAACATTGCATGTTTAATTTGATGATAAGAATTAAGATTATTAAATGCATCCATTAGCAGAATTATAAAGACCTTTGATTTTGTATAATGTATAAGGACTTAGCTAGATAAGATCAAAGCTGTTAGGTTGATCGTTTGATATAAATTTGTTGAATTGTAAAGTCCTTTGTGATGTACAAAGACTTAGATTTAAATAGATCAAAACTGTTAGGTTGATCTTGTGTTATAAGCTAATCGTAGAATGGCTCTACGATTATGCTCAAGGAAGACTACGACCAATAGACTCTACGACCAAAGCAAGCAACCGCAGAACAGACTCTACGACTTCGCGCCAAGAAGACTGAATGACTTAATCTAATTGTAGAATGGACTCTACGACTATGATCAATACAGACTCTACGACCAAACCAAGCAACCGTAGAACGGACTCTACGACCAACAGAGTAACAGTAGAGTAAACTCTACGATGTCAATGAGAGATGATCTATTGCAGAACAATCACAACAGCAAGAATATTCATAGAGTTGATCATGAAGGGTCATTGAGCAAAAAGGCAAGAGACATTACGATTAGAACCTCGAACCAAAAAAAATCAGAAGCTATTTCGTTCAAAGGTACAATTTGCATTGATGTGACAGAAGAGCTACTGCTAATCGATCAAGGTCAGAAAAGTCAAGGAACTGACCCAAGCGCACTATGCAACAGAGAGAAGACTTTCGAGCAGTAAAATCAGAGGGCTGTGTCCTATAAGTCCTATAATGTGGAAGGACCAAACGACTCTATGAAAGTTGGTAGAAACCTACGACTGACATGACTGTCCCCAAGGAAAAAGAAAACACCTTTTGTGGACTAAAATAGCAGATCAATTAAGCTTTAATAAGCTAAATTAATATAATATTAAGACGCTCTCCTCTGTGAGGTAACGGGAAAAAATTGATGCAAAGAGCAGACACTCCAACGGGAAGAAGACAAAAGTTCTCATATAAAGCTCCCAGATCTGAAGAAGAAAAGATGCAGAAAAACACAAGAAAGAGAGCAATATGCAAGAATTCAAAAAGATCAAAACCAAAGAGGAGTCTTGCCTCACTGCTGAGTTCTTCAGAAACATATGCTAAACGCAACTCAGTAGTACACCCAAATCATAACTATTCACGTTAAAAGTTCTTAGTGAACTAGAGTATTCAAGTCTACTGGACTTGAAGAGTTCTTCGTGAACTAGAGTTCTAAGACTGTTGGTCTTGAAGGAATCTAAGTGATTCAAAAATTATAAAAGTATCCTCAGTGGATTTGCTGCTTGAAGAGCAGAACAATAGAGTATGAGTCTTGTGAACTCTGAACCACTTAAATCTCGTGTTGTTTATCTTGTGTGTTTTAACTGCTATATCTGCTATATAATTGCTTGCTAAATTATTACTTTTACAAAACAAGAAAGGGCAACTAATTCACATTCCGCTGTGCTAAACTTATTGATTAAATATTCATTATAACTTCAAAGGAAGAAGTAAAAGAAAAAAAAAAGTTTTAAAGAATCTATTCAACCCCCCTTCCAGATATCTTTCGTGTCATTGGGAACTAACATAAACTATTGGTGGAAGACCAATAAGAATAAAGTAGGGGAATGAATAATTTCTTGGACTCGGTTCAAAAAGTTGTTCTTCGAGGACTATTTTTCGGAGAGGACGCAAGTTAGGATGAAAGTAAAATTCTTGGAGCTTAAGCATGGAAACATGACAGTAGCAGAGTATGCAACCAAGTTCAACGAATTGACAATATTTTTTCCATATCAGGTGGACACCGATTTAGTAGAGTTGTTGTTCTACAAATCAACACTTTCTCAACCTTGTTGGAGAAAACTATCATAGCATAGGGCAAAAGTGAAGCCCTAACGAAATACAACTAAGAGCGAAATAAGAAGAAAGGGGATGGAGGAAGCAGCGGGGGCAGTAACTCTAACAAACATAAATGGAACAACAATAGTTCTGGGACACCCCAGAAAAGTGATCAGAAGAAGGGGAACAAGTGCAGTAAGAATCATTCTGTGGAGTACATGAAAGACAAAAATGTCTGTTATAATTGTAGGCAAGAAGGGCACATTGCTACTAATTGTCCCAAACCAAAGAAGGGAGGTTATTTCTCGTGTGGCTTTGCAGACCATCAGATCAAGGATTGTCCCAAGAAGAAGAATGATGGAGGCAGTGAAAATAAGGAAAGTAATAGTAGGCTTACCATTGGAGGACCGGTGCAACAAAATAAGCAAACATCACAAACTTTCAACGTGATGGTGCAAGACATTGTGGAATTTAAAGACGTGGTGTCAGGTATTATTCCGATCAATAATATAAATACTTACGTATTGTTTGATTCGGGTGCTACCTGTTCATTCGTGTTCGATGATTTTGCTAGACGGTTAGAATTACCTAAAGAAAAATTTAAAAACCCTATGAATATAGACGTTACAAATAAATAAGTGATTCTTGTCAAGTATATACATAAAAATTATTATACAGAGATCAGGGGTCAGAAGTTGTATGTGAATCTAATTCCAATACGCTTGGGGGAGTTCGATATTATACTGGGGATGGATTGGTTATTTAAACATGGAGTTGTAATTTATTTTCAAAAGAAGTGTATACACCTTAAGACACCAAATAAGTCTAAGGTCATATTTTATAATAGCAAGTTGTCAACACAATCTTGTTGTCTGACAATGATGCAGACTAAGATACGGTTAAAGAAAGAATGTGTAGGATATTTGACCCATGTAGTGGATACATAGATGGTGAATCCTAAGATGGAATAGATACCAATAGTTAAGGAGTTCATGGATGTTTTTCTAGATGAACTGTCAGATCTTTTGCCAGATAGGGAGATAGAGTTTGTGATTAATCTAGTACCAGGGACTGCGTCGATATCAAAAGCAGCATATAGGATGGCTCTGGTAGAAATGAGGGAGTTGATGGTTTAATTACAAGAGTTATTAGATAGGAAGTATATTCAGCCTATGTTTCTTCATGGGGAGCACCTGTGTTATTTGTAAAGAAGAAAGATGGATCGATGAGACCTTGTATGGACTATAGAGAGTTGAACAAAGTAACGATTAAGAATAAGTACCAATTGCCAAGAATTGACGATTTATTTGATCAACTGAAAGGGGCTAAGTACTTTTAAAAGATTGATTTAAGGACTGATTATCATCAGTTAAAAGTAAGAAAAGAAGACGTGCCAAAGACAACATTCAGAACTCGTTATGACAATTATGAGTTTTTGTTGATGTCTTGGATTGACGAATGCGCTAACTGTATTTATAGACATGATGAACAGAACGTTCAAGCAGTACTTGGATAAGTTTGTAGTTGTGTTCATTGACGATATTTTAATTTATTCCAAAATAGAAGAGGATAATGCCGAACATCTAACATTAGTATTGAAGATATTAAGGAAAAAGCAGTTATATGCAAATTTTTTGAAGTGTGAATGAATTTTTTTAATTAAACTCCTAATCTTGTTAGGAACTAATATGAGAGTACTCTTATTAATTAATTCTTAAACCATTTAGGAACTAAATAAAAATAATAGTAATAATAATAGTAAGACTCCTCTTATTAATTTATAATTAGTATTTTCAAAATTTTGAATAATAAATATTAAGCTATTTAATTTAATCTATCACCGTAGTATAAATTAAATATATTTAATCTATTATTATGATTATGCCATTTACTTTTTAAATAAATATTTTTTTTTGCGATGTGACCTTTTAGGTTTTCTATATTAAATTGGTTGTAAAATAAAGCAATTAGAATAATTTTAATCTTATTTAAATAAATAATATTTATTTCACAATAATGGTAAATCCCCTTAGCAAGCAACAACTTTTCAAATAATATAGATTTTAACATTTAATCATAAAAGAACATTTCAGTGAATAATTACCATACAATTCAATCCTTCTACCATACATGTCTCAATCAAATACAAGACATGAATTTACTTTCAAGTCTTATTTTATTTGATCATATGTATTTCGATTCTCAAATGTACAACTCTATTTAATGTAAATTAGAAACTCCTTTCTTATTTCTATTCTGCCTTGGCCAAGGACTACTGAGTTGTCATTTATCAAATCGCATAGGACATTTTCTCCTTTTACTAAAAGTGATAGATTCTTTGTTGATCATTAAACCTATCTCTATGGACACCTTATTATACCCAAGCATACCTTTTGATATACCTTAAAGGTCTTAAGAATATGTCTAAGTATTATTCATCATACACAAGATACTATGATGGTCTTAAGTCCAAGGATCACTTGTACTACTATTACATTAGGAATTCTTATTGACAGACGAGTAAAACTCCATTATGTATTTCTTTTAGTGAGTAATGTTCAGTGAATTTATTCTCTAATAAGCATCTACATACTTGCTTTAGTGTCTCTACACAAATAATTATGAGATCAATCATCCTCTTCATAATAGCAAACATTAGTATATACTAATCTATCCGGATTCACTAATCCCTATTTTAGTGATCTCATGATTAGGAACGATTTTAATTTTAAGCTATCTTGAATTTAGATCTCATTAGCATGATCATCATCATGATTCTAAAAATACTGCTCAAAAACTATGGATTTATCACAATTAATATCAACAATTAAATATGGATAAAGAAAATGTCTTTGTATAAAATTTTTTTTATTAATAAATGAATAAGATTACAAAGTATATGTTATATCATATCAAATATGATTTACTTGTGTGCATACTACTTTCACATCTGTCAATGATTAATCTCTACATACACTAAAGCTAGAATCAAGACTTCATTAGAACTTTAAGGGGAATTTTATTCTAATAATCCGTTGTGCTAAATTAATTGAACAAATTAATTATCTGGTAGTTGATCTTTTAAACAAGCAAAAGTTTTTTAAAGATCTATTCAACCCCCTTTCTAGATCTCTGGTGTGTCCTGAAAAACAACAGAACATAGTAACAACTTACTAACTTAATAGATTTGTCCGTAGGCAATGCTAAACTCTAAGTTCCTATGGCTAATGCAGTAACCTTTGCTCTATTCCTCACGCACAAGATTATTTGCCCTTTGTTTAGCCTTCTACTTCTGCTTAGTCTCTGCAACGACTTACATATATGAGACCACCAGCCGATATCTAATACTCAAATAGAACTTGACTTATAGAAAGTTCTATTTCATTATGAACAAATCTATATCTGTTGTAGAAGCTTCACTAAGCTTCTTTTGCTTAACTACTGCAAGATACTTTTTGTAGTTCCTCTTATAATGTCCCAACTTATTGCAATGAAAGCAAACTCATTTTCTCTTAGGATCACTTTTATTTATGTCATTTGTTTAGTGCATTCCTTTTGCCTTATAACCTTTTCGGCTCCTCAGAAACACATTTGACCATTTTTCTCCGTTTGGAAGATTCATCTACAAGTAAGACTTGGTCTTTCTTTGAAGAAAATTGGCTCTCAACAATCATCAACATGTTAAGAAAATCAATTAAACTGATGTCATGCTTATTAATGTTGAAGTTCATAACAAATTATGAATAGGAGTCAGTGAGTGACTGTAAGATCAAATCTTAACTCAATTTTCCATCCTTGACAAAACCTAGTTGTGTCAAATAATTAATCGAATTGATCATTTTTAGGACATGTGACTATACTGTAGTGCCATTGGTCATTATTGATCGGAATAACTCTTTAGATATCTTATATCTAGTTGACCTACTTTGCTCACCATACAACTCATGAAGGTGTAGCAATATAGTAGGCATATCCATTTTCTCATGTTAACGATGTAAGTCGATACTCATAGATGCGAGTATGATGCATTGAGCCACGGTTGCATCATCTTGTCACTTCATAAGTAACAATATCTTCCTTAGAGGCATTATCTGTAACATTTGCATTAATAGGCAAATTAAGGACATTTGTTAGCTTCTCAGCATTGAGAACTATTTCTAAATTTCTTTAATCAATCATAACAATTTGGTTTGATTAATTTGTTATAATCCAATATGTTATGCAGTGTTACTGAGTTAGGCATAGCAAAAAAATTTAAGTGAATATTAACAACATTAACATGCATTCATTTTATTAATCACCAAGTTAATTAGTTCTTCATTTAAAATGGTATCTCCCACTATTTTCATCAAACTATATTACTCTCCTTATATAGTTCGACAAATATAGTTAAAGATCCACTAGTGAGAAAATGATCATTTCTACATAATTATAGCCTAGTGTGTATACAACAAATTATAGTTTATTCAATAGGTAGACAACTCCTTATCAATTACATCAACACGTAACTCATTTTATTTTGCCTCTTAGATTATTATGATCAAATGTGTGCACATCCAAATCAAAATTATCTAAGTTAAGTCTGACCTAACATTCCATATAAGTAAAGAGAAAAATATGGTCCATGTGTGTGCACATCAAAACAATATTGTTCAATTTCTTATAAATATCTCATGCAATAAAATAACATCTCAAATAATTGATATAAATCTTGTGTGTGCACAACAAACTTATATTAAGTATTTGATGCTCTATCGTTTTATTGTGCTAGAAGGCGATGTTCGACATTCCAAATGTCTTTGAACGTTACAACTTAATATATTTTTTCTTGATGGGTTTGTTATTAATTGTCTCATTTTTTTTAGCATGCACATATATGTATAAAATACATGTCATATTATTTAATATGCAAAGCATGTTTGATAATATATAATATATATAAATAGCATTCACATATATAATACTATATTGTACTTAAATAGATTATAGACTTTATTCTAGTTTGGTTTATTCAAGCCACCAAATAAACCAAAAGGGCAAACCTAGGTTGCAAGAACAAATATTAAATGAAACTATTATATTTAAACCCGGGCTCCAATACAAACGGGGTTTTAAACGCGTCTTATTCTTTGGCTCTAATCTTCAAGTAATTTTATCTAATTCCTATTACAAACTATTTTAATAAAATAGAAACATTGATCAGCAGTCAAGGGGAAGTACATAGGAGGGAGATGAAATTTACAATATTTTTTTTTGAAAGACGAGGTACGCATACCCCATTTATTAAAACACATTCATTCAAGCATCTAACTAAAATAAATCCAATCACATTGGTCAATAGTCTATAATTAATCCTTTGTATTATCATACATATCATCATATGTATAAATACATAATTATATCATACATATCATCATATGAGTCATTCATCTCATGAATTAAAAATATTTCATATATACATTGATATCATTTAATGGACATTCTAGCTAGCATGAAATTCAATTTGAAGTGTAAAATTAAATTTTTATTTTAATTATAAAATTATCTAAAATAACACTTTACTTTAATTTTTCAAAACTGCACAAAATAGGAAAAATTGGACAAAGCAGTGTGGTTGAGCGCAGCTGCGCCCGACGATAAGTGAGTTTTATACCTATGTATTGATTATCTTTTACCAATTACGCAACAATCACTTCAGGACTGATTTTAAACTTAATTTGATCATAATTTGTCAAATCCTAAAACATAAAAGTTGTAGATCTAATTTTTATATTTTCGGAACATCTTGGATCATCTCAATTAGAGTTCGTATATGAAAGTTATGGCTATTTTTCCAACAGATGTTGAAGCTAAAAACAAGGCCACGGCTGGGGTGGATTCGTCTAGTGTAAATCCATGTCCGGGGCCGTGTTTTGTGAGGATCCGAATTTCAGAATTCCTTTAATAATATCAAATAAGAATTAATTGATAAAAAATTATCAAGGTTGTTAAATTAATTATTATTTATGTGGTTTAAGGTATGTGAAGGGATTTAATTGATTTAATAAAATTTGTACAGAGATGGTGATGATTTGTGTTGGTTTAGAAAAATTGAAAAGTAAATAAGTTATTTAAAAACAATTTATGAAGGATAAGAAAAATGTCAGGTAAATGTACAATAAATTGTACAATTAAATGAAAATGCAGAACTTATGATTTAATGGAGGTTACGTGGTAATGTGAAATATATTAAATTTGATATGTATATTTATATATGTGAATGTTTAATTGATAATTATAAATTTCATTAATTATGAGAATTAAGGGATTAATAATTAAATTAATCCAAAGTAAGATAAAAGTTAATGAGGAAACTAAGAAAAGTTGAAATTATTGAATTTTAGATTTTATCAAGAATTTTGGAAGAAATTTAGAAATTAATTGAGAAGGAAAGGTAATTATAAAAATTATATAATATTAAATTATATAATTTATATAAGGAAATTAAAATAAGGTATGAAGAAAATAATAATTATATAAGAATAATTATGTAATTTATATAAGGTGATTAAATGGAATAAAGTTGGAGGAAATTAAGAAATTATTTAAAAGGAGAATGTAATTATATAAATTATATAATATTAAATTATATAATTTATATATAAAGAAATTATTGTAAATATTAAAGAAATTGAATAATAAATAAGAAAAAGGAATGTTTTAAGTTATTAAAAATTATATTTATGTATAATGGAATTATTATGACTTTTATGAAAGATAATATTTCGGAAACGTGAACATGTTAATGTAACATGTTGTCCAAGTAACGACGTGAAAAATTACGAAAAATAGCTTTTATAAGTTATATGAATTATTTTATGATTTTTGGAGGTATAAATTACCTCATATAATTACATGCATGTGGTTATGCGTGTACAAAATTTGTCAAGAAAAGTACCAGAAGAGGTATTAATATTAACTATAAATCATGTTATGATTTTTGATGAATTAAAATAAATATTTTATATACATTATATAAAATATTTATTACACGTAACAATTATGTAATGTATTAAATTAATTAAATTGCATATTATTTTGGAACTTTCGAGAGATTGGCTAAGCATGCAACACGTTAATTCGGTGGAAAATATTTTATTACAAATGGCTAAGTTGGTGATTGTTATATAAAGAAAAAGAAGTGGAAAAAAAAAAAAAAAAACTAAGGCAAGCAATAAAAGAAAGAAAGAGAAAACTCTCCTCTCTTTTCACCACCACCCGTAGCCGACACCAACTCCACCGGAAAATACCGAACCACCATAGCTATAAGAGGTAGAAGAGGAAGTCTTGGGACCATCAAAGGAAGAATAAGCAAGCTTAGAAGGTAAAAATCAATTTATTTTGATTTAGTTTGGTATTTATGGTATTAAATTATTATTGTGAAAAAAAAATAATAGAAAATAATTAGAATAATTATTCTAAATAATTTTAGAAGGTATATCTATGGTTTACATGAATTTTGGAGTAGTTTTTGTTAGGGTTTCAACACAGTGAAAGCAGCGGAATTTAAAATAATTTTGAAACCCTAAAACAGGATCCAAGCGAAAACCATATTAATTTAGAGGTTTAGATTATTTTACCAATTATCCGAGATGGACAGAAGACGGTGGAATTCTGGAACGGCTTCGAATCTTCAACGCAATCCGGTGACTGCGTCTCTACGGTATCCACACGAACGCTCCGCGAATCATCCCACGATCTGCAGCAAAAGGAACCGCGGTACTAGCCACCAAAATCAGGATTTCCCAATTATTTTTCTCTCTAGCCTCTTTCTAAAAGCGGCTAGGGTTTTTATTTTTTTCCTTACGTGACTTTTAGACTACTGATATATCATATATATAGTAGTTAATAGGAATTAACTAAAACCTAAAATAAATAGAAAAATAAAATCCGAATTTATATATATTATATTTTAATTAAGTCTTACTTAATTAATATACATATATACAAATTATCCTATTAATTTAAATTCGTAATTTTTAAATACTATCAATCATATTGACATATTTAAAATACTTACAATTTAAATTAATTCCCTTTTAATTACGTTCTAAGTGTGTGACCCTATAGGTTATTATTATGTTGGCAATAATTTTAAAATCATATTATAAAATTATAAACAGTGAGCGGCATTTAGTAATGCATCACTGCTACCCAAATAATAATAAGATCGGTGATTCGATACAACCTTTTCGTGACCAATGTTTCAATGTAATTTAATCTTTTTAACCTTATATCCTAGATTAAACTCGAGGCATGGAATGTGTCATACTCTTCATAATTTAATCTGAGTTTTCTTGATCAATGAGTAGACTATATGAAACAAATCAATATTTGAGCATGGCCATGCATTTCATAGTCCTACTCAATCAAGAGGCCTATGGATATCACCCCTAATATATAGGAGGGTTAAATTTCATCTAGATCACTCATATTCCTCACACGATTCATGATGTACCCAATAATCACCTTTATTGTCCACCCTATTAAAGGTGACATTTGATGATATCAAAGTACACAAATTCTCGTGTAATAATATAGTGACTTCAGGTCGGAGGATCATTACATCATTGTTACTATAAGAATTTCTTATGACACTTTGCATAATGCTCCATGTAGAATTCTCATGGTGGGTCAGTCCAGTACATTGTTCTCTAACATGTACCTATGCATTGACTCAAATATCTCATATATTTATGACCAATGAGATTTGGCCATCAGTCAATCCACATACTAGTCTCAATGCATCATTGTTGTCCCATTAACAATGATACTCGACTAGGGACATTTAAGAGAAATGATACTAATTATAATTATATAATCTCATGTTCAAGTCACATACTTAAAGCTATATAATTCGTATCATTATTCTAAGGGCTTTTATTATGTTAACATTTATATAACGCAGTAAATGAAATCATAATAAAATAATTCATTTAATCAAATATAATATCAAAAATGTTAAGCAATTACATCAAATAATTAGCCTCTAGGGCATAAACTCTAACAGTTTTGGTTGTGAATTTTGAGCAAAAAATGATGAATGTTTGGAAAGTTGGTACACTGTTGCCGGAAACTGGGAAAGAAAAAAAAAATGGCTGCCCGCGCATTGCGCGGCGGCCAATTTTTTTTCTAAAGCGCGCTTATAAACGACGCCGTTTTGGGTGCAACTGGGGAGGTCCGCGCAATGCACGCAGGGAGACAAACGACGTCGTTTCGTAGGCGGAGCCGGGGAGGAGGAGGCAGCGCAATGCGTGGCCGAGTTTATGGTCCGAAATTACTATTTTGCCCCCAGACTTTTCTGGAAAGGACGAGCGTGTCCTTGACCTCGTTAAAGTACGAAAATGCCCTTGGTCTTTTACGAAAATACCGAACGAGTCCCTAAAGCCGCGGAAATTACAGAAATGCCCCTGGACTTTCTAGGAAATTCCGGTTATGTCCCTAAGGGCGCGGAAATTACAAAAATGCCCCCAAAATTAGTTTTTAATGAAATAAATATTTTAAAATTGTTTAAAAATTATAGAAAAATACTAAAAATATAGAAATGATGTTTGGGCATTAAATATTAAATATTGGGGATTAATATTTAAATGTTTAAATATTAATCTAATAAGGTTATAATTTAGAAAATGTTTAAATAAAATTTTCGGGCAACCAAATATGTTAAATTTTATCCGATGAGCCGGGTTGTCCGTAGTTAAGGCATTAAATATTAAGTTATGTTAATATTTTAAAGGACAAGGTTAATATAATTAACCATATAAATTAATAATTGGCCCAGAGATGATATTAATTAAGTAAATTAATATCATAAAGAGATAAATAATTATTATTTGATTATTTTATGATCATAGGTTGATCGAGTTAAGGGTTTGAGCTAACAATTTAAATAACTGGACGCCAGACAAGTTCTTCAGTCCCTTTTATGTTAAATGTTGAACTATTATATGCAATTCTTGTTTTAAATGCATACAAAAATTATGTGTTATGTGATACGTGTTTAATATGACTACAATGTGTTCTTTGTGCAACGATATGAGATATATTGCTATAGTTGAAGCACAAGCACATGATATATGACACACACCAAGCATGTTAAGGTATGTGCTACGTGAAGCATGAACTGTTGAACTTGCTGAGCCGCTGTGCTCATTACTTGCTTAATATACATTTTTGCAGGAAAGAAATAAATTTCAAAAACATCAGATGATGTAAAGACGGATTTTCCAAAAAGGTTGTAAATGTTATTATTAAATGTTTGTATTATGATTCAAGGTGAATAATTTGTCAAAGTTATATTGATATGTTGTATGTACAGATAAGTTGGATCCGAATATGACGAGTATAGCTTAAATTGTAAACTGTAATTGTTCAACATGAATATTATGTTAGAGACTATTATATGTCTGACTATGAATTACGACATAAGAATATTGTATGGATTTAAATAACATTAAGTGTTGAATGTTGAACTTTATGATACAGGTTATAGAAAGAAAAGAATAAGTAAAGGTTGCGATCCAGGGACTAGGATCCAAAATGTAAGAATTTTAAATATACAAATATTTTAATATAATGATTGAGAAAAAGAAAAAAATTTATATCGAAAAATTCGGTAATTGATAATTTAAAGTCAATTTAATGGATTTAAGAAGGTGATCAAAGATTTATTAACGGACCGAAATTTGGACGTAAAGAAGATAACGAATAATAAATATGGAATTTAAAGTAATAAAGTGGGTCGAATTTCGGGGCCGTTGCAGTTGGTATCAGAGTTAGAGATTATAAACCTTAGGTAAATGATACCTTAGGCTATAACTTAAGTAAGAAAGAGTACAAAGTTGTGTGTTCTGAAAACCCAGGCGTATAGTAAGCTCGTGACTCATGATTATATGGTGGAGCCCCTTTAGCGAATGGGCGACTATGGCCTGACTAGGACAAACTCCTCAACCATATGATTATGGTAAGTTCCTGAGTCCAAATACGTGATAAGTTTGATGAACATGGGGGAATTAAGATAGAAAGATCTAAGTTAAGAGATACAATTCTCTAATATGGGTTAAAGTAAAGGAAATATGAAAGATATAAGAATATAAGAAAGAGATAAAGATGTTAAGTAAGATTCGAATGAAGGTAATGAATTGAGAAAATTTATAAGTTCAATTAAGAACATAATTGAAAGAATATTTGAAATGATTCAAAGATGAATCTCAAAGAAAATCAGGGGACACCTGATTTAAGCAATAAAGATGAAAGGTAATCTAAAGAGCATAGAAAGAGATCATAATAATATGACCAGGATCAGTAAGAGGATCGTACTACGATACGATCACAAGATAAGGAAAGCGAGGAAGGAATAGATGGTAAAGCAAGATGATGGGATCAAGTGAGAATGTGAAAGAATAGAAAGACCTGTTAATGGTCAACAAGGTATAGCTTGATGCTATAAAGAGATATGGTACTATGAAATAGTACAAGAAGAGCTCAGAGAATGATGAGACATGAATGACAGAAATGTTATGATAAGGGGGCAGGAAATTTGGGTACGAAATTTCAATTGAGCACTCATGTGGTGACTGAGTTGCACAATCCTTTGTATGGGCGGAGGATTTGTGTTTACTTAGTTACTATGTGATAATCATTGAAATGTTAGAGTCGCGCTAGCAGTTTTGATAGATGGATAATATTAAGTTTAGGCACGAGTTCTTAAAACTCATGCATATGGTAAGTCCATGACTTATAATCGTATGATATGTTTTGAGCCCCTCAGCATATGGATAGTCTTTGATTTGTTCTTAGACTACATATTGCTAGGACAAGCTTTGAAACTCATATTCTTGTGGTAAGTTCCTGGACTCATAATGTGTAAAAAATTTAATGAACTATACGGGGGTATAGAAAAGTTGGTGTAGATAGAAAATTTTAATATGATAAATAAAAATAGTCCTAGCAATAAATTAAATATTTAAGTGAGGAAACTGAAAGTGAATGTTAGGGAATTTAGGATATTCCCATTCTTCTAGCTTTGATTTCGAAAATTTTGGCCTCAAGTTAATTTGGCACGAGTGTGCTTTGGAAAAAGACGCAAATGAATTTTAAGCGATTTAAAAAGTGTCGATGCTACTTGTTTCGGCTAGACAAAAATGTTTTTTTTACATCAAAATGTATTTCAAAAGAATCATCCACGCACCTTTTAGCCCGGTGCAGATGTGATGAATGACGGAATGCTCAACGTGCTGTTGAGACGGTGCGGTACTATTTCGTTATAAGATGATTCAACACCATAAAGTATGGTTTATGGTGTAGGAATTATTAACGACGGAATCCTCAACATACTGTCAAGATGATGCGGTAATATGAAGTCATAAATGATTTTGATTTATGAAGGTATGTCAGAACTATAAGTCAATGCCATTTGACTCGGCTTGATATTTTGAAAAGTTTTGACATGATGAATGTTTCAAAAATTTCTGCAAATTATAAATTATTAAAAGTAAGTCTATGCTAATTGATCTGGCTAGACAAGCGTTGAAGAAATAGAAGTCTGAGTTATTGATTCAGCTAGACGAATTTTGAAATATATTGAATTCGTGTTCTTTGAAAGTTATACCAAATCAAATTACTTTTGAATGAGTTCTAAGGCTGAGATGAACAAAAAGATTAAGAATATTGCAGGTTGATCGAATGGTCACCTGGCATAGCAAGACACAGGCATTACAGACTGATCATCTGGCGTGCCAATACATGGTGAAACATCCATCACTTTAATGACAGATTGATCCACTGTCAGGGTTTGCAGTATGAAGTACTCGGGGAACGAAGTACTGTAAACCGGGATAAATGTTCATTCAGCATATCATGAAAGTTTTCCAAAATAAATTTTTGAATTCCTCTACTCTTATGAAGATTGGATGGTAGGATGGGGTAGTATTTTTTAATTGTGAGTAATAAGGAACGTAATATTGTAAAGGAAAGAAATTATGAAATGTGATGGATTAGAAAATTGCAATGGGCAATGATTACGAAAAATGAAGGGAAGAAAAATTTGTGGAATAAATGCAAAGGAATTGTGTAAGGGGTAAATGAATGAAGTATGAGTACATAGAAATTTCGAGGACGAAATTTTATGAAGGAGGGGTGAATGTGACACCCAGGATTTTTGAAATAATTTATAAATAAGAATTATGATGAATTAAGTAAAGATTAACATTTAAAACCTAGTGTTGAATAATAGAAGGTATTAAGAAATGAATTATGAAATGTGAAGAAGATTTATATGAATTAAGAAGAGGAGGATGAAGGTGCAAAGTATGAAATAAGTAGATTGAGTAAGGTTACGTATGATTAAAGAAATGAATTAAGGTATTATTAATAAAATCTTAGAGAATTGTGAAATGCAATATTACAAAGGAATTATGAATTGAAATAAGAATGGAATATTCTGACAGTTATGACAATTATGGTATTATTCTTGTAAGTTACGGATATTAAAGAAGTAAAATATGATTAATATGGAATTAATTGTTATTCATCAAGATAAAGGTATAGCAAGATGCTACAAATAAAATACGTATGAATATTACGACAATTATGATTCCGAGGACGGAATCCTGTTAAGGGGGGAAGAATGTGAGGATCCGAATTTCAGAATTCCTTTAATAATATCAAATAAGAATTAATTGATAAAAAATTATCAAGGTTGTTAAATTAATTATTATTTATGTGGTTTAAGGTATGTTAAGGGATTTAATTGATAAATTAAATTTGTACAGAGATGGTGATGATTTGTGTTGGTTTAGAAAAATTGAAAAGTAAATAAGTTGTTTAAAAACAATTTATGAAGGATAAGAAAAATGTCAGGTAAATGTACAATAAATTGTACAATTAAATGAAAATGCAGAAATTATGATTTAATAGAGGTTACGTGGTAATGTGAAATATATTAAATTTGATATGTATATTTATATATGTGAATGTTTAATTGATAATTATAAATTTCATTAATTATGAGAATTAAGGGATTAATAATTAAATTAATCCAAAGTAAGATAAAAGTTAATGAGGAAACTAAGAAAAGTTGAAATTATTGAATTTTAGATTTTATCAAGAATTTTGGAAGAAATTTAGAAATTAATTGAGAAGGAAAGGTAATTATATAAATTATATAATATTAAATTATATAATTTATATAAGGAAATTAAAATAAGGTATGAAGAAAATAATAATTATATAAGAATAATTATGTAATTTATATAAGGTGATTAAATGGAATAAAGTTGAAGGAAATTAAGAAATTATTTAAAAGGAGAATGTAATTATATAAATTATATAATATTAAATTATATAATTTATATATAAAGAAATTATTGTAAATATTAAAGAAATTGAATAATAAATAAGAAAAAAGAATGTTTTAAGTTATTAAAAATTATATTTATGTATAATGGAATTATTATGACTTTTATGAAAGATAATATTTCGGAAACGTGAACATGTTAATGTAACATGTTGTCCAAGTAACGACGTGAAAAATTACGAAAAATAGCTTTTATAAGTTATATGAATTATTTTATGATTTTTGGAGGTATAAATTACCTCATATAATTACATGCATGTGGTTATGCGTGTACAAAATTTGTCAAGAAAAGTACCAGAAGAGGTATTAATATTAACTATAAATCATGTTATGATTTTTGATGAATTAAAATAAATATTTTATATACATTATATAAAATATTTATTACACGTAACAATTATGTAATGTATTAAATTAATTAAATTGCATATTATTTTGGAACTTTCAAGAGATTGGCTAAGCATGCAGCACGTTAAGTCGGTGGAAAATATTTTATTACAAATGGCTAAGTTGGTGATTGTTATATAAAGAAAAAGAAGTGGAAAAAAAAATAAACTAAGGCAAGCAATAAAAGAAAGAAAGAGAAAACTCTCCTCTCTTTTCACCACCACCCGTAGCTGACACCAACTCCACCGGAAAATACCGAACCACCATAGCTATAAGAGGTAGAAAAGGAAGTCTTGGGACCATCAAAGGAAGAATAAGCAAGCTTCGAAGGTAAAAAACAATTTATTTTGATTTAGTTTGGTATTTATGGTATTAAATTAGTATTGTGAAAAAAAAATAATAGAAAATAATTAGAATAATTATTCTAAATAATTTTAGAAGGTATATCTATGGTTTACATGAATTTTGAAGTAGTTTTGGTTGTGAATTTTGAGCAAAAAATGATGAATGTTTGGAAAGTTGATACACTGTTGCCGGAAATTGGGAAAGAAAAAAAAAATGGCCGCCCGCGCATTGCGCGGCGGCCAATTTTTTTTCTAAGGCGTGCTTATAAACAACGTTGTTTTGGGTGTAATTGGGGAGGTCCGCGCAATGCGCGCAGGGAGACAAACGACGTTGTTTCGTAGGCGGAGCCGGGGAGGAGGAGGCAGCGCAATGCGCGGCCGAGTTTATGGTCCGAAATTACTATTTTGCCCCTAGACTTTTCTGGAAAGGACGAGCGTGTCCTTGACCCTCGTTAAAGTACGAAAATGCCCTTGGTCTTTTACGAAAATACCGAACGTGTCCCTAAAGCCGCGGAAATTACAGAAATGCCCCTGGACTTTCCAGGAAATTCCGGTTATGTCCCTAAGGGCGCGAAAATTACCAAAATGCCCCCAGAATTAATTTTTAATGAAATAAATGTTTTAAAATTGTTTTAAAATTATAGAAAATTATAGAAAAATACTAAAAATATAGAAATGATGTTTTGGCATTAAATTTAATATTTTTATAAAAATATTAAATATTGGGGATTAATATTTAAATATTTAAATATTAATCTAATAAGGTTATAATTTAGAAAATTTTTAAATAAAATTTTCGGGCAACCAAATATGTTAAATTTTATCCGATGAGCCGGGTTGTCCGTAGTTAAGGCATTAAATATTAAGTAATGTTAATATTTTAAAGGACAAGGTTAATATAATTAACCATATAAATTAATAATTGGCCCAGAGATGATATTAATTAAGTAAATTAATATCATAAAGAGATAAATAATTATTATTTGATTATTTTATGATCATAGGTTGATCGAGTTAAGGGTTTGAGCTAACAATTTAAATAACTGGACGCCAGGCAAGTTCTTCAGTCCCTTTTATGTTAAATGTTGAACTATTATATGCAATTCTTGTTTTAAATGCATACAAAAATTATGTGTTATGTGATACGTGTTTAATATGACTACAATGTGTTCTTTGTGCAACGATATGAGATATATTGCTATAGTTGAAGCACAAGCACATGATATATGACACACACTAAGCATGTTAAGGTATGTGCTACGTGAAGCATGAACTGTTGAACTTGCTGAGCCGCTGTGCTCATTACTTGCTTAATATACATTTTTGCAGGAAAGAAATAAATTTCAAAAACATCAGATGATGTAAAGACGGATTTTCCAAAAAGGTTGTAAATGTTATTATTAAATGTTTGTATTATGATTCAAGGTGAATAATTTGTCAAAGTTATATTGATATGCTGTATGTACAGATAAGTTGGATCCGAATATGACGAGTATAGCTTAAATTGTAAACTGTAATTGTTCAACATGAATATTATGTTAGAGACTATTATATGTCTGACTATGAATTACGACATAAGAATATTGTATGGATTTAAATAACATTAAGTGTTGAATGTTGAACTTTATGATACAGGTTATAGAAAGAAAAGAATAAGTAAAGGTTGCGATCCAGGGACTAGGATCCAAAATGTAAGAATTTTAAATATAAAAATATTTTAATATAATGATTGAGAAAAAGAAAAAAATTTATATCGAAAAATTCGGTAATTGATAATTTAAAGTCAATTTAATGGATTTAAGAAGGTGATCAAAGATTTATTAACGGACCGAAATTTGGACGTAAAGAAGATAACGAATAATAAATATGGAATTTAAAGTAATAAAGTGGGTCGAATTTTGGGCCGTTACATGTTTGGCCGAGAGGTCATGGCTGGGGAGAATTCCCTTAGTAAAAAAACATAGTCGGGGCCGTGGTGGTCGGGCCAAACTTGATTTGGACGCATTTATTTTTTTGATATTTTTGACTCTGAATTGAATTGAGTTGTACATATATGCTAGGGATTTGATATGTAACTTATAAATACCTATCAAAACTCATATTTGAGGGAGAGTTAACATAGAATTAGAAGAGATTAACATAGATTATTATAGTTTAGAGTAGATTCAAGTAAGGTTATATTAGATCTAAAGGAGAAATCAAGGAATGATTGCAAGAATTGAAGAAGAAGATTGGAGATTACACTTCAATTCAAATTTTTCTCTTTAACTCTTCTCTTTAACTTTTGTATTCTTGGGATGATTTATATATATATGATGATGTTTTATTCTTTAGTTATGAAGTAATCGTTTAATTAAGATTACAATGGAACCCAATGTGTATTTTATATTAATTTGCTTCATTTTTAATTATGTTTGATTACATATGAATTCTTTATCATATTTGGTGCTTTTGGGTATTAATTATTCGTAGTAATGGATTATAGAATGTCTAATGGATTATAGAATTAGATTCAAATATTTTTGTGCTAAATACTTGTGGGCATTCATGCATAAATTATTTGCGGGTAATTAATTGGAATAATCAATATGAAATCTAAAGATGAATTATAGGTTTAGATTTAAATATGATATCATGTGACTAAATTATTCTTCTTCGGATTGAATAGTTGAGTTGTGTATAAGATAAAAATACATATATGTCATGCCACAAATTTTGAGATCAAGTTGGGCACGGTAAAGATGATCCAAAATTTAGTGCAGTTTAGGGGTTTGCCCAACAACGATTCGAACGATCATCTCATTAGCTTTTTGGTGATACCTTCAAGTATGATGGAGTTTCGGATTACCCTATAAGACTTCGCTTGTTCCCTTTCACACTTAGAAACAAGGCGAAGAGTTGGCTACACGCACTGTCATTGAGATCTATCACTACTTGGAACGACTTGGCTAAAAAATTCTTAAGGAAGCTATTTCCACCAACGATGACTGCAAAAATGAGGAACGACATCACTTCATTTATGCAGTTTGATTCAGAGTCGTTGTATGAGGCATGAGAGAGTTTTAAGGAATTATTGCGGAGATGTCCACACCATAGGATAACCAAGTGACTTCAAGTTCAAACGTTTTATAATTGGTTATTCAGTACAACAAGGACTATTATTGATGCAGCTGTGGATGGTGCTTTAATGGCGAAGAATCTTGATGAGGCCTATGACTTGTTAGAAACCATGGTGGCAAATGACAACCAATTGTTGGTATTTTCTATACGAATATATGCGTACAAGTATACACGGTCAACAAGTAATAAAGTGATAAAGTAGAGTGTCGAACCCACAGGAAATTAAATAATAAGAATTACTAAACACTAATTTTATATAAACTTAATTTTATTTAAATAGTCGTAACAAATTTTTAAATAAAACTAATTAAAATTAACAACTAAATTAAACAAATGAAAAAAATTAAATCAGAATAAAAATACTCAATATCACAATTTTTCCCAATGCTTCATTTAAATCTATTCACTTCGTTTTTAATTAATTAATTATATTAAATTATTAATCGAGAATTCTTTAGAGTCTTTATATGGACCTTTCGATGATCATATAAATAATTTCCTTTAAATCCGACACAAAGGCAACAAAATTACAGAAGAGCACCCTCATTAACTAACTCAATATATCTCTATGTGAATTACAATTAAAAAGAATTGAAAGTACATATTCTCTTAAGGTTACATATGAAATATATGTATATCTCTATCCTATACACGAATCATGAATTCCATCAACACAGAAAACACAAACAAATGTCATCATATTCTGATGTAAATTTATAATCCATATCTCAGTTTCCTACAAGTTATCACAATAATTAATCACAATTAATTAATACATTAACACACAAAATAATTAATTAGGTCTAAACATTAGAATCCATTTGTCAACTTCATATAGATCACCACATTAATTAATGCAAATAATTAAATACTTGAACACATAAAATATGATAAACAATTTAATTATAATCAACTTAATTAAAAAGAAAATTAATTAATTTAAACTACACATTGAGTTCAATTGCAATCTCAAATAAAAATTAGTTTATAATTAAATAATAAATTATCCACAAATAATTCATCATCTCAAAATTATAAAAATATAAAGAAAAGAAAAGAATCAAATCTGTGTTGATATCCGTCTGTCACTCTGATCACAATCTCCAATTCTTAAGCTCCGCCTTCAATTCTTGAATCCTTCACATTGAATATTTGTTCTTAAACTAATAAAACAAATCTACTCTATTCTAATCTATGTTAATAATCTGTTAATGTCCTAAAAATAAGAGTCTCATAATGTATTTATAGAAGTATAATAGTAATTCTAAGAAAATGTGGAATTAAAATCCAATTTGAAACCAAACGAAGCCTTACCGCACGCGTTGCCAAACGAAGCCGCGTTGCCAAACGAAGCCTTACCGCACGCGTTGACCAGAGTCAACGTGCTAACAATTGGCAGCTCTTTTCCTTTCCGCTCATGGCGCGCCCCTCTTCTAATCCTTCTAGAACAAAAACTGTCGATTGGACAGCTCACTTCCGCACACGACGCGACACTTTCCTCTTAATTCCTGTCACGTGACATCATTTTGCTGCTGGCTGATAAGCATCATGCGCGCCTGGCGCAATCTTCCATCTTGCTGTACCTACGGTTATGCCACCGCCCCTAGTTAATTACCACTTTGCCATTTATTTAAATTTTCCTACAAAATAATAATAACAAGTAAATACAAATAATATAAAATTACTAAAAATAATAAAAACACATAAAATTAAATAAATTTCCTAAAATAAATTAAAATGCTTAAAAGCTCACAATTAATTAAGCCTAAAAATATATAATAAATAAGTATAACATCTTATTATCAAATACTCACAAACTTAACTCTTTGCTTACCCTCAAGCAAAATAAAAATTAAAAAATAAGACCCTACTAAATAAATCAAAATTACTCGAACAATGAATCAATATGAATTTTAACTTTAACCTCAAATATTTTAAAATGATAAATTAAAAAAAAAATCAAAATTATATAAAGCCCAAAAAGTTTAATATATTTGTAACGACCCCGAAATTCGACCAATTTAATTACCTTAATTTTCATATTTATGAAACATTATTTTCCTTACGTCCAAATTTCGGTTCGTTAATAAATCTTTCGTCACCTAAATTGATCCATTATTTAATTTCAAAATCATTAATTACCAAATTTTCGGTATAAATTTTTCTTTTTCTTAATTCAATCGTTGTATTAAAACATTTGGATACTTAAAATCCTTACATTTGGATCCAAGTCCCATGGATCGCAACCTTTACTTTTTCTTTTCTTTCTGTAACCAGTATCATAAAACTTGATATTCAAAACTTAATATTGTTCATATCTATACCAATTTATTCTTGATTTCATAATCCATAATTAAGTCATTTAGTAATCTCTATCACAACCTCTATCTAGTATAATCAAAGTTCAAAATTTGACTTTACATATCCTGTCCGGATTCAACATATATGTACATACCAAATATAAACTTAACAATAGTATTCACATTAAATTATGTTATTGAAATATAACAATAACGTTCACAACCTTCTGTGATTATCCGTCTTTATATCATCTGATATTTTTGAAATTCATTTCTTTCCTGCAAAAATGTTTATTAAGCAAGTAATGAGCACAACGGCTCAGCAAGCTCAACAGTTTATGCTTCACATATCACATACTTTAACATGCTTGGTGTGTGTCATATATCATGTGCTTGTGCTTCAACTATAGCAATATATCTCATATCGTTGCACGAAGAACACATTGTGGTCATATTAAACACGTATCACATAGCACATAAATTGTATGCATTTAAAACAAGAATTTCATATCATAATAGTTCAACATTTAACATAAAGGAACTGAAGAACTTGCCTGGCGTCCAGTTATTTAAATTGATAACTCAAATCTTTAACTCGATCAACCTATGATCATAAAATAATCAAATAATAATTATTTATCTCTTTATGATATTAATTTAATTAATTAATATCATCTCTAGGCCAATTATTAATTTATATGGCCAATTGTATTAACCTCGTTCCTTAAAATATTCGTTTAACTTAATATCCAACACCTCTAATACGGACAACCCGGCTCATCGGATAAATTTTAACATAACTGGGTGTCCCAAAAATTTTATTTAACCATTTTCTAAATGGTAACCTTATTAGATTAATATTTAAATATTTAAATATTAATCCCCAATATTTAATATTTTCACAAAAATATTAAATTTAATGACCAAATATCTTTTCTATATTTTTAGTATTTTTCTATAATTTTCTAGAATTTTTAAACAATTTTTTAAACATTTATTTCATTAAAAACTAATTCTGGGGGCAATTTGGTAATTTTCGCGGCAAAGGGACAAAATTGGCATTTTCCAGAAAGCTCAGGGTCATTTTCGTCATTTCGGCAACGTTAGGGACACAACCGGAATTTTCCGGAAAGTTCAGGGCCAATTCTGTAATTTCCGTGCCCCTAGGGACACGGTCGGTATTTCTGGAAAAGGGCAGGGGCATAATCGTCTTTTCCGGCCAAAATTCAGCCGCGCGTTGCGCGGCAGCAGCCCTCGCCGCTCCGTCAGACGACGTCGTTTGGAGACCCAAAAGAGCAGTCGCGCACTGCGCGGCCGACCAAACTTCGCGGCCCCAGAAACGGCGTCGTTTTACCCTGGTCTCGGCAAAAAAAATGGCCGCGCGCAATGCGCGGCCCTCCTTTCTTTCCTTTTCAGCTTTTACGCAACAGTAGCCAGCCATGCACAAATTAATCCCAAAAACACCAAAATTTCTTTACAATTTTCATAACATAATCATTCCAAAAATTATAAAATTCATAATTATACATCCTAAAATTATTTAGAATAATTTTCTTAATTAACTTCCAATTTTTCAACAAATTATTTTACCACCATAATACCAAAAATAAATTACTCAAAATAAGTTTTATACCTTCTAAAGCATTCCTTGAATCTTTTTCTTCCTCTTGATAGCATCAACAATTCCCTCCTTAATGGCTATGGTGGCGTAAGGTGGCGGTGATGATGGTTCGGTGGAAGGAAGAGATGAGGAGAGCTTGTGTGGCTATTTTTTTTTCTTTCTTATTTCTTTTCTTTTACTTGTTTTTCCTCTCCTTTTATAAGCAAAGCACTTAACATTTAATCCTTTTTAACTTTTCCAACAATTCCACCGCCCACTCCAAAGTCGGTTAAACCAAAAAAATCATGTAAAAATTTAATTTTTATACATTACGTAATTATATCGTGTAATAAATATTTTATATAATAAATATAAAATATTTATTTTAATTCACTAAAAATCATAATTTGATTTATAAATAATATTAACACCCTTTTTGGGTACTTTTCTTAACAAATTCTGTACACGCATAATTACATGCATGTAATTATAAATGGTAATTAATACCTCCAAAAATCATAAAAAAATTCATAGAACATATAAAAATTATTTCTCATAATTTTTCACTTCGTTATTTGGACAACATGTTACATTAACATGTTCACATTTCCGAAATATTATTCTTCATAAAAGTCATAATAATTTCATTATACATAAATATAATTTTTAATAACTTAAAACATTCTTTTTTCTTATTTATTATTCAATTTCTTTAATATTCATATTAATTTTTTTATATATAAATTATATAATTTAATATTATATAATTCATATAATTACATTCTCCTTTTTAAATAATTTCTTAATTTCCTCCAACTTTATTCCATTTAATCAACTTATATAAATTACATAATTATTCTTATATAATTTATATAATTATTATTTTCTTCATACCTTATTTTATTTTCCTTATATAAATTATATAATAATTATTATATAATTTATATAATTACCTTTCCTTCTCCATTAATTTCTAAATTTCTTCCAAAATTCTTGATAAACTCTAAAATCGATAACTACAATTTTACAAACTTCCTTATTAGCTTTCCATAAATTCTTGGATTAATTTAATTATTAATCCCTTAATTTCTATGAATAATAACATTTATAATTATCAATTAAACATAACGTACATATATATAAAAATGTATATATATAAATATATACATATTTAATTCATGCCTTTCACATTATCACATATCCTCATTTAAAACCATACTTTTAAAATCATACTTCCTGTATTTTCACAATATTTTAATTGTACATTTTATTGTAGCCTTACCTGACATTCTTTTATTCCTCATAAATTGTTTTTAAACAATTTATTTACATTTAAATTATTTTAATTTCAACACAATTCATCATAATCTTTGCACAGATTTAATTTATCAATTAAATCACATCACATACCTTAAATTACATAATATAATAATTAATTTAACAACCTTGATAATTTTATCAATTAAATTCTCATTTAATTTTATTAAAGAAATCCTGAAAATTCGGATCCTCACATTCTTCCCCCCTTAACAGGATTCCGTCCTCGGAATCATAATTGCCGTAATATTCATACGTATTTTATTTATAGTACCTTGCAATATCTGTATCTTGGTGAATAACGATTTAAGTCCATAATAATCACATTTTATCTTTCTAATATCCATAACTTACAAAAAAATAATACCATAATTGTCATAACTCTCAGAATATTCCATTCTTATTTCAATTCATAATTCTTTTGTAATATAGCATTTCACAATTCTTTAAAACTTTAACTCATTTCGTGATGTACCTATCAAGATAGTTTCTCCTTCTTCGAAAACTTTCTTTTTCTCTAATCGTACTTATCCTTACTTAACCAACTTATTTCATACCTTCTATTACACCTCATCTACACTCTGTGCATTCATCATTTTCTTCGTAATTCACATTCATAATCTTCTTCATATTTCATAATGCATTCTTTAATACTTCCATTATTCAACATTAGATTTTAAATACTAATATTTACTTGATTTATCATAATCCTTATCTAGAATTATTCTAAAATTCCTGGGGTATTACATTCACCCCTCCTTCATAAAATTTCGTCCTCGAAATTTCTATATACTCGTACTTCACAATTTCTTTATATTTATTCCACATATCTTTCTTCCCTTCATTTCTCGTGATCATTGCCCATTGTAATTTTCTAATTCTTCATATTTCATAATTTCTTTACTTCACAATTATTGTTTTCCTTATCACTCACAATCAAATAATAATAACCCATCCTACCATCCAATCCTCATAAGAGTAGAGGAATTCAAAATTTTTATTTTGGAAACTTTCATGCTTTGCTGAATGAACATTTATCCCGGTTTACAGTACTTCGCTCCCCGAGTACTTCATACTGCAAACCCTGACAATGGATCAATCTGCCATTAAAGTGATGGATGTTTCACCATACATTGGCACGCCAGATGATCAATCTGCAATGCATGTGTCTTGTTATGCCAGGTGATCATTCGATTAACCTGCAATAGTCTTAATCTTTTTGTTCATCTCAGCCTTAGAATTCATTCAGAAGTAATTTGTTTAGTTATAACTTTCAAAGAATATGAATTCAATAAATATATTTTAAAATTTGTCTAGCTGAATCAATAGCTCAGACTTATATTTCTTCAACGCTTGTCTAGCCAGATCAATTAGCATAGACTTACTTTTAACAATTTATAACTCGCAGAAATTTTCAAAACATTCATCATGTCAAAACTTTTCAAAACGTCTAGTCGAGTCAAATGGCATTGACTTATAGCTTTGATAAATCTTCATAAATCAAAATCATTTATGACTTCATGTTACCGCATCATTTTGACAGTCCGTTGAGAATTTCGTCATTAATAATTCCTACACCATAAACCATACTTTATGGTGTTGAATCATCTTATAACGAAATAGTACCGCACCGTCTCAACAACACGTTGAGCATTCCGTCATTCATCACATCTGCACCGGGCTAAAAGGTGTGTGGATGATTCTTTTGAAATACATTTTGATATAAAAACATTTTTGTCTAGCCGAAACAAGTAGCATAGACACTTTTAAAATTGCTCAAAAATATTCCTTTGTATTTCTCAAAGCACACACGTGCCAAATCAACTTGAAGCCAAAATTTTCAAAATCTAGCAAAGCTAGAAGAATGGGAATATCCTAAATTCCCTAACATTCCTTCAGTTTCTTTCACTTAATTATATTATTCATTGTTAGGACTACTGTTATTTATCATATTAAAATTTCTATCTACTCCAACTTTTCTATACCCCCGTATAGTTCATCAAACTTGCCACACATTATGAGTCCAAGAACTTACCACAAGAATATGAGTTTTAAAGCTTGTCCTAGCAATATGTAGTCTAAGAACAAATCAAGGACTATCCATATGCTGAGGGGCTCAAAACATACCATACGATTATGAGTCATGGACTTACCATATGCATGAGTTTTAAGAACTCGTGCCTAATTTTAATATTATATATCTATCAAACCTGCTTGCGCGACTCTAACATTTCAATGATTATCACACAGTAACTAAGTAAACACAGATCATCCGCCCATACAAAGGATTGTGCAACTCAGTCACCACATGAGTCCTCAATTGAAATTTCGTACCCAAACTTTCTACCCCCTTACCATAACCTTTCTATCATTCATGTCTCATCATTCTCTGAATTCTTCTTGTACTATTTCATAGTACCATATCTCTTTATAGCATCAAGCTATACCTTGTTGACCATTAACAGGTCTCTCTGTTAATTTCACCTTTTCACTTGATCCCATCATGATCTTGCTTTACAATCTACTTCTTACTCACTTCCCTTATCTCGTGATCGTATCGTAGTACGATCCTCTCACTGTTCCTGATCATGTTATTATGATCTCTTTCTATACATTTTGGATTACCTTGTCATCCTTATTGTTTAAATCAGGTGTCCCATGATTTTCTTTGAGATTCATATTTGGAATCATTTCAATATTCTTTCGGATATATTCTTAATTGAACTTATAAATTTTCTTAATTCGTTTCATTCAAATCTTTCTTAACATTTTTATCTCTTCCTTATAATCCTATCTCTTTCATATTTCCTTTACTTTAATCAATTTCTGAAATCTGCATTTCTTAACTTACATCTTTTCCATTTTAATTTCCCCCATGTTCATCAAACTTATCACGTATCTGGGCTCAGGAACTTACCATAATCATATGGTTGAGGAGCTTTTCCTAGTCAGGCCATAGTCGCCCATTCGCTAAAGGGGCTCCACCATATAATCACGAGTCACGAGTTTACTATACGCTTGAGTTTTCAGAACACTCAACTAACCGTACTCTTTCTTACTTTAGGTTATAGCCTAATGTATCATTTTTCTAAGGGTTATAACCTCTAGCTCTGATACCAACTGTAACGACCCCGAAATTCGACCAATTTAATTACCTTAATTTTCATATTTATGAAACATTATTTTCCTTACGTCCAAATTTCGGTTCGTTAATAAATCTTTCGTCACCTAAATTGATCCATTATTTAATTTCAAAATCATCAATTACCAAATTTTCGGTATAAATTTTTCTTTTTCTTAATTCAATCGTTGTATTAAAACATTTGGATACTTAAAATCCTTACATTTGGATCCAAGTCCCATGGATCGCAACCTTTACTTTTTCTTTTCTTTCTGTAACCAGTATCATAAAACTTGATATTCAAAACTTAATATTGTTCATATCTATACCAATTTATTCTTGATTTCATAATCCATAATTAAGTCATTTAGTAATCTCTATCACAACCTCTATCTAGTATAATCAAAGTTCAAAATTTGACTTTACATATCCTGTCCGGATTCAACATATATGTACATACCAAATATAAACTTAACAATAGTATTCACATTAAATTATGTTATTGAAATATAACAATAACGTTCACAACCTTCTGTGATTATCCGTCTTTATATCATCTGATATTTTTGAAATTCATTTCTTTCCTGCAAAAATGTTTATTAAGCAAGTAATGAGCACAACGGCTCAGCAAGCTCAACAGTTTATGCTTCACATATCACATACTTTAACATGCTTGGTGTGTGTCATATATCATGTGCTTGTGCTTCAACTATAGCAATATATCTCATATCGTTGCACGAAGAACACATTGTGGTCATATTAAACACGTATCACATAGCACATAAATTGTATGCATTTAAAACAAGAATTTCATATCATAATAGTTCAACATTTAACATAAAGGAACTGAAGAACTTGCCTGGCGTCCAGTTATTTAAATTGATAACTCAAATTTTTAACTCGATCAACCTATGATCATAAAATAATCAAATAATAATTATTTATCTCTTTATGATATTAATTTAATTAATTAATATCATCTCTAGGCCAATTATTAATTTATATGGCCAATTGTATTAACCTCGTTCCTTAAAATATTCGTTTAACTTAATATCCAACACCTCTAATACGGACAACCCGGCTCATCGGATAAATTTTAACATAACTGGGTGTCCCAAAAATTTTATTTAACCATTTTCTAAATGGTAACCTTATTAGATTAATATTTAAATATTTAAATATTAATCCCCAATATTTAATATTTTCACAAAAATATTAAATTTAATGACCAAATATCTTTTCTATATTTTTAGTATTTTTCTATAATTTTCTAGAATTTTTAAACAATTTTTTAAACATTTATTTCATTAAAAACTAATTCTGGGGGCAATTTGGTAATTTTCGCGGCAAAGGGACAAAATTGGCATTTTCCAGAAAGCTCAGGGTCATTTTCGTCATTTCGGCAACGTTAGGGACACAACCGGAATTTTCCGGAAAGTTCAGGGCCAATTCTGTAATTTCCGTGCCCCTAGGGACACGGTCGGTATTTCTGGAAAAGGGCAGGGGCATAATCGTCTTTTTCGGCCAAAATTCAGCCGCGCGTTGCGCGGCAGCAGCCCTCGCCGCTCCGTCAGACGACGTCGTTTGGAGACCCAAAAGAGCAGTCGCGCACTGCGCGGCCGACCAAACTTCGCGGCCCCAGAAACGGCGTCGTTTTACCCTGGTCTCGGCAAAAAAAATGGCCGCGCGCAATGCGCGGCCCTCCTTTCTTTCCTTTTCAGCTTTTACGCAACAGTAGCCAGCCATGCACAAATTAATCCCAAAAACACCAAAATTTCTTTACAATTTTCATAACATAATCATTCCAAAAATTATAAAATTCATAATTATACATCCTAAAATTATTTAGAATAATTTTCTTAATTAACTTCCAATTTTTCAACAAATTATTTTACCACCATAATACCAAAAATAAATTACTCAAAATAAGTTTTATACCTTCTAAAGCATTCCTTGAATCTTTTTCTTCCTCTTGATAGCATCAACAATTCCCTCCTTAATGGCTATGGTTGCGTAAGGTGGCGGTGATGGTGGTTCGGTGGAAGGAAGAGATGAGGAGAGCTTGTGTGGCTATTTTTTTTTCTTTCTTATTTCTTTTCTTTTACTTGTTTTTCCTCTCCTTTTATAAGCAAAGCACTTAACATTTAATCCTTTTTAACTTTTCCAACAATTCCACCGCCCACTCCAAAGTCGGTTAAACCAAAAAAATCATGTAAAAATTTAATTTTTATACATTACGTAATTATATCGTGTAATAAATATTTTATATAATAAATATAAAATATTTATTTTAATTCACTAAAAATCATAATTTGATTTATAAATAATATTAACACCCTTTTTGGGTACTTTTCTTAACAAATTCTGTACACGCATAATTACATGCATGTAATTATAAATGGTAATTAATACCTCCAAAAATCATAAAAAAATTCATAGAACATATAAAAATTATTTCTCATAATTTTTCACTTCGTTATTTGGACAACATGTTACATTAACATGTTCACATTTCTGAAATATTATTCTTCATAAAAGTCATAATAATTTCATTATACATAAATATAATTTTTAATAACTTAAAACATTCTTTTTTCTTATTTATTATTCAATTTCTTTAATATTCATATTAATTTTTTTATATATAAATTATATAATTTAATATTATATAATTCATATAATTACATTCTCCTTTTTAAATAATTTCTTAATTTCCTCCAACTTTATTCCATTTAATCACCTTATATAAATTACATAATTATTCTTATATAATTTATATAATTATTATTTTCTTCATACCTTATTTTATTTTCCTTATATAAATTATATAATAATTATTATATAATTTATATAATTACCTTTCCTTCTCCATTAATTTCTAAATTTCTTCCAAAATTCTTGATAAACTCTAAAATCGATAACTACAATTTTACAAACTTCCTTATTAGCTTTCCATAAATTCTTGGATTAATTTAATTATTAATCCCTTAATTTCTATGAATAATAACATTTATAATTATCAATTAAACATAACGTACATATATATAAAAATGTATATATATAAATATATACATATTTAATTCATGCCTTTCACATTATCACATATCCTCATTTAAAACCATACTTTTAAAATCATACTTCCTGTATTTTCACAATATTTTAATTGTACATTTTATTGTAGCCTTACCTGACATTCTTTTATTCCTCATAAATTGTTTTTAAACAATTTATTTACATTTAAATTATTTTAATTTCAACACAATTCATCATAATCTTTGCACAGATTTAATTTATCAATTAAATCACATCACATACCTTAAATTACATAATATAATAATTAATTTAACAACCTTGATAATTTTATCAATTAAATTCTCATTTAATTTTATTAAAGAAATCCTGAAAATTCGGATCCTCACATTCTTCCCCCCTTAACAGGATTCCGTCCTCGGAATCATAATTGCCGTAATATTCATACGTATTTTATTTATAGTACCTTGCAATATCTGTATCTTGGTGAATAACGATTTAAGTCCATAATAATCACATTTTATCTTTCTAATATCCATAACTTACAAAAAAATAATACCATAATTGTCATAACTCTCAGAATATTCCATTCTTATTTCAATTCATAATTCTTTTGTAATATAGCATTTCACAATTCTTTAAAACTTTAACTCATTTCGTGATGTACCTATCAAGATAGTTTCTCCTTCTTCGAAAACTTTCTTTTTCTCTAATCGTACTTATCCTTACTTAACCAACTTATTTCATACCTTCTATTACACCTCATCTACACTCTGTGCATTCATCCTTTTCTTCGTAATTCACATTCATAATCTTCTTCATATTTCATAATGCATTCTTTAATACTTCCATTATTCAACATTAGATTTTAAATACTAATATTTACTTGATTTATCATAATCCTTATCTAGAATTATTCTAAAATTCCTGGGGTATTACATTCACAATATTTATTAATCTTACTCTACTCAAGACCATTCGTGTGTGTCTGTATCCAAATGTATCAAACTAATTAAAACTCAAATAAATTTTTGTAATTAAATGTCTCATAAAAAATATTACACAATAAAAGAATTATAAAGCAAAATTTTATAACTCACTTTCCACACCACTCTTCACCAATAATGACAAATAAAAATTAAAGGATCAAAAGTTTTTTTTTTCACACATTATGATCATTTTTTTAAATTCACCACACTCCTTTCCAAATATATTATTATATTTTTTCTTCATTCATCATAGGTGAGTGCATTTTATGCTCAATCTCACTCTTTTTTTGTAATGCTCATAAGTGCGTTTTACGCTCTATCTCGTTTTTTTCATATGTTTATGAGTGAGTGAGTTTTAAGTTCCATCTCAACTCACCACATGATTATTAATTCAACTCGAAAATGATTAATTTCAAACAATCCTAAAATAATTTACCTAAATCATCTCCCTCAAGTTATATTATATCTCATATTTCACTTCAAGCAATGATCAAATAAGTTATAAAATTCATAAATATTTATCATAAGCAATTAACTATATAAACTTTCTCTAAATTAAAACTAACTTAACACAAATGGATATGAGTGTATAAAACTTAAAGATCTCAAATAAAATAATAACCAACAATATGCCAAAATTTAGACTAACAAAAATTTATCTATTTTTCTAAAGTTATTAAATAAAAATCAAATTTTATACCATTTACCAAAAATTTAATTCAATTAACTCATTGCCCAAGTGACTCAACCTAAAAACAAAGTTATTCCATTTTCACAGGAAACACAGTTGCACTTAGTATGTGCAACAAGCTTTTAAATTCCAAGGTTACCCTAAGTGGACGAGTTGTGTCTAGTGAGGGTTAGCAGTGAATTTACCTACAAAATTATAAAATTTAAACAAAAAAAAAAACTAACAAATTTAATTATTTTTTTTAAAACTTATCCACACCCCCAAACTTAAAACAAACATTGTCCTCAATGCATAAAATAAAGAATTTAAAAATAAAGGACTCACCTGAATATGTAGTATTTTCTTCATCTGCTAAGTTAGGACAGCATGAATAAACTTGAAACAAAACAAAAAATAAAATATTAAAACAAATAAAAAAACTAAATTTTACTACTAAGAAATCTAATAAAAATAAAAACTAAAACTTGGGTTGTCTCCCAACAAGCGTTTGTTTTAAAGTCTCAGCCTAACTTTTCCCTTTTTTTTAAGCCCGGATCGAATTTATGCTTGATGAATCACCTTGGAAGCCATGACTTGACCATTTGCTTAATTTTTTCTTATGACTTGAGACCTCCAAACTTACGTTCATCATTTTTCCTCCAATAAAACTGACCTTTCAATCCCACAACATCAACTCAAAAGCATTCTTCTTGACCACTTGAAAATTTCGTGACATTAAACACCTTGTAGGTCACCTCTTCATCTTGAACTCTCATAGTTAGCTCACATTTTTGCACATCAATCAACTCTCCCTCTGTAGCTAAAAATGGACGCCCAAAAATAATCGGTATATTATTATCCTCCTCAAAATCTAGCATAATAAAATTCGCAGGAAAGATAAATTTATCCACTTTTAGAAGACATCTTCAACAATCCCATTTGGATAAGTAAACGGCCTGTCTACCAACTGCAATGTAACATGGGTGGTCTTCGCTTCCTTCAAACCAAGCTTCTTAGAAACTGATAGAGGCATTAAGTTTATTGTAATGTCCTAGAATTTCCACGTCACTATTAATTAAATTATTAATTTAATTTCCGACGAGTTAGTTTTACGACATTATTTAAATCTTTTTATGTGATTAATTAATTATGTGATTAAATGATTATGTAATTAATTACTAAAATTAATTAAAGGGGGTCACTAATATGTTATTTAAATTAGTGAACAAACCCTAAAGTTTTAATATCAAAATAATTGATAAGTTTCCTATTAATTAAATATTCAATTAAATTGAATATAATGAGTTAATTAAATATAATAAATTAATTAATATGATTATTAATTAATGTAAATAAGGTGAAATATTAATAATAATATTATTTAGTCCATTTAGTAATTTAATACTAATGGGTTAGAATATTTAATTATTTATTCAATCTAATTATTTATTTAACCATGGATTGAATAATTAATGTGTAAATTATTAAATTAGCCCAACATGGGTCAATAAGTAGCCCAAGTGAAGAATAATAAAATTTGACAAATTAGTAGCCCAAACAATTTAATAGGAGCCCAATTGGTATTTTAAATAAAGCCCAATAATTGGCCCACTTGGAAAATACTTTATATAACTTATTAATTATTCAAATGTAACAAATGACTATCATTTTGGGACAATACTAAGAGCCATCAGCCGACCATGTGGAGAAGAGAGAGAAAAAAAATTGGTTTTGTTTTTATTTTAGTTTATTTTTCATTTATTTAATTAATGGATTGCTTGTTTGATTTTTCAAGTACTTGGACCATCCCTCTTTTCACCTAATGTGTCATTTAACCCATTTCTTGTGTAAGTTGTCATCTAGGGGCATGGGCTAAATTATTAGATATATTATGTATATCTAATAATTTTGCAAGTATACTTGAAATTTGGTAGATTTTATTTCATTATTTTCTCCAAGTCCAAAAGAGAGAGCTAGATGGCATTTGAGAGTGTGAGAAAATATTGAAAGCAAAATACTAAGAGAGGAGAAGGAGTTTTGGTTTATGTCTTCAAGATTCACCACTTATTTTGGAAGAGAAAGGAGGATATCCATTAAATCAAGGTAATGGTTATTATAAATCTAATTTTTGTTTTAAATTAAATAACTAACATGTGTATATAAATATGTTAATATAGTTAATAATGTGTGGTAGTAATATTTATGTCATGCTTGAGTTTAATATGTTTGGTTTGTATTTTGGTATATTTTGTATGCTAAAATATGTATTTAGTAGTGTATAAACAAGTTTTGGAATTTATGACCAAAAATATTTTTATAAAACTTAGGTTTGATGTTCTAATATTATAGAACATTAAATCATGAGAAAAACAAAGTTTGAATCACTCAAAATGGAGTTATATACAAAAAGTTATGATTTATGGTAGTTTATGTGATGTAAAAATTTTTATAAAAAAAGAATGATATTAAATCATGAAAAATTAAATTTTCATGTTATAAATTGATATTAAGTGATTGGTAAATTTTTTGGATTTTTATTGAGGATTTAAAGCTTACTTGATGATATATTTTTATTTAAAATGGGTATTGCCGGACACTGTTCACATTCTGCAAAAGGAAAAAAAAAATTAAAGATTTCCGCGCAATGCGCGGACCACTGTTCATAGAAAACGCAGAGAGAAAACGGCGTCGTTTGGTAGAATAAAAATTTACCCCGCGCGTTACGCGCGGAGGCCAACAGCCCGGGCTCCAAAACGGCACCGTTTTGGGCCTGCTTACGGATAACACGCGCAATGCGCAAGCCCAGTTTCCGGGAAATTACCAAACTGCCCCTCCGTGTTTTTTTTTTCTCGGCGAAATTACGATTTTGCCCTCGGTTCAGTTTTCAACTTATTTACAGAAATGTCATTCGGGTTTAATTTAAATATTTAAAAACTAATTTAAAATTATAACAAAAATAATAATAATTCAAAAATGATATTGGGGAGGATATTATTAATTAAGTTTAATATTTAAATATTTTAAATATTAATCTAGTTAGCTAAATCATGGTTAAGTTAAATAAATTTATTAGTTATTTATTATTTAAAATGTTAATAATAAATAAAGGAGATAAATTATCAATTATTATTTAATTTCCATTAAATAATAATTAAAGAAGATATAAAAATTTATAAATTAACTATTTATTATTTAAATATTATTAAATAATAAATATGGATAATTAAGTAATTAATTATTATTTAATTAGCATTAAATAATGATTAAGGGAAATTAAGTTATTTAATTTAAATAATAAATAAGGATAAATAAATTAAATTTTATTTAATCTTAAACAATAATTAAAATTAATTAAATAATTAATTATTATTTGATTGACATTAAATAATAATTAAAGAGGATTAAAATGAGTAAACTATTATTTAATTTCCTTAAATTAAATAATAGGTAAGGTTAATTACTTAGTTAACTATTAGTTGATTAATATTAAATTAAAGAAGGTTAAAATGAATCAATAATTATTTATTATTTAATTATGATTAAATAATAAGTAAGTACAATTAGTTATTATTTATTTTAAATAATAACTAGAGTTAATTAATTAATTTCTATTTAACCAAGATTAAATAGTAATTAAATAGAGATTGAATTAATAAAATAAATTTAATTTAATTAAACTTTAATTAAACAATTGTAATAAGTTGTTTAAGGGTTTAATAAGTGTCCAACACTTAAGAAAAATATTTTTTAACTTATTAAATTATTAACCTAATTTGATTGAGGGTCTATAAGGTTAATAATATTATTTCGACTAACGTAAATTATGCGTTAGTACTTATATGATAAATAAGTACCTTAGTGAGCGTATAGTTGTGCAAATACGCCGTACTAATTATTAAACCAACTTTATTAATGTTAGGTCTTTTCAAAACCAGTTAGTTAAAGCTAGACATATATTGTAACTGAGCAGACAGGCAAGTTCCTTATCTCTAAACTCATTTCATTGAGCAAATTATTTATCTAAGTTTGAACTGTTATTTCGAAGCATGCTTTGAGTGGTTTAAGTACTTTACAATTATTCCACATCGATATTATTGTTATTCGCACTTGTTGCACTTGAGATTGTACAGTCATTGACTTGTACTTAATTACTGTTCTACTGTTTAAAGAACTGTTCAAAGTAGGTCTAAGCCATTGTTCGGCTAGACATTTATGTTAAAGATTTTAAAAGCTATCCAAATCATTGAAGATGCGGATTCTTAGACTATTATGAACACCCCTTTATTATAGGGGAGTACCCTGTATCTAATATCAGGTACAAAAATACGGAAATTAAATGTTATGCATACACATATTGTACTGAGGCTGATCCCCTCGGGTACATATTTCTGGTAGTAACCATTGGGTCAACCTGCTATTGACTCCAATGGATATTTATAGTTCATAGTCTATTTGACTATCCTAATTTTAAAAGCAAATTATTATTCCTGCTTATGTTATTCACATTATTGAATTGTTCAGCTATTCCCTTTCATTCATGATATATTGTTCCTTGTTGTTATTTAAACTTGTTGAGCAAACTAGTTGCTCACTCTTGCTATATCATGAAACCTTATTGCAGTGCAACCCGAGACTTCGGGAAAGAACAAGGGTAAAGGAAAGATGAAGTAATAAACTTCGAGATGCAGCCCTGTAGTTAATTAAATTAACTGTTATGTAATATAAACCCTAAGTACTTTATTAAGGGTATTTGTGTACTTTTGTGTAAGGTTATCGTATCTTGGGACTAGTAACACATTTTGAATGAACAATATATGTTTATTATTCCGTATTTAGTTATTGTATGTTGTTTAGAGGTGAATGTTTGTATTGGATCATGATGACCGGATCCGGGTATTTGGAACCCGAATTTGGGGGCGTCACATTTATGCTCACTCTCAAATCACACAAGCATCGATTAAAGAACTGACTCCCAATGGTGCACAGAATGGTGAAACTACCTGGATCTTTCAGCTTCGGTGGTAGCTTCTTTTATAATATGGCGCTGCACTCCTCCGTAAGAGCCACTGTTTCGTAGTCACCTAGATTCCTTTTCATAGACAAAATCTCCATCATGAACTTTAAGTAGCTAGACATCTGCTCTAATGCGTCTGTGAATGGGATGTTAATATGTAATTTCTTAAACACCTCCAAAAAATTTAAAAATTGTTTGTCGAGCTTGTTCTTTTGAAGTCTTTGCGGGAAAGGTACTGGTTGCACAATCTGATTCTGCTTCGGATTCACAACTTGCTTTTCATCTTTATGTTCATGCGGCTCATTTTGACTTTTCTTCTTTTCATATTCACTATCATCATCCACATTTGGATTTGTCCTTTTCGAATTTTCTCTATCATCATCATGTAATTTCTTACCACTCCTAAGTGTGACCACATTGCATTGTTCATCGCCCTCCCTTCTTGGATTTATCACTATATCATTCGGTAATGCACCTTGAGGTCGACTATATATGGCACTAGCAAGTTGTCCCACTTGGTTCTCAAAGTTTCCTATTGATGATTCTAGACTGTTAATTCTAACATCATTATGCGATATGTATTTCCTGATAAATTCCTCAAAATTGGATGTCTTTTATGGTTGTGGTGGAGGTTGATTTTGAAAATCCGACTGATATGATGGTCTTGGAGCAAAAGATTGTGCTTGATTGTTGTTGCTCCATGAATAACTTGACTGATTTCTCACCCCCTGTTGAAAGTAGTTGGCATTATTCCTTTGTTGTTGCTGATTGTAGCTTGTCACATATTGGACTAATTCTGCATTGATTAACTGAATGGTTCCCCACACATAGATCACAAACTACCGCCACAAGCTGAATAGGCTGCCCAGTCTTTGCAATAGTTTCTACCATCTTCATTAGTGTTGCCATTTGCACAGTCAATGCAGTAATTGGATCTGTCTCATGTATCCCAGTCACCCTTGGTTGACTCACTCTTGTAGAAGGCTATTGGAAATCATTTGCTGCCATAGTTTCCAACATGTCATAGGCCTCATCCAAATTCTTCGCCATCAAAGCACCACCTGCAGCTGCATCAATAGTAGTCCTCGTTGTACTGAATAACCCACTGTAGAATGTTTGAACTTGAAGCCACTTGGGCATTCCATGGTGTGGACATCTTCGCAATAAATCTTTGAAGCACTCATATGTCTCGTACAACAATTTTGAATCATGCTGCATGAATGAAGTGATGTCGTTCCTTATTTTTATAGTCTTCACTGGCGGAAAGAACTTTGTTAAGAACTTTTGAGCCAAGTCGTTCCAAGTAGTGATAGACTCCAGTGGAAGTGAATGCAACCAACTCTTCGCCTTGTCCCTAAGTGTGAAAGGGAACAAGCAAAGTCTTACAGCGTCATCCAAGACTCCATCATACTTAAAAGTATCACATATCTCCAAAAAGCTCATGAGATGATCATTCGGATCGTCATTGGGCAAACCCATAAACTGCACTGAATTTTGGACCATCTGTATCGTACTCGGCTTGATCTCAAAACTTTTGGCATTACTTGCACTTATGGATACACGATTGGATTTCAGTGACTTGCGACATCGCATAGTCTCACAGCAAGCAATTTTTGATCCTCGTCCTTCATTTCATTTAATCCTAAAAGGAAAGTAAAATTTAAAATTAAAATTAAAATTAAAATAAAATAAAATTGTTTAAATTAAAACTAATTTGATTGAAATTAATATTAACAAATAATTATTAAATTAATTCCCCGACAACGATGCCAAAAACTTGTTGAAAAGTTTCTATATGAATATATGCGTGCAAGTATACACGATCAACAAGTAATAAAGTGATAAAAAAGAGTGTCGAACGCACAAGAAATTAAATAATAATAATTACCAAATACTAATTTTATATCAACTTAATTTTATTTAAACAATCGCAATAAATTTATAAAATAAAACTAATTAAAATTAACAAATAAATTAAACTAATGAAAAGAAATAATTCAGAATAAAAATACTTAAGATCACAATTTCCCCCAATGCTTCATTTAAATCTCTTCAGTTCTTTTTTAATTAATTAATTATATTAAATTGTTAACCAAGAATTCTTTAGAGTATTTATATGCACCTTCCGATGATCATATAAATAATTTTCTTTAAATCCGACACAAAGGCAACAGAATTAAAGAGAGCACCCTAATTAACTAACTCACTATATCTCTATGTGAATTACAATTTAAAAGGATTTAAAGCACAGATTCTCTTAAGATTACATATGGCATATAGGTATATCTCTATCCTATACACGAATCATGAGCTCCATCAACGTAGAAAACACAAACATATATCATCATATTCTGATCTAAATTTATAATCCATCTTTCAATTTCCTATAAGTTATCATAATAATTAATCACAATTAATTAATACTTTAACACACAAAATAATTATTTAGGTCTAAACACTATAATCCATTTGTCAACTTCATATAGATTACCACATTAAATAATACAAATAATTAAATACTTGAACACACAAAATATGATAAACAATTCAATTATAATCAACTTAATTAAAAAGAAAATAAATTAATTTAAACTACACATTGGGTTCAATTGCAATCTCAAATAAAAATTAGTTCATAATTAAATAATAAATTATCCACAAATAATTCAACATCTCAAAATTATAAAAATAAAATGAAAAGAAAAGAATCAAATCTGTATTAATATATGTCTGTTACTTGGATCACAATCTTCAATTCCTAAGATCCGCCTTCAATTCTTGAATCCTTCACGTTGAATATTTGCTCCTAAACTAATAAAATAAATTTACACTATTCTAATCTATGTTAATAATCTATTAATGTCCTGAAAATAAGAGTCTCATAATGTATTTATAGAAGTACAATAATAATCCTAAGCAAATGTGAAATTAAAATCCAATTTGGAATCAAATATTAGCAAAAAAATCCCAAAAATCTAGTCAAAGCCGCGTTGCCAAAAGAAGCCTTAGCGCGCGCGTTGACCAGGGTAAACGCGTTAATAACTGGCAACTTCTTTCCTTTTCGCGCATGGCGCGCCCCTCTTCTAATCCTTCAAGAACAAAAACAGCGTCGTGTCCTAAAATGCCAACTGGACAGCTCACTTCCGCATATGGCGAGGCACTATCCTCTTAATTCCTGTCATGCGACATCGTTTTTCTACTGGCTAATAAGCATCATGCGCGCCTGGCGTTGTCTTCATTCTTGCTGTATTTACGGTTATGCCACCGCCCCTAGTTTATTACCAGTTTGCTATTCATTTAAATTTTCCTACAAAATAATAATAATAATTAAATAAAAATAATATAAAAATACTAAAAATAATAAAAGCACATAAAAATAAATAAATTCCCTAAAATAAATTAAAATGCTTAAAAACTCGCAATTAATTAAGCCTAAAAATATATAATAAATAGGTATAAAATCTCATTATCACCAATGACCTTCCACAAGAGTAAATCAACCAGGGGCAGCTGAAATACATGAGACAAATGCAATTACTAAATTGACTGCGTAAATGGCAACACTAATAAAGATGGTATAAATAATTACAAAGACAGGGCAGCCTATTTAACATGTGGCGGTAGTTTGTAATCTATGCGCGGAGAATCATTTAGTTACTCAATGTCCTATCAATTTAGAATTGGTCCAGTATGTGGCAAGTTACAATCAGCAGTAACAATCTAATAATAATTCGAGCTATTATCATCCCAATCATACATGGAGTAACAAACAAGCTCAATCCTTTGCTCTAATACGATAGTATACTCCAGGCTGTTAGAATTAATCACCGTAGCAAGAAAAGGAATCTAATTTGGATGAGCTTCTTACCAAGTTTATGGCTAAAATTGAGGTTAAGATCAATAATCAAGATGCTGTGATTCGGAACCTCGAGAATCAAGTGGAACTACTTGCCAGTGCCATACATAGTCAACCTCAAAGTGCTTTGCCGAGTGATACAGAGATAAATCCAAGAAGGGGAGGCAAAGAACAATGCATTGCTGTCACACTTAGGAGTGGTAAGGAGTTAGTTGAGGCTGATGGAGAATATTTAAAAAGGGTAAATTCGGAGGTGGATGATGATAGTAATGCTAAAAAGAAGAATAGTTAGAATGGGCCGCATAAACATAAAGATGGAGAACAAGTTGTGAATCCTAAGCAGAGTCAAATTATGCCACTCGTGCCATTCCTATAGAAATTTCAGAAATCAAAACTTGATAAGCAATTGTCAAAATTTGTGGAGATATTCAAAAAGCTTCATATCAATATCTCGTTTGCAAATGCTTTGGAACAAATGCCTAGCTACGTGAAGTTTATGAAGAAGATTTTGTCTAACAAAAAGAAGCTAGATGACTTCGAGATAGTGGCTCTTACAGAGGAATGCAGTGTTATTTTGCAAAAGAAACTACCACCAAAGCTCAAGGATCCGGGTAGTTTCATAATTTCGTGCATCATTGGAAATCAATTTTTTGGGAAAGCATTATGTGATTTAGGAGCAAGCATAAACTTTATGCCATTATCTGTATATAAGAAGCTTGGGTTGAATGAAGTGAAGCTTGTGAATGTCACTTTATAATTGACAGATAGGACATTCATTTATCCGAGATGGATTGTTGAAGATGTGTTAGTCAAGGTGGATAAGTTTATCTTCCCAACGAATTTTATTGTTTTGGATTATGAGGAAGACAAAGACATATCTATCATTATTGGGCGGCCGTTTTTAGCCATGGGGAGAAAGCTTATAGATGTGGAAAAAGAAGAGCTAACTATGCAAGTCCAAGATGAAAATGTGACATTTAAGGTTCTCAAGGAAATAAAACTTTTAAGTAATTCTGAGGATTGTTTCCAAGTTAATGTGGTTGAAGATGTTGGAAAGAATAAAAAGGACAAAAAGGATACAAAGAAAGGTATGTTTCAGTGGAAGAAGAAAGATGAGCTCGAGTTTGGGGGTCACCAATCTCAAGGGAAGGTTAAACTAATAATCAAAAATTGGCTTCCAAGGTGCTTCATCGTATATCAATTCGATCCGGGCTAGAAGAGAAAGAGAGTAGTCAGGTTGAGACTTTAAAACAAGTGCTTATTAGGAGGCAATCCAAATTTTAATTTTAGTTTTTATTCTTATTTTTATTTCTAGTAGATTTCTTATATTTTAGTTTTTAGTTATTTATTTTAATATTTTATTTTTGTTTTGTTTCAGGTTTATTTAGTGCACTCAAGCTTAGTCGATAAGGAGAAAAAATCTACATATTCAGGGGAATCTTCTATTATTAAATTTCTTTTATTTTATACATTGAGAACACTGTCTGTTTTAAGTTTAGAGGGTGTGGATAAATTTTATTTTTTAAATAATTTTTTAAAGTTTTATTTTAGTAAATTTTAGAATTTGTGGATATATTCATTGCAAACCCTCACGAGACACAATTCGTCCACTTGGGGTTTAAAGGTTTGTTGCACGTGCTAAGTGTTACCATGATACCTACGAAAATGGGTAATTTAGGTTTTTTTTTTTTTGTTTTCTTGTTTAGTTAGTACTTGAGTACTAAATTGTGTGAATCAGGATATGACTAATGATAAGAATATAATTCTTTACTATTATTTAAGGAAAATTGATGAACATGCGGAGCTTATGTTATGACATTTGAGCTAGTTTTGCGATATTCACAATTCTTTTGCATTCACAAGCATATACCCTACTGTTTGATTAATTGTTATTTAGAAAATTTATTAGGTTAGATATTTGTGAGGATTACCATTAAAATTTAAAGTTTTTTATTTGAATATTGTTTCGTGCTAAGTTTAGGCTTTCACATAAGTTTGGGGGAACATTGGATAATATTTAAATTTGGAAAAAATAAAAAAAAAATTATATAATATTTAATAACTTTACTTAGTCGAAATTTTGTGGCCTTTGTTACTCGAATAAGTATGTCCTTAAGGATGTGTCTACATCTAGTGCCCTAAAGTCAATTGATTTGGGAGTCATTGGTCGAAAGTTCGTTACATGGGTAGCACTAAAAAACCTAATAAAATTAAACATTGCACAAGTTAAGAATAAAAAGATGAGGGTGAAATGGAGCGTAAAATGCATTAATCCATATACATGAATGCAAAGTGAGATGGAAGAAAGTAATATATGTACTCGTTTAAAAACAAAATAGAAGTGCTTACGTGTTAAATCCGTGTGATCCTGTACTTATATGATTATCTTGCTAGTCGTTATTGATGTGAAAAATGAAATTTGAAATGGGATCTTTTTTCAGATGTTTGATTGTATGAATTTTTCTAAATTTTGACTAGTTGAAATAGTGGGGCACACACACACACACACACACACACACACACACACACACACACACACACACACACTTTTTAAAGAATTTTGAGTATTTGAGAAATTAGTAATTCTGTTGGAATTTTAAATTCTAGGTGTTCTAAAGTTTTTCTTGAATCATGTTATATAATCTTCGAGGTTAATATGTAATTTATAATTGATTCGTTGTTCGAGTTAGTTAGTTGTGGTTAGTTAAGTTATTAGAGTTTTTGTTTTACTTGAGGGCAAGCAAAAGGTTAAGTTTGGGGGTATTTGATAAGTGAATTTTATACCTATGTATTAATTATCTTTTACCTTAATAATTTGTGAGTTCTTAAGTGTTTTATATTAATTTCAAGTTTTTTTTATGTGTTTTGATCTTATTTGGTAGGAATTGGAATAAAGGCTTGGTGGATCAAAGTTTGGAGTTATTATGCTTGCATTTTCAGCTTGTCAATTACGCAGTAGTCACTTCAAGCCTGATTTTAACCTTGATCTAATTAGAATTTGTCAAATCATGAAGCATGAAAGTTGTATATCTACTTTTTAGCTTTTCAGAACATCTTGGATCATCTCAATTAGAGTTTGTATATCAAAGTTATTGCCTTTTTTTCAACAGACGTTGAAGCTAAAAATAGGGCCACGACAAGGGCAGATTCGCCTAGTGTAAATCCACGGTCGGGGTCGTGTTTTGCCTAGAGGTCATGGCTAGGGAGAATTTCCTTAGTACAAAAACACGGTCGGGGCCGTGGTGGTTGGGCTAAACTTGATTTAGACGCATTTTTTTTATATAATGTTTTTTACTCTAAATTGGATTAGGTTGTAGATATATGCTAGGAATTTGATATGTAACTTGTAAATACCTATTAAAACTCATATTTTAGGGAGAGCTAACATAAAATTAGAAGAGATTAACATAGATTATATAGTTTAGAGTAGATTCAAGTAACATTTTATTAGATTTAAAGGAGAAATCAAAGAAGGATTACAAGGATTGAAGAAGAAGATTGGATATTACACTTTAATTCAGATTTTTCTCTCTAACTGTTCTCTTTAACTTTTGTATTCTTGAGATGATTTATATATATATATATATATGATGATGATGATGATGATGTTTTCTTCTTTAGTTATGAACTAATCATTTAACTAAGATTACAATGGAACCCAATGCGTAGTTTATATTAATTTTCTTTCTTTTTTATCATGTTTGATTATATATGATTTATTTATCATATTTGGTGCTTTTAGGTATTAATTATTCATAGTAATTAATATATTAATTATTCATAGTAATTAATCTGATAATCTATATGAAGTTGTCTAATGGATTATAAAATTAGATTCAAATATTTTTGTGCTAAATATTTGTGTGCATTCTTGCATGAATTATTTGTAGGTAATTAATTAGGATAATCAATATGAAATCTAAAGATGGATTATAAATTTAGATTTAAATATGATATCATGTGACTGATTTATTTTTCTTCAAATTGAATAGTTGAGTTGTGTATAAGATGAAAATACCTATATGTCATATGTAACCTTTTTGGGAATCTGTTCTTAATGACTTATGCTTAATTTAATTCACATGAACCTATAGTGATTTATTTAAGTATGAGATACTTACTTGTCTTTGATAGAGGCTCGTAAATATTATAAAGAATTCTTGGTTAGTAATTCAGTATAATTACTTAATTAAAAATGGAGTGAATAGATTTAAATGAAGTATTGGGAGAAATTGTGATCATAAGTATTTAACATCTGATTTAATCCTTGTCATTAGTTTAATTAGTTGTTAATTTTAATTAGATTTAATTTTACAGTTTAAATGCGATTGTTTAAATAGACTTAATTTGATTAAGTGTTAGTAATTGGTTATAATTATTTTTAATTTTTTGTGGGTTCTACACTCAACTTAATCATTATATTACTTGTTGACCACGTTTAGGCAAACACCCGGACCTAGCGCAGTTGCGCTCTTCTACAGTGCAGTTGCGCTGCGACACGCTGCCAGTTTTTTGCTGTGTTTTCAAAGCACCATTTTTTTTATTTATAAAACATAATTTTATACCAACAATTATGCCGAATAAAATATTTAAAACACATATCCATATATATACGGAATCAAAAAAATTATTAATTTGCATAAGTTTTGTTCTTGATGTCACTGTCGGTTTGCAAAATCATTGCATACATACATTCTAATTGTATAGTGCAACGGAAGCAAGACATAAATTATATTTAAAATTTTCTACAAACCAAATCCAGGATCATTCTTATGCGATATTTATTAACTAAAGAAGGATAAAAGATTATACCTTTGTAGATTCAACTGTTGAACAGTACAAGTTCACCTCCCTTGATCCTTCGCGTTCTCCTTCGATTCCACCAATTAAACACCGGCTACAAAGTATATGTAGAGCTCTAAAGGTGATCCACCACTTGATTATGAATAAAAGAAGTAGATTTAGATTTCTCCAAATCATAGGTGGTTATCCCTAAGTTTTTTTTTCTCTTTCTAACTCCTTAAATATAGAGAATTATTTCAAGTATTCTCTAATACTTGTGAATAGAGTATCAACCTTAGTCCATAATAAGACTTCTCTTATTTATAGATATGTTCAATCCTCCTAAACTCTTTAGGAGTAGGGTTTTAATTTTACTCATAATTTAACTAGGAACTAAATTAATTATTATAATAATTATAATTCTTAAACCATTTAGGAACTAAATAATGATAATAACAACAATAACAACAACAACAACAACAACAACAACAACAACAATAATAATAAGACTTATTTTTATTAATTTGTAATTAGTATTTTCAAAATACTTAATTATAAATATTAAGTTATTTAATTTGTTCTATCACCATAGTATAAATTACATATACTTAATTTATTATTACCATTATGCCATCTACTTCTAAAATAAATATTTCTCTTTTATAGTGTAATCCTTTAGGTTCAATATTATAACGGTTGTAGAATAAATAAATTAGAACCATTCTAATATTATTTATTATGAATTAAACTCCTTTAATTCAAAAATAAATAAATATATTTATTCTATAATAAAGGTAAGTCCCCTTAGTAATTCACGACTTTTTGGATAATATGAAATCAACGTTTAATCGCAAAGAACCTATTTAGTAAATAATTATCTTACAATTCAATCATTCTACCATGCAATGTCCTAATCAAATATAAGACATGAAATTTTTGTCAAATATTATTTTGTTTGATCATATGCATTTCAATTCTCAAATGCACAACTCTAATGTAAATTAAAATTTCCTTTCTAGTTTTCATTCCACATTGGCTAATGTTTTTTGAGTTGTCATTTATAGAATTACATATGACATTCTCTCCCTTTACTAGAAGTGTTAGATCATTTGTTGATTATTTACATACTTTCATATACAACTTATTATACATACCATTTGATATACCAATAACCCTTAAGGAATATGTCAAAGTATAACTCATTATACACAAGGTACTATAATGATCTCAAGTCCAAGGATCACAAGTACTACTATTACATAAGGAACTCCTATTGACATACAAGTAAAACTCCATTAGATGTTTCTTTAGTGAGTTACGTTCAGTGAACTTATTCTCTAATAAGCACCTATATACTTGCTTTGGTGTCTCACACAAATGATTATGAGATCAATCATCCTCTTCATAAGAGCAAGCATAGTATATGTTAATCTATCCGGATACACTGATCTCCATTTTAGTGATCCTACGATTAGGAACAATTTAGTTTTGAGCTATCTAGAATTTAGATCTCATTAACATGATCAACATCATGATTCTAAAGGCAATGCTAAAAATTATGGGTTTATTCATTTAATTAATTCAACCAATTAATTATAAATAAACAAATATTTTTAAATAAAACTTTTATTAATAAATCGAATAAGATTACAAAGTATATGTTTATCACATCAAATGTGATGGGAGGGCATACTACTTTCACACGCTGCTCGAGATAATGGCAGCTAATAATTATCAATGGTCAGTTGCTAGAATGACTCAACTAAAGACAATATAGATAATAGAAGTGGATGCAGTGACAACTTTATTGGCACAAGTAATTACTCAAATTTATGCTCTTACGAAGAAAATAGATGCACTTGGGGCTCAAAATGTTCAAAGAATGGAAGCAGTTTGTGAATTATTCGTGGGGACTCATTCGAGTGATCAATGTGCTATTAGTGCCGAATTTGTGCAATATGTGTCAAATTACAATCGACAACAAAATAGCAATTCAAATAGTTACAATTTGGGATGGAGGAACCACCCAAACTTTTCTTGGAGCAATAACCAATCACAGCCTCAAGCTCTAAGGCATTCATACCTACTTGGGTTTCAAAATCAACAACCTCAACAACCAAATAAACTATCACAAATGGAAGAGGTGTTAGCAAACTTAGTGACCCAGTTTGACATGGCTACAAAGACTCAATCGACGGCAATAAGGAACCTTGAGAATCAAATAGGACAGTTGGCAAGTGTATTGAATAATTATCCTCCCGGTATGTTACTAAATGATGCCGAAAGAAACCTAAGAAGATAAGGTAATGAGCACTGTAACGCAATCATATTGCAAAATGGAAAAGAATTACCTGAGATCTTGGATGAAAATTTAAAGTAAACACAAAAAGATGAGAACAAGGTCGGAAAAAAATGGTAGCGAGGTAGATGAGGAATTAGAAAAGAAGGAGGATAATTCAGCTGCAAAGTCTGATAAGGTAAGCAAAATTCCAGTGTACCTCTCATTCCATTCCCGCATAGAGTACAGAAATCAAAGTTGGATAAGCAGTTTACGCTATTCTTGGAGGTGTTTAAAAAATTGCACATCAACATTCCGTTTGCCGAGGCGTTAGAACAAGTGCCTAGCTATGTTAAGTTTATGAAGGACATTTTATCGAGAAATAAAAAGCTAGGTGACGTTGAAGTAGTGGCCTTCACGAAAGAATGCAGTGCCGTAATTTAGAAAAAGTTACCTTTGAAGCTCAAGGATCCAGTCAGTTTCACAATCCCATGTACAATTGGTAACCAATTTATTGGAAAAGCTTTATGTGACTTGGGAGCTAGTATATACTTGATGCCATTGTTGATCTATCTAAAACTCTGATGGAAATAAGCTAAACCCACAAATGTTACTTTACAGCTTGCAAACAGATCAATCATTTATCCGAAAGGAATAGTTGAAGGCATTTTGGTAAAGGTGGATAAACTAATTTTTCCAGTTGACTTTATGGTTCTAGATTATGAAGAAGATCGTAACATCCCTATAATTCTGGGATGACCATTCCTAGCTACTAGAAGGACTCTCATCGATGTGCAGAAAGGAGAGCTTACTACGAGAGTTAACGATCAGGAGGTAAAATTTAATGTGTTTAAAGCAATAAAATTCCCTAATAATTCTGAGGAATGCTACCAAGTAATTTGTTAGAAGGTGTGACCAACAATTAAGCGAATGAGAAGATTTGTTTGAGTTGGATGAACTCAAGTCAAAGACTCCTAAATCCTTCAAGAAACCTAAACGGTTTAAGGAAAAGGTGAGGTGGTGGATTTCTAAGCGGTCAACCACGAACAAACTCGATCCCGATTAAGAACAGAAAGTAGTCGGGCTAATGATGTGAAACTAAGCGCTAGCTGGGAGACAACCCAAGCTCTAACTTTATTAATTTTAGTTTTAAGCTTTCTTTAATTATTTTTTACTTTTTGTCAATTTAGTTAATTTAAAGTAGTTAGATAAATTAGATTGATAAAATTTATAGTTTTTAGTGTTATTAGTTCTTTTTATGTAGTGCATTATAATAACGTACGCTAATTCTTTTCAAGTACCAAATATAACTTAATAATGGAAGAAATTGCAGCAAAAAATTAAAGCAAAAAATAATATGCTCAAGCGCAGGTGCGCTGGCTAGCAGCACAGATGTGCCGAAAGAGACCACAGCTGCGCCCAAGATTCTGCTAACATTTTCCATCCCAGCGCAGCTGCGTTGCCCTAGACCACAGCTGCACCCGACTGCAAATTTTGAAAAAAAATAATTTAAAAGGAGCCGATTGGTCTTATTGAGCATCACTTCTATTCCCAGTCGAACTCAACTTGGTTAAACCCTTTCTAAACCCACTAAACCCATTCCTCCTCTTACCTTATAAACTACACCTAATTCGTTCCACACATCTAATACAAATCCATCTACATCAAGCTCTATCCTAATCCCACTCGACAACAATGAAACCTTAAGCATTCACTCATATTCACACGACTTCATCAACCAATCATTATGGGGATTCTTCCAAATAAGGATTCACTTAAGTTCTAAGCATTCAAAGTAAATAATTGATTGATGATAATCGTGAATGCGTTAGCATAATTCACTTTTGTCATAAAATTCAAGTTTGGGGGAGTTTTTAGGGCTTAATATTCTATTTGGTTGTTGGGTCTTTAATTTTTGAAATTGGGAGGTTCATTATGCAAATTCTATTATATTGGGTGATATTGTGGTAGTGTTACTGATAAACCTTGATTAGGTGGTTAGTTCAAGCTTGGAAAGTTAAATTGGAGGTGCCTACCAAGTGTTTGTGAAATTGCATCAACGAGAAATTTTGGGTATTCTTAAGCTATTAATTGATCTTGGGTGCTGCATTCACATTGGAAGTTTGTTTCTTCTCTAATGGCTCTAAAATGACAACGAGGGGAGAGTTCGAGATCTTCTCAATCTTATGATAATTGAAGGTTTGCTACTGAAACGGCATTAGACTATTTTCATGAAGTTTTGGCTAATAAAAAGTTAATTCCTGAGTGGGGCCTCTATCCAAGTGCATGAGATGGCAAATTGACTAATATGATCGCGAACTGAAATTGGGAGGTTTTTCCTCTACAGCCAAACCCTGTGATGATTTATGTGGTTAATGAATTTTATGCCAATGCGCATGAAACAAAGAATAATGTGGTATGTGTGAGGGGCAAGGAGGTGTCATTCAGTGTAGATGCAATAAACACATATTACAACACTAGCCAAATGACCGAGATAGATGACTACACTACGTATAAACATGAATCGCTAAACTTGGATGAGGTGATTCAAGGACTTTTCCAGCTGGATGCTTATCATGGAAACTTCAAGACAGGAAGCCAATTCATTTATCTTACAGTCATTTGAGCCAATTCAGGAAGGCTTGGTACTATTTTCTTTGTACGAAACTAATGCCAACGACACATGTGACGGAGGTGATCAAAGAATGCACAATCCTCCTTTATTGCCTAGTTAAAGAGAAGACCATAAATATTGGGCAAGTCATTAATGGCTCAATAAAACATGCTATAAAGGGTGGTTCAACACGGGGATTGTGACGCCACCAAATCACTATACTTGCTATAGATGATTTAGTACGTATTATCAATGCTAAATCGTTCTAAGTATAGACTTTTCCTTAATTTATAAACCTTATTTAGCTAAAATTAAGAATATTGGCATGACATGATCAGTCCATATTACCAATATCCTCATTCAACTAAACAGAACAAAGTTCTCATCTTAACTTCCAAAAGATCTTTTATTATTTTACACTAAATCCTTATAAAATACTACAAGAGAATTAGTATTAACTTTCATAATTTTAACCTTAAGATTTTAGATACCTTATCATTTATAACTTTCATATTTCCAAAGTTCGCAATATCAGCAAAAGGAATTGTTCTAGTAACTAAGGCGGCTTTCCAAGAAATTGCGGAGCTCAATTAAGCAACATCTTTTCCTAAAAATTTCATGTGCAAAATACTCTCACTTAGATACATATATTTATAAATAATAGATATCTCTTCATATTGATAATTTCTATCTATCCGAAATTCAGAGTATTGGCATAACATGATCAATCCATATTATCAATACCCTTACCCAGATGTATAGTTCTTTAGCAATACTGTGTTAATGTTTTAACAATTCTATGTTTTTTAAAAGTAAAGACATAACATAGTTGATGATAATAAAATAGTTTTATTGATATAATATTTGGTTACAAGATTCGTAGTACTTGTTCATATTTACATAAGTCATTAAGACTTCGTACAGTACAAAAGATAGACAGGATTATAGATAAAAGTATCGTTGTCTACACTTTTTTGTCTTCCTTTTTTCTTAGAGCCGGAGCTCTCGGGTACGTCTGTAATTAAGATTTATTGCAAGAATGAGCATACAATAGCTCAACAAGTTTAAACACATAACATATAAGTGAACTCGCACCGATATGGATTTGTTTGAATAAATAACTCACAAAAGATATTTCAATTGTTTAAAATGGCAAAGTTGAATGGTAATAAACCAAGAACCGTTCGTCCGTCAATTACGACTTAGAATCATACAATGGACATATATAGGAGATCAGCCTAACAATATCCTATGTTATGCACAATATACACTACACTGACTACTCATAACAGTGTTCAAAGGGTGTTCATCTCAGTTTACTTTACATGTAAAGGTTGTTCCAAAATAATTTGGTTTGACTAAAAAGCTCAATTTAATATTTTACGAATAAACATGTTCATTTCTCAAGTTATGCCAAATTAAATAGCAATAACTTTCATGACAAAGATTTATAACATGTTGTTGCACAAAGTGCATAAATTAAATATAAAGCTTGTAAACAAATAAGCTTAGTAGAAGAAAACTTGCCTCATAGATTTTTACGACTTCCTATTCTTTGAATATTCTTGCACAATTTTATAAGTTTATATAAACGTAATTAGACAAGAATAAAACCTTTTAAGTTTTAATTCCGATATTATAACCGCTTATATAGAAGAATAATTTGGACAGTATACTTACTAGTAAAATGAATATTTTATTAAATACTTTAAAAAAATTTAGCATTATAACTGCTTATTAAAAGAGTATTTGAACAAATACTTTAAAACAAAATCAGCATTATAACTGCTTAGAAAATGAATATTTTCATTTTATACTTGAAGAAAAATGGGCATTATAACTGTCTACAAATGGATATTTGCTACTTTATAAAAGAAATAACTTTGACATTATAACGGTTTATAAAATAAACTTTTTGTACTATATATTTAAAATAATTTGAGCATTGTAACTGCTAGTAATAGTATATTATTACTAACTAAAGGAAGGATAATGAAATAAAAGAAATTACGAGAGGCTACCTTTTATAGTGCTTGCTTTAAAAGTAAATCGGGTAGAGTTTCGTCACTTGAAATAAATTTTACTCTCAATATAGCTCACAATATATAATACTAGAGTAACTTTGCTCTTGAAATTCTCTTGGAAATGTAGGAAATAATGAAGATAAGTGAAGGCTATTTATAGAAAATCCAAGTTACATTAATTGCACGTTAGGGGCTCGATAAAATTACACTTTGCACCCTAGGGACCAAGACACCTTGCTAAATGACCAAGACGCCTAATAATTAAACTTAGGACACCTCAAAATAGCACAAAGTGGCTGGCCATTTTGATCCAAAGGTCTAGATTTGATCTTGCTTTACTTTATTCTCATTGGTCGAGAAGAAATCACTTGGATACGTAACTCACGACACGATTGGTTGATACCATTTTACATGGATTTAGTTAGGGTAACTTGCTAATATTTTCTTAGTTTAGTTACCCTAAACTGTGTTTCTTTTCCTTGGCTCCGATTGGTTGAATATGCTTACTAGTTACTTACTAGTTACGCAATTAATTAGATTCCAACTAATTAGTTAATTAATATAATAGATTAAGTATTTATACTTAATAGATTATATAATACATCGTATAATATTCATGTATTACTCGTATTATATACCTCATGAAAGTTTTATATTAAACTCATATTAATCTCGGATAATCTTTCGTATAATTCTTGTATTATACATTACATTATACTTATATTATTCTTCGTATGCTTTCTTATTTGTTTTGTATTCGTCCCGTATTTTTGAATAATAATCTCTGAAAATTATTTTGAATAAAAAAATTATTGGTCAAAATGCATCTACTATTAATAAATATGCTATTTAGGAATGTGAATTTTCAAAATTCGGATAACTATATTCGAATGAATAGTATTTTTTGTCTTATTCACAGGAAAAATATTATTGGTTCATTGGTCTATAAACCATGTATAATTACTATGTTATAAAATGCAAAAAGTCAAAAAGACGAATAAAACTGTTAAAAAAACGGAGAATTTTTTTTTTTCTCGAGAATTACGTTTTTCGTCTTTTTCTCGAATTTTTTTTATTGGCTCCCTAGGTTCTATGACTCGTATAAATTTTATTTCATGAAATGCAAGAAAGTCCCAAAAGGATGTAAGATAGATTTCACGAGCATAACTGATTTCTAGGTTTTAACCCTTAGGATTTAGGTTAACCCTAGTTAGTTCGTAACCCTAACAATTTTTCAATTCTTACAAGTGTTACAGTCGTATACAGAGCCAAAACACAGAATCATACGCATAAATGAATCACATAACACATCTTTTGTGAGGATCCGAATTTTCAGGATTTCTTTAATAATATTAAATGAGAATTTAATGGAATTATCAAGGTTGTTTAAATTATTGGTAATATTTTATGTGATTTAAGGTATGTGAAGGGATTTAATTGATAAATTAAATCTATATAGAGATGGTGATATTTGATGTTGATTTAAATTAATTGAAAAGTAAATAAATTGTTTAAAAATAATTTATTAAGAATAAGAGAAATTTCAGGTAAAGGTACAATAAATTATACAATTAAATTGTTGTGGAAGTGCAGAAATTATGATTTAACAGTGTTACATGGTAATGTGAGATATATGAATTAGAAATGCATATAAATATACATTTGTATATATACGTGTTTGTGTTTAATTGTTGTAATTGTAAACTCCATTAATTATGAAAACAAAGGGATTAATAATTAAATTAACCCAAATTTAAATGAAAAGTTAATGAGGCAGTTAGTAAAATTAGAAATATTGATTATATAATTAATCAATAATTATGGTGCAACTTTAGAAATTAATAAAGAAGAAAAGTAATTATATAAATTATATAATAATAAATTATATAATTTATATAAGGAAATTAAAGTGAAATACGAGGAAAATAATAATTATATAAATTATATAGGAATAATTATATAATTTATACAAGAAGATTAAATTGAATAAGGATGGAAGAAAATTTTTATAAATTGTATTTTGTGTAAAATGGAAATTATTTTAAAAGGGATAGTGTAATTATATAAATTATATAATAATAAATTATATAATTTATATAAGAAAAGTTAATGTAAATAGTAAATAAATGAGAAAAAGAATGTTTTAATTTATTAAAAATTATGTTTATGTATAATGAAATTTTTATGACTTTTATGAGAGGTAATATTTCAATAATGTGAACATGTTAATGTAACATGTTGTCCAAGTAATGAAGTGAAAATGTATGAAAAATAATTTTTATATGTTATAAGAATTATTTTATGAATTTTGGAGGTATAAATTACATCATATAATTACATGCATGTCATTATGCATGTACAAAATTTGTCAAATAAAGTACCTGAAAAGGGTATAAATATTATTTATAAATCAATTTAGGATTTTTGGTGAATTAAAATAAATATTTTATATACATTATATAAAATATTTATTACACGAAATAACTACGCAATGTATTAAATTATTCATTATGCTTGATTTGGTGGCTTATCCGAATTTGGTAAGGTCGGTGGAATTGAGATTTGTCTCCAAATGAATTAAGTGCTTTAGTAATAAAAAGAATAAGAAAGAAAGGAGATAGCATACACACACATAGAAAAGAAAAAAAAATACAACACAAGCAAACATTCTCTCTTTTTCCATCACCACCACCCGAAGCCGCCACCACCCACCACCGACCTCCATAGCCACCAAGAGAGAGGAAAGATTTGGTGCCATCTAGAGGAAGAATTACAAGTCAATGAAGGTATAAAGTTAATTGTTTGATTTATTTGGATATTTATGGATGATAAACTAATTTTATGGAAAAATTAGTAAATAATTAGAATAATTGTTCTAATTAATTTTTGGATGAATATGTGTAAATTATATAATTTTTAGAGGTATTATGTTGGGAAAATTTTTGATCAAAATGGTGAAAAAAATGTTTTGGTTGGCTACTATTTTACTGGAAAGAGGAGGAAGAAAAAAATGGCTACCCGCGCATTGCGCGGTGGCCAAATTTTTATTCTGCTGCTGGAATTAAACGACGTCATTTTAGGACGCTGAAAGGGGAAGGTCGCGCCATGCGCAGCAGCCAATTTTCTCGCCAGGCCAAACGACGTCGTTTGGCTGGCGTTAGTGATGCACAACAAGCCGGCCTGGTCCGGTCTGGCCTGGGCCTGCCAGGCTTTGACCATTGACCAGGCCAAGCCAGGCTTCACTTTTTATCTAACCAAGCCGGGCCAGGCCAGATTTAACCCTTAAATATAAGGCCTGATAAGGCCTGCAGGCCAGGCCAGACCAGGCTTCACTATATGAGAAAATGTTGGACTTAACTATATGAGAATAGAAGCCCAAGCTGATCCACTATGGTTAACTTTAAGCAGATAACCCACAACGGCTATGAATATTAGGGAGTGGCCATTGCCTTACTTATAACCTATTGGTGTTGTGAATTCTCGACTGTTTTTCGATGTGGGGCTAAGGGATGTTGTGCAAAGAACATAGAGCTTGAATACCTGATGTGCTCTTATTAGGCCTTTAGCTGGGGCTGTTGGCTTCCAAGAATAAATGATAGAGAGAATCTTTGCACATCCCATGTTTTAACCGCAAAAGCTGAATACATATTATTATTATGAAGTTATATGTCCCCCGAAAAGAAAGGCTGAATCACACAAATCCTTGAACACTTCACAAAACTATTAGCTAGATAACTTACTTATTCATGTAGGAAGTTGAAAGAAAATTCGATGTGGGACTTGGCATATTGAAATAAAATCAATATGGATTGGAAGTTGAATGACCTTGTTATTTTCCACAGCAGAACTTCAACAAACAACACAACCGATCAACACAAGATTTTCCAAAGCTATTAGCTAGATTGAAAGAGGGACTTAAGCTAATTGAATGAAAATAAATAGCAACGGGAAGGTAAATGACTAACTACCGCAGAACTTCCACAAAGAACCTAACCGATCAACACTCCCACAAAGCCGCTGGCTAGATAGCTTACTTAGCCAAGCATTGATCATTGCCTTATTTATAGTGTTTTGGTACTCTCTGAAAAATCGATGTGGGACTTGACAAATTGAAAGGAATTTAGTAGGAATGAAAAGGTGAATGCCCAAGTATTTCTATCAAACCCAATCCTTAGTACCACATCGCCTAAAACAGAGGAAGCCCCCCCCCCCCCCCCCCCCAATTCCCATCTATAAATTGAGGGACCCCACTTAGTATTTCTATCAAACCCAATCCTTTATGTTTAGTTTAATAAAACTATTAATAGATTGGGGTTATCCAGCAATTATGCTGTTGCAGGCTGGAGGCCAGTTCAGGCTAAAGGTCGGTCCGGGCCAAAGGCCAGGCTTTTGAGCAGGCCGGTCCAGGCCGGATTTGATGGTAAAATACATGGTCTGTGAGGGGTCTGGCGGGCTAGTCTGGCCTGGTCCGGGCTTTGACCAAGTCGGGTCTAGGTCGGATCAGGGTCGGGCTGCAGGCCGCAGGCCGAATGTGCATGTCTAGCTGGTGTAGGGGGAGGCCGCGCGCAATGCTTGGCGTCAGCAACGCTGGAAATTACCAGCGTGCCCCTGGTCTTTTAAGAAAATACTGAATGAGTCCCTAGCCTTGCCAAATGACCGGTGTGCCCCTGAGCTTTCCGAGAAATTCCGATCATGTCCCCAAAGCCACGAAAATTACCAAACTGCCCTCAAAAAGTGATTTTTAATAACAACAAATGTTTAAAAATTGTTTAAAAATTATAAAAAAATTATAAAAAAATACTAAAAATATAGAAATGATGTTTGGGCATTAAATTTAATATTTTTGTAAAAATATTAAATATTGGGGATTAATATTTAAATATTTTAAATATTAATCTAGTAAGTTTAAGATTTGGAAAATGATTAAAATGAAAATTCGGACAACCAAAAATGTTAAATTTTATCCGACGAGTCGGGTTATTCGCATTGAATATGTTTCTATATTAGTTAAATTAATATATTAAGGGAAGAGGTTAAGATAATTAACCCTATTAGTTAATAATTGACCCGGTACCCAAAAATAAATTATCGGGTAGGGTTAATTACATTATAGATGATATTAATTAACAAAATTAATATCATGAGAGGATAAATAATTATTAATGGGTTATTGTATGATCATAGGTTGTACGAGAAGCATTATAGAATGGGTATTAATTAATTCCACAATCCAGGCAAGTTCTTCAGTACTTTTATGTTATATGGTTATCTGTTATGATATGTTAATCCTTGTTCTAAACGCATATAAATTATGTGTTATGTGATCTGTGGATAATATGATAACAATGTGTACTTTGTGAAATAATATGAATATATTTGAGATATAATGCTTGAGTAGAAGCACAACACATGATGTATGACACACACAGAGCATGTTAAGCTATGTGCTACGTGAAGCATGAAAGGTGTAAACTGTTGAACTTGCTGAGCCGTTGTGCTCATTACTTGCATAATATAATTTTTGCAGGTAAAGAAACAAATTTCAGAAATATCGGATTGTGATGGATTTTGCTATAGAAGATTGTAAACATAACTGTTTTATGTTTTCGATATAATACTTTAATGTGGATAAATTGACAAAGATGTATATATGTGTTGTATATAAATGTAAGTTGGATACAGATTGGACAAGTAAAGTTAAATGATATATGGTAATGATTCAAGATTGTTGTTATGATAAAGAGTAAGATATATTTAATTATGGATTATGAAACCAAGAATAATTGTATGGCTATGAATAATATTAAATTTTGAATGTTGAGCTTTATGATAAAGGAAAGAAAAGAAAAAAAGTAAAGGTTGCGATCCAGGGACTAGGATCAAGAAGTTAGATTATTAAATATTTAAATATTTTAATACAATGAGTGAGAAAAGAGAAAAATTTATACCGAAAAATTTAGTAATTGATGATTTATAAGATCAAGTAAGGGTTTAAAATAAGGTGATTAAAGATTATTAACGAACTGAAATTTGGACGTAAGGTAAATAATGTATAATAAATATGAAATGTAAGGTAATAAGGTTTGTCGAATTTTGGGGTCGTTACATCTTTGAGGCAAAACACAACCTTTATTATTCATATAAAGTTGGACTACAAGATTCTCAGAAGTTTGGAACATTACAGGGATTGCCACATCCGTCATTAATTTGTGATTATGTGAGCGGGCAAGCGTAACATGGAGTAATAGTGAACCCATCCAAGAGTCGCAAGTATTGATTGATTCTTGCATAATAAAAAATTTCAAGGAATGGGATGGTGCTCATGCAGACCTGAAAGGTGCGAGATTTATTTTGACAGCTCATTCTTCAGACACAGAAGAGCTTTTTGCAACATCACCTCAGCAGGAAGACGCCACTACTTCACAACCTGTGGAGGGATCATCTTCTTCAGAACCAGCTACACCTGCAAATTCATCTTTCAAGAAGTTTAATATGAAATTTAGAAGATTACAAAAAAGGATGGATCGTTAAAACAAAAGGATAGCTCAACACCAAGGAATCATGCATGAATATAATGTGGGAGTTGCTTGGGCGTTGGCTCAGGCATTCTCAACAATCCAATTTCTCAATCCTCTTATGCTCCCGGACTAGCCACCTTCCAACTTGGAGATTATAGAGGACGGTCGTGATGATTAACCAATTTAAGGGATGTCTTCTAATTTTGTATTTCAATATCTTTTACATTGAGGGCAATGTATATCTCAAATTTGTGTGTATGTGTGTGTTTTATGTTGCCATGTTTAATTTGGTATTGGATAATTAGGGTAGTAGGTTGCATATGTAGAATAGATGCATGTAATTTAGGATTAAAAATAAAATAAAATAAAAATTCAAAAAAATCTTCTTCCTTTTTTTGCATTTAAGTTCATTAAATTTTGGAATTTTGTGGATATATTCACTGCAAACCTTCACGTGAAAACTAGTCCATATAGGGTAACTATAGGGTTTAAAAACTTGTTACACGTGCTAAGTGTAACCGTAATACCTACAAAAATTAATAGTTTAGATTGTGTTTTATTTTTCATGTTATTAGTTAGTTACTTGAGCAATTAATCGTTTGAATTAGGATAAGGCCAATGATAAGAATTTGATTATTCACTGTTATTGAAGGGAAATTGATGAACATGCGGGATATATATTTTGACATTTGTGCTAATTTTTCGATATTCATAATTCTTTTGCATTCATGAGCACATACCCTACTGTTTGATTAGTTGTTATTTAGAAAACTTATTAGGTTAAATGTTTGTGAGGATTACCATTGAAAATTTAAAGTTTTTATTTGAACATTGTTTCGTGCTAAGTTTAGTCTTTCATATAAGTTTAGGGGAATGCTGGATAATATTTAAATTTGGGAAAAATAATAAGAAAAATATATAATAAATATTATAATAACTTGATTTAGTCAAAAAATTGTAGCCTTTTTTACTCGAATAAGTTAGCCCTTAGGGGTGTCTCTACATCTAGTGCCCTAAAGCCAACTTGTGTTAGGAGTCATTGGTCGAAAGTTTGTTACATGGGCAACAATGAAAAGCCTAATAAAAATAAAGATTGCATAAGTCAAGAATATAAAAAAATATGAGGGTGAAATGGAGCGAAAAATGCATTTATCCATATACACGTATGCAAAGCGAAACGAAGAAAAATTTGCGCTTGCTTAAGAAAAATAAAAGTGCTTACATGTTAAATCCGTACAAACATGTATTTATATGATTGTCTTGCTTAGGCATTATTGATGTGTAAAATAAAATTTAAAATTTATAATTTAAAATGGGATCTTTCTTCAGGTGTTTAATTGTATATATATGTTGGAAAAAATCTTCGAAAAATAGTTTTAAAAATTTAATAAAACAGGATCATCTTTATGATTTTATATAAAACAACAATTATATATATACCATGTATCTAGAGTACGAATTGTTACCTAGTACTTGGTTGGATTAACACGTTTAAATTTTCGAGTAATCTATAGTATCCTCAAAATCTTTCTTTCTAAGACCTTATGCTGAATCTAGAGTGTGGTCTCCAAAGCATCATTCTGAAGAAAAAAAATACTTTTACGTGCTTTTCCTAGAAAGAGAGAGAGAGAGAGAGAGAGAGAGAGAGAGAGAGAGAGAGAGAATATGCTATTTGGTCATTACTCTGATTTGGAATAAAACTTACTCACCGCGTATCTGAACAATGATATATTTATATCTTTATCGATCATTATCTTTCTAATAAAACTGATTCATATTAAGCTAGGATGAGAATCTTAAGGAATTCTTATTTTGACTCAAATACTTATTTATATATTATTATCTAATAATAATATACTAAATAAATATTAATCATAATTAATTTCATTAAATAATTGTAATTGCACTTCAGTCTAGGAATTAATTAAAATAAACCCTTTATTAATAAACTGTAAATATTTCCTCTATAGATGTACATAAATATTTCAGAATTAAATATAATCCCAATATATTTAAATTAATTTCATAAATCCATAATTTATCTTCATTTAATCATAAATTGATTTAACAATTAAATTAATCATTTTAATAATAAATATTAAAAGACTTGGCTAAGATTCTATGATCAATAATAAATTATCTTATGAAATTTTTTATAGATATTTTGATAGTAATAATGTTCCTGATATAAATTAAATATATTAATTAACATTCCGATGTATTAATTAACATAATATAATTTCACTCATTGAAATATTAAATTAATATATATATATATAACAATATTAAGTTCATTATTATTTTAAAATTAAGAAACATTCACAAAATAGTATTTATGTGAAAATATTTTATAAAAAAATATTATTACATGATCCATTTAATGCACACCGTTAATGCATTAGTACTTTAATTAGAAGTCCAACTTTCATGATCAAGATAAATCATCTCTATTAAAGTACTATAACCTACATGATAATATCTCCAAATTATCATAGGTTATAAACCATTATATCTTTATTTATATATATTTGATAGGTAGGTTTTATACCTACTATTTCGATGCCAACTTGCTTTAACTTTCGCTTGTTCTCATTAGTTTTTATTACTTTTCATGCGTTTACGTCTCTTTTGTAGGTTTCATGCTCCATAGCTTATTATTGGCCATTTCCGCCTTTTTGTGGACAAACCGGCGTGTTTTGGACTAGAACTTGTGCGGGGAGGAAGAATTGCAATTTTTGGGACAAAAGTGGCTCAATGCGGGAGTGATATGCGTGATGAACGGGTGCAGCAGAAAAGATGGCACAGAGTCCAAGACTGGTGCACGGCGCAGCTGCGCCGCAATCCTTCACAAACCCTGCGCAGCTGCGCAGTAGCTCTACAAGCTGTTCGACTGGTGCACGGCGCAGCTGCGCAGCGCCTCTGATGCCTCTGTGACTGCCGTGAGGCGCAGCTGCGCCCCATTTCAGTACAATCCCGGCGCAGTTGCGCCGGTCCTTCGCTCCAAAATCTGAGAAGACTTATTTTAAACGAGCCAATTGTAATCTTCTTGCTACAGTGATCGGGCATGAAGCGTTTGAGGCTATATATATCAGTAGTATCAGTCCTAGCCAAGAAGAGAAGATAGGAGATAGAAAAGCTAGGTCAAAAGGAAGAAGAGAGAGTGCATTGTTGATTTTCATTCTTTGTTTTCTTTGTTCTCTCTTGTTCCTTGTGATTTAGCTAGAGTAGTATAGCTTAGAGCTGGGCATTGGACATTTGAAGCATTGTGTCAACCTTGTAACTTCGGATTTGAAGAAGAGAAACCGAGTTTTGCATTTCTTAACTTTGTTTTCTCTTTCTTTTCATTTGTAGCTTCAAGGTATGAAAATATGTGGATGATGGTTGTTATTTCTATTATGAACTAACTTCTCTTATGGGATTATAATGAAACCTAGGGTTTAATTCAATTTGTATGCTTCCTTGTTTTGGCTAAATGATTATGTATGGATTGTCTAATGTGGTTTGTTTTAATTGTTTAAATGCTTAATCATCATTTACCGTGTTAACTCACACGGAACCGAGATGGGGAGTGTGAGTTTAGAACCGACCATGTTAGCTTGTGTTCATGATTTCACATGACGTTGGATTGCATGATTAGTGCTAAGGATAGACATAACCGAAGCACCGCACGTAGTCTTTTGAAAACCTGTGCTTAAACCCATTTTTCTCTAGGTCACATAGACATATAGTGATTTATTTAGCTTGGGTGTTCTTTCCCGTTCTGTTGCCCTTTGGGTCGGATCTGGGTTGGATATGGGTATGATGCAACGAGAGTTGGTCATACTTTAGTTTCGTGTTTTCGACTAACAATCTGTAATAATCAGTTAGGTTTAACAGGAAGTAGCACAGTTGAATGACGCCCTAGGTGAAGTTATAATCCCATACCTCCTTTGTCTGCTAAAGTCGTTTATTAATTAGTTGTCTTTAATTTTCATAACTTAAATTCATTTCACAAATCCTTAATTTACTTGATACTGTTTAAAGAAACCAAAATAGTTATAAAGCTGCTGCATGATAGTGTAATAGCTATCCATAGTCCTCGTGGGAACGATACTTTACTTACTTTATATTACTTGTTGACCACGTGCACTTGCGTGTAAGTGTTGATTTGTCATACGCACGGTTTGACACCCAACAAGTTTTTGGCGCCGTTGCCGGGGACTTTGAGTAGTTTTTATTACTTTCATCGTCAGTTTAAATTAGATTGGTTTATTTAAACAATCTTTTCGTACCTCATTTCTTTTTATCTATTTCTTTGGTTTCAGGTACTTGTGACTTGTGCATGCTAACTCGATCAAAGAAACGTAGGTTGTTGGCTCACAACGACAACGGTAATACACAAGTTCAACAAGTGATTGAGAGTTGCCCTGACAGTCAAGAGAAAATTGAACAGCCAGAAGTCATGGCCGGAGAACAAGAGGCACCTAAACCACTAAGAGACTATGCAACGCCGCGGATAAATGAGTTGCAAGCAAGTATCACAAGGCCGGCAATCACAGCCCTCTCCTTTGAAATTAAACCGAGCACCATTTAAATGGTGAAGAATTCAGTACAGTTTGGGGGAATGGCTAATGATGATCCGAACGATCACTTGCTGAGCTTCTTGGAAATCTGTGACACGTTCAAGTTTAATGGGGTAACGGATGATGCAGTGAGACTCAGACTCTTTCCATTTACACTGAGAGATAAAGCAAAGAGTTGGCTTCACTCATTACCTCCGGGGTCAATCACTACATGGGAAGACTTGGCACAGAAATTCCTGAAGAAATTCTTTCCTCCTGCAAAGACCAATAAGATGAGAAATGATATTTCTATGTTTGCACAACAACATGGAGAGTCATTATATGAAGCATGGGAGAGGTTTAAAGAGTTGCTAAGAAGATGCCCGCATCATGCACTACCCCAATGGATGCAGATGAACACTTTTTATAGTGGTTTGAGTGGTAACACTCGGACTAGCATTGACGCAGCATCTGGAGGGGAATTTATGGCAAAGAATTTCGATGAGGCATACGAGCTGCTTGAGACTATGGCTGCCAACAATTATCAATGGCCTACTTCTAGGCTAAATCAACCAAAAGTGGCCGGGGTTATAGAAGTAGATGCTATCACAGCCTTAGCAGCTCAATTATCAGTCATGTCCAAGAAGATTGATGCAATTGCAGATAATAAAGTGCAGCAGGTGGCTTATGTATGTGAGCTATGTGCAGGGGAACATCCTACAGATCAATGTGCTATCAACTCAGAATCAGTACAGTTTGTGAGTAGCTACCAGAGGCAACCGAATCAGTATCAGAATACATATAACTCTGGAGCTAGGAATCACCCAAACTCATCATGGAGCAATAATCAGAACCATCAACAAGCTCCAAGACCACACTATCCACCGGGATTTCAAAGTCATCAACATGCAGCACAACCGTCCCAACCAGAGAGAAAGCCAGACTTAGAAGAATTAATGCTGAAATACATGGCTAACACTGATGTGTTGATAAAGAGTCAGTTTGCTTCCATCAAGAATTTGGAGAACCAAGTGGGCCAAATGGCCAATTTGCTGGCAAACAGACCTCAAGGATCTCTTCCAAGCAATACAGAAGAAAACCCAAGAAAAGAGGGAAAGGAGCACTGCAAAGCTGTCATGACTAGAAGCGGGAAACAGTTTATGCCAACTGGCGCAAATGAGCCGGCAGTACAAAGAGAAACAGAACAGTTGCACCCCGCCTCAGACTCAGTTGGTGCAGAAAGCTCTAAGGAAAAGGAGGAAGTTGTTGTAGAGACTGAAGCAGGAAACAAGGATCAACCAGAAAAGCCTCCGGTTACTCATACACGAGTCTATCCTCCAGTACCTTTTCCACAGAGGCTTCAGAAACAGAAATTGGACAAGCAGTTCGCTAAGTTCCTGGAAATTTTCAAGAAGCTGCAAATAAACATACCATTTGCAGAAGCTTTAGAACAGATGTCGAGCTATGCTAAGTTCATGAAAGGGATTCTGTCAAGAAAGAAGAGATTGGAAGACTTTGAGACTGTGGCTCTAACTGAGGAATGCAGTGCAGTCTTACAAAGGAAACTACCTCCTAAATTGAAAGATCCGGGGAGTTTCACCATTCCTTGCGAGATAGGGAGTGTGTCTTTCAACAGATGCTTGTGTGACTTAGGTGCAAGCATTAACCTCATGCCATTGTCAATTTACACACAGTTAGGACTTCCTGCACCAAAGCCCGCAAACATATCCCTACAGCTCGCAGATAGATCAATAACATATCCAAGAGGGATTGTGGAGGACATTCTGGTCAAAGTTGACAAGTTCATATTCCCCGCGGACTTCATTATCCTGGACTATGAAGAGGACAAGGATATTCCCATCATTTTGGGGAGACCATTTCTAGCCACGGGGAGAACTCTCATCGATGTACAAAAGGGTGAACTAACAATGAGAGTCCAGGACCAAAGAATAACCTTCAATGTGTTCAGGGCAATGAAGTTCCCGTCCGATGAAGAAGAATGCTTCCGAATGGATGTGGTAGAAAGGGTTGTGGAAGAAGAGTTTCTGAAAATTGCAAGTAAAGATCCAATGGAAACTACTTTGGTGAAGGATAGTGACAGTGACAATGATGAGGCGGGGATGGATGACTGTATCTATGAGCTGGAAGCACTACCACAGGTGAATACATGCAAGATACCTGTTGAGCAGTTAGAAAATGCGGAAGAACCTCCAGATCGTTTGAAACCATCTTTGGAGGTACCTCATACTCTTGAGCTTAAACCGCTCCCATCACATCTCAGGTATGCTTATTTAGGTGAATCAAATACTTTACCTGTGATTATTGCATCTGCACTAACCCCTTTACAGGAAAGTAAGCTGATAAGAATCTTGAGAGAATTCAAGGAAGCTATCGGATGGACAATCGCCGACATCAAGGGCATTAGTCCGTCTTTCTGTATGCACAAGATTCTTATGGAAGAGGACAGTAAACCAACTGTGGAGCATCAGAGAAGGCTCAACCCCATTATGAAAGAGGTTGTCAAGAAGGAGATTCTGAAATTGCTAGATGCTGGGATCATATATCCTATCTCCGACAGTGCATGGGTGAGCCCTGTCCAATGCGTGCCCAAGAAATGAGGGATGACAGTTGTGAAGAATGAGCATAATGAATTGATACCAACAAGGACAGTGACCGGTTGGAGGGTGTGTATGGACTACAGAAAACTGAACAAAGCCACCAGAAAAGACCACTTTCCATTGCCGTTCATTGACCAAATGTTGGACAGACTTGCGGGTCATGAATACTACTGTCTGCTGGATGGCTATTCGGGGTACAATCAGATAGCCATTGCACCTGAGGACCAGGAAAAGACAACCTTCACTTGCCCCTACGGGACGTTTGCATTCAGACGGATGTCCTTCGGGCTTTGCAATGCACCAGCAACATTTCAAAGGTGTATGATGGCCATCTTTTCTGGCATGGTGGAGCAGAATGTGGAAGTCTTCATGGACGACTTCTCTGTATTTGGGGATTCCTTTGAATTGTGCCTGGAGAATTTGATTCTGGTATTGAAACGCTGCATAGAGACAAATCTGATTCTAAACTGGGAGAAATGCCATTTCATGGTACAGGAAGGAATCATACTTGGACACAAGGTTTCAGAGAAAGGATTGGAGGTTGACAAGGCGAAGCTGGAGATTATTGAGAAATTGCCACCACCTACAACTGTTAAAGGGGTGCGTAGTTTTTTAGGTCATGCGGGCTTTTACAGACGATTCATCAAGGACTTCTCCAAAATCTCCAAGCCTTTATGCAGTCTACTAGAAAAAGAGGTCCAGTTCAAATTTGATGAAGACTGTTTAAAGGCATTTGAGCTGTTAAAGTCAAAGCTAACATCAGCACCCATAATTGTAGTACCGGATTGGTCTATTCCATTCGAGCTAATATGCGATGCTAGCGATTATGCAGTGGGGGCAGTTTTGGGTCAGCGCAAGGAAAAGATTTTTCATGCTATCTATTATGCCGGCAAGACCTTAACAGATGCTCAACTAAACTACACCACCACCGAGAAAGAGCTATTAGCGGTTGTATACGCTTTCGACAAATTCAGGTCGTATCTCGTTGGAACAAAAGTTGTGGTGCACACGGATCATGCTGCTATTAGATATCTGATTTCTAAGAAAGATGCAAAGCCGAGACTTATCAGATGGATTCTTCTTCTCCAAGAGTTCGATCTAGAAATTCGAGATAAAAAGGGTTCAGAAAACCAAGTGGCAGATCATCTTTCTAGATTGGAACATCCGGAACAGGATAGGAAGGACGAGGCGGATATAAATGAGTGTTTTCCGGATGAGCAGCTCTTCACTGTGACCTCAGAGATTCCTTGGTACGCTGACTTTGTCAACTACATAGTAAGCAATGTTCTCCCACCAGAGTTAACTCGCCAGCAAAAGAAAAAGTTTTTCCATGAAGTAAAGAGTTACCTGTGGGACGAACCCTTCTTGTTCAGACAGTGTGCAGATCAGATAATCCGCAGATGCATCCCTCACAGTGAGACGTCCAGTATACTGCATGCATGCCATTCTTCTCTCTATGGAGGTCATTATGGAACAGAACGTACCGCATCTAAAGTGCTTCAAGCAGGGTTCTATTGGCCTTCTATATTCAAAGATGCCCACCAGTTTGTAAAAAGCTGTGATCGATGTCAACGAGTGGGTAACATTTCCAGACGAAATGAAATGCCGTTAAATTCAATTCTGGAAGTGGAAATCTTTGATGTTTGGGGAATCGACTTCATGGGCCCATTTCCATCATCGGCCGGAAATCTTTATATTCTCTTGGCAGTCGATTACGTCTCGAAATGGGTAGAAGCCAGTGCTCTACCATCCAACGATGCCAGAGTCGTCCTGAAATTCCTTCAAAGGAACATCTTCACTAGATTTGGCACTCCTCGAGCAATCATCAGTGATGGAGGGAGCCATTTCTGCAACAGGCTCTTCACAGCATTATTAGCCAAGTATGGGGTAAAGCACAGAGTAGCCACAGCCTACCACCCCCAGACCAGTGGCCAAGCGGAAGTGTCGAATAGAGATGTAAAGAGAATTCTAGAGAAGATGGTAAATCCGTCAAGGAAGGATTGGTCAATGAAGCTTGATGATGCACTATGGGCATATAGGACAGCCTATAAGACTCCCATTGGCATGTCTCCTTTTCAGATGGTTTATGGTAAGGCTTGTCACCTTCCAGCTGAGTTAGAGCACAAGGCTTACTGGGCCATAAAAAAGTTAAATTTCGATCTCTCAGCCGCAGGAGAGCAGCGACTGCTCCAACTTAATGAGTTAGATGAATTTCGACTGCGAGCCTATGAGAATATGAAATTGTACAAGGAGAAGGTGAAGCGATGGCATGATCGGAAAATCATCGAAAGGAAGTTCGAGCCGGGGCAAGCTGTACTGTTATTCAATTCCAGGCTTCGATTTTTTCCGGGTAAACTCAAGTCTCGATGGTCAGGACCATTCACTATCAAAACTGTCAATCCTCATGGCGCCATCGAAATTGTGGGAAAAGAGCATGATCGACCGTTCAAGGTTAATGGGCAGCGTCTGAAGCATTATTGGGGAGGCGATATTGATCGCCAACAGTCCTCAATTGCCCTCGAGGAGGCCGAATGAGCCGAAGAATAGTCGAGCTACGACTATAACTAAAGCGCTTGTTGGGAGGCACCCCACTTTTTGTTTTATCTCCATTTGTTAAATTTTTAAATTTTGAAATTGTTAAGCGTACTGTTTGAAATACTCTTGGAGATTTGAATTTTGTTTTTGTGATTTATTTCAGGAGGAGTAGAGCTGAATAAGCATGCATGGATCACAGAAAAAGAAGCCTCAGTTTTTGGGCTGACTGGCAGAAGGCGCAGCTGCGCCGTATTTACACTGCCCAGAGGCGCAGCTGCGCCGGGAAGCAGGACCGGTTTCTGAAGACAGGACACAGCGCAGCTGCGCCGTGTTCCCTTGCTTTTGCTGCGCAGCTGCGCCGCACGCCAGTTTCAGTTTTCGAATCTCTTTTAAAAACCGACCAATTGGCTTCCCTCTTCACTTCTCATCATACCAGTTTCTTATTCCCTTCCTCATCAGATCACGAGAGCTCTCAAAGAATAGCAAACCCTAGTTTCCCCTACCCATTTCCTATCACACTATTGCTCAATATTCTCCATCCATAGAATCCTCCTAGCACACCATCCTCACCTAGCCCTAGTCGAGCATACAATCAGATTACCAACATTAGGGTTGTGTGAAGCAAGTTTGGGGGTTCTTCAAGGTTGAGAAGCAGCGTTTTGACAGAGAAACACATCTAAACCTAACACTTTCAAAATGCCGAAGCGCATCCGTACCCCGTCGTCTTCATCGGCCAGTAGTGATGCGGGGGGAGAAGGCGATGACAGAAACACGCTTGATACCTCCAGATTTGTCAACCTTTCTGCACAACACTATTACTGGGACGTCATGATAACGAAATCGTTTGTGTTAGAAAGGGGCCTCAAGCCCAGTTCTGCGGATGGAGGGTTGCTACAGCAAATCAGGAGCCGTGGGTGGGTTTTGCTGGTGGAAACGCCCTTAGCGGCACCGATGTCTATTGTGCGGGAGTTCTATGCTAATGCCCGAGAGACTCAGAATAGGATTTCATACGTTCGGGGCAAGCAAGTAGACTACTCCCCTCGAGCCATAAACGAGCTATTCAGGATGCCAGCCTTGACTGCGGAGGCGATTCAGTGGACCCGAGAACTGCGGTTCCAGACCAACTTGGACACCCTGATGGAGGAGATGTGCAGGCCCGGTGTGGAATGGAAGGTTAGGCCAGATACGCATCAGAAGGTGCATTTCCCTCAGACGGCCTTGAGCAGGTATGCTAAGGCCTGGTACAGTTTCATATGTGGCAGCATACTGCCGACGACCCACCATCAGGACGTGACTAAGGAGAGGGCGATAATTTTGTATGGCATCTGCAAGGGTCAGAGTATGGATATAGGATACATCATCCATCACTCTATGCTTAAATTCATGAGAGCCAGTACTTCGGGCGGAATCCCGCATGCCTCCATCATTACGCGGTTATGTTCAGCAGCAGAGGTAGAGTGGGGTGAGGAGTCTTCTCAGTTGCCGATGAGGGATATCGATCATACTGTCATTGAGAAGTTCACGATCTGGAAGGGGATGAGATCGCATCCAAGGGGTCTCGGTTTTATTAGGGAAGAGGTGCCGGAGGAGCAGGTTGTGGCAGCTGAGGAGCCACAGGCCGGAGGGCTTCCTCCTGATTTTGTAGCTAGGCATGATAGAGAGATGTGTCGCTTGCAGAGGCGCATGGACGCGATGCACACGGACTTCAGTTCATATACTGCCGACTTCTCAGCGGCATTGACCAGTGCATTCTCTCAGCTAGGCGCGGACGTACAGTTCCCGACCTTCGGGCAAGGAGACTTGTACCCACCGCCAGATTCACCACCCGAGGCCTAGGGGAGTTTTCTCTCACCCTTATCTCCAATGAGGACATTGTTATATTTAAGTTTGGGGGTATTGGGTGCATGTCATATTTAGCTATGTCTTAATTATTATCATATTTTGCTTGTCATTTAAATTTGTAGTTTATGTTTAGTTGCATCGCATTTAGTTAAATTTGAAAAATAAAAATAAATAAAGCATCATATTTATTTCTCGTACTGCATTTAGGTTATTTGCATCTTATTGCATGAATCCTAGCGTTTTGTCGGTCAAAGTCATTTTGGCCTATGATGATACTTGGCTTTGCTTGATCATGTAACGGGGTTGAAAATCGAGTCATAGTCTTAGTGTCATGTTGATTTACGATTCCTAACTTATTTGACTCTGATATAACCGGATAGCACTTATTGTGTTATCGTTTTGTTTGGTTTAATCTAAATATGTGCATAATTGTCTTCTGGTGGAAATTTTTTTTTTTTTTTTTTTTGTTAAAGCAATAGAAATTTGGTGTATGGGTTGTGTCGGCTATTATAACACAGAAATCAAGTTTGGGGGTTAAGAGAGCTATAGCGTGAGATGGAGCGTTAAAACGCACTCACACAAAAAAAAATAATAAATAAATAAATAAATAAATAAATAAAAAATAAAAAAAAATAAAAATAATAATAATAATAATAATAAGTAAGCACGTTGGCTAGTTTAGTTCTGTGGCCGTAGATACTTGAGTTAATAGGCCCGTAGGGGTGTCTTTACACCTAGCGCCCTAAAGCCGACTGGTTTGGGAGTCGTTGGTCGAAAGCTTGCTACATGGGTATCTTCGAAGCCTAATAGGACTAGACATTGCACAGCCGGGTGTAAACGCGAGATAGTGCATTTATTGCCCTCGTGGTTGTATATAAAGTCGGTTAATTCTGAATAACCCTGATATTGATTAATGTGAAGTCATAGCTGACATTTTTCCTATTATCGTCTTTCTTGAGTTAAAACTGTGATTTTCCCTCTAAGAAGCGCATTATGACAATATTTGCATCATACCAACCTTAATGATGGCCAAGCACACTACACACTGTATCAGTAATAATATGTTGTGGAATTGTCGATTGATATGACCTATTGACGGTTTCTTGGTTAGATGCTATGTTTAATGATCTTTGCATCTTTTCTGAGGCTATTCAATTAAGCTTTGTACTGACTGACGTGGATTCACTTGCATGTAGCGTAAACTGCATTTGTAGCTTAACTTGCATTTCATTTTGCTTATTATGTAGCTTGAGGGCAAGCAACGGGTTAAGTTTGGGGGTATTTGATAGGTAGGTTTTATACCTACTATTTCGATGCCAACTTGCTTTAACTTTCGCTTGTTCTCATTAGTTTTTATTACTTTTCATGCGTTTACGTCTCTTTTGTAGGTTTCATGCTCCATAGCTTATTATTGGCCATTTCCGCCTTTTTGTGGACAAACCGGCGTGTTTTGGACTAGAACTTGTGCGGGGAGGAAGAATTGCAATTTTTGGGACAAAAGTGGCTCAATGCGGGAGTGATATGCGTGATGAACGGGTGCAGCAGAAAAGATGGCACAGAGTCCAAGACTGGTGCACGGCGCAGCTGCGCCGCAATCCTTCACAAACCCTGCGCAGCTGCGCAGTAGCTCTACAAGTTGTTCGACTGGTGCACGGCGCAGCTGCGCCGCATTCCTTCGCATTTGCTGCGCAGCTGCGCAGCGCCTCTGATGCCTCTGTGACTGCCGTGAGGCGCAGCTGCGCCCCATTTCAGTACAATCCCGGCGCAGCTGCGCCCCATTTCAGTACAATCCCGGCGCAGCTGCGCCGGTCCTTCACTCCAAAATCTGAGAAGACTTATTTTAAACGAGCCAATTGTAATCTTCTTGCTACAGTGATCGGGCATGAAGCGTTTGAGGCTATATATATCAGTAGTATCAGTCCTAGCCAAGAAGAGAAGATAGGAGATAGAAAAGCTAGGTCAAAAGGAAGAAGAGAGAGTGCATTGTTGATTTTCATTCTTTGTTTTCTTTGTTCTCTCTTGTTCCTTGTGATTTAGCTAGAGTAGTATAGCTTAGAGCTGGGCATTGGACATTTGAAGCATTGTGTCAACCTTGTAACTTCGGATTTGAAGAAGAGAAACCGAGCTTTGCATTTCTTAACTTTGTTTTCTCTTTCTTTTCATTTGTAGCTTCAAGGTATGAAAATATGTGGATGATGGTTGTTATTTCTATTATGAACTAACTTCTCTTATGGGATTATAATGAAACCTAGGGTTTAGTTCAATTTGTATGCTTCCTTGTTTTGGCTAAATGATTATGTATGGATTGTCTAATGTGGTTTGTTTTAATTGTTTAAATGCTTGATCATCATTTACCGTGTTAACTCACACGGAACCGAGATGGGGAGTAGTTTAGAACCGACCATGTTAGCTTGTGTTCATGATTTCACATGACGTTGGATTGCATGATTAGTGCTAAGGATAGACATAACCGAAGCACCGCACGTAGTCTTTTGAAAACCTGTGCTTAAACCCGTTTTTCTCTAGGTCACATAGACATATAGTGATTTATTTAGCTTGGGTGTTCTTTCCCGTTCTGTTGCCCTTTGGGTCGGATCTGGGTTGGATATGGGTATGATGCAACGAGAGTTGGTCATACTTTAGTTTCGTGTTTTCGACTAACAATCCGTAATAATCAGTTAGGTTTAACAGGAAGTAGCACAGTTGAATGACGCCCTAGGTGAAGTTATAATCTCATACCTCCTTTGTCTGCTAAAGTCGTTTATTAATTAGTTGTCTTTAATTTTCATAACTTAAATTCATTTCACAAATCCTTAATTTACTTGATACTGTTTAAAGAAACCAAAATAGTTATAAAGCTGCTGCATGATAGTGTAATAGCTATCCATAGTCCTCGTGGGAACGATACTTTACTTACTTTATATTACTTGTTGACCACGTGCACTTACGTGTAAGTGTTGATTTGTCATACGCACGGTTTGACACCCAACAATATTACATATGATTTATATCTTCTGTGTATAATACTTATTCATACACATAAATCATAATATATATATAAATTTTGAAATTTATATAAACAAAATAAATGACTATTTAATGAAAGACGAATGATGTACTTTTATTAATAAATAAATGTCCAACATAAATAAATATTAAATAAATAGATAAATAGAATTTTTATAGCTAAAATCCAACAGTATGAGTTTATCTAAATTCTGACTAGTTGAAATAGTGGGACGCACACACATACTATAAAGAATCTTGAGTATTTGTGGAATTAATGATTTTGTTGGGATTTTAAATTTCGTGGTGTTTTAAGATTTTTCTTGAGTTATGTTACATAATTTTGAGGCCGCTAATCCAATTTATGTTAGTATATTGCTTGAGTATTTAGTTTGTAGTTTTATTTTTATCTTTATAGTTTTGTTTTTTGTGTTTTGCTTGAGGACAAGCAAATAGTCAAGTTTGGGGGTATTTGATGATTAAGTTTTATATCTACGAATTGGGTACTTTGGACTTGATAATTTGTGAGTTTTCATATCTTTTTAGGCTTTGTTTAACTCTTTTTTTTTTTTTTGTGTTTTTCTTTGATTTTGTAGGTAATGGGACTTTAGTGGTAAAAAGGACCACAACTGCGCTGGATGAGGACCACAACTGCGCTGGAGTAAAACTGAAGCAGCAGACAAAATGGAACCTGGAAGCGCAGCTGCGCTTGGGAAGCAACGCAGCTACGCTAGGCAGTTAATGAAGGAGCGCAAGTGTGTTGTGTTGGGTGCAGCTACGCTGGGATGCAAATTCAGTTTTTGTCAGAGTTATTTTGTGGGTCTTAGACGTGATTTTAAGCTTATTTTAGAGTTCTACTTGCATGAAAACATTATTTTGGCTAGGGGTTTGTACGTGGATTATAAATAGAAGACTTATAGACTTAGAAGAATATATCGAACCCTAGAGAGGCCAAGGAAAAGTGCAGAAAAAGGAAGAAAGCAAAGAAGAACGCAAAGAAGATTTGCAGAGATTTGGAGATTAAAGTGGGGATTGGGATCAACTATTATAGTTTTTCTATTCTCTTGTTTATCTTTAGTTTTTTGTAATCTTTAGGATGTACTTAATTATTAATTTGATGATATTTTTCCTTAACGCTATGAATTAAATTTTAATTTAAAATTGCAATGGAACCTAGTGCGTAATTTAATTTGTTAACTTCCTTTTTAATTTGTGTTAATTATTCATGGATCGTTTATCATATCACGTGCTTGTTAATGAATAGTCTGGTCAATAATTACCATGATAATCTATACAAAATTAGAAGATGGAGTATAGGTTTAAATCTTGGTATGATAACATCTATTCATAAAATATGTAGATGATTTATATGATTAGTATATAGGATAGGTATATACCTATATATCTTTTGTAGCCATAAAGAGAATCTGAACTTAAAATCCTAATCAACATATTTCACATAGGAATATAGTGATTTAATTAATTAGGGTGTTCTTTGTTAATTTTGTAGCCTTAGGGTTAGATTTAGGAGGATTGGTTTATATGTCTATCGGAAGAAGCATATAAATACTATAAAAATTCTCAGTTAGCGATCCAATTTAATTAATCAATTAAAAAGGGAGTGAGTTGGTTTAAATAAAATACTAGGGGAAGTTGTAATCTTAAGCTATCTATTCTGCATTTATTTCGTGGTTAATTCTTTTAGTAGTTAATTTTATTTAGTTTTAATTTCAACTTTGAAATTTTAAATCATTAGTTTAAATATGATCAATTTGATTAGTTATTAGTATTGATAATTATTAATTTATTTTCTCGTGGGAACGATACATTGCTTACTGAATATTAAAAAAACGAACGCGTATAGTTGCGTGTTAATTGCTAATTAAAATTAGGCAAACACATGGCTTATTGCAGCATACAAAATGATTTTCAAATAAAAAGCGATAAATATTTTTTAAAATTAATTAAAATAGGTTATTAGATTCACTAAGTTAAAATTGAAAGTAATTACGAATTTCAATTTCGAAGCAAGAAAAGATTTAAAATGATTTTCGAAGTATCACCTTAAACAAGATTTTTCGAAAGCAGCAATTAAAATGAATCTTTCAAACTAAACCAAACTACGATTTCTAACGATGTCATTCAAAAAGCATTTTCATAACAAATCAAAACAAATCTTTCTTCAAAATCCTATCAAGTTCGCAAGCATCAAATTTCGAAATTACTTTCGAAACGATACATTTTTTTAAATGATTTCAAAACTACTCCTTCATTACAATAAGGCATTTTAGGCAATCCACTCACAACACCATTCATATAGGCATACACACACTTTAAAGGGAAAATATTAAAATGTGATAACACCATTCACAGAAGTGGAGGGTAAGTCCTCGAACTCTCTGAATCTCGGTTGAAAATCAATTAATCGGAGTTACAAATGGGCTATCTCGATTTACAAAAAAATGTAAAATTTGGATGAGTTGGTACATCAATTTAAACTTTTACTAACTGACGACTTTAATCAATCGGCCCATCATTAAATCAACCTTTCAAAACTTGTCAACATTTATGCCGATTTTTCCCTAAAATATCACCCTTAACGAAGCAAACAATAAAATAAGACAAAAAGGGTAGAACAACGACAAATAGGAAAAATCCCCGGCGACAAACACAAATTCAAATTTTACCAAAAAATTGTTGTTCAACAGATTTGATCCCAAAATCTCAAATTTGAAAGCTCTTTAGTTTTCTCAACAAAGAAGTTATATACCTGATCAATCCATTCCCCCAACAAAAAAGTTATAAAATTTTAATATTAAGATTAATTTTGTACAGTTGCTAAAATAATAAGTAAAATTTCTGACTATAACCAAAGAGAAAAAAGAATGTCATATTTCAAATGAAAGAGGATTAAAAAGACATGAACATAAATGCAATAAGCATCAAATTAACTTAACAAGGAAGCAGTAGTATACCCCGGGGATTGCAATGGCAAAGACGCCAAGCGGTCAAGATAGTCCCCTTAACAACTCCATATTTCTTGTTAGCAATAATTGAATTGAATAATGTGGGAAGATAATGGCGAGATTTTCCCGGTTTAAAAACCCATTTCTTAAATGAAAAATATGTCTGTCTTTTTAGAATTTGTTGGGAGAATCAATTGATCAAGTATATACTCTATTTGTTGGGAAAATTAATTATTTGTGCTACGTTTGAATTGAAAAAATAGAATTGATAAATAAATAAAATAGAAAACGGAATGAAATAATGAGTAGAATGATTCATTTAATTTATATCTGAAATGAGTTATTCTATACATTCTCTTAAGAAATAAAATTCATAAATTTGATAGGAATATGAATAGTTCATTCTCTTCAAATGAAATGACCAAATGTAATATTTTTTATTTTATAAAAATGAGTCATTTCAGTATCATATTCATTTAAGCAATTCAAGCATAGCATTAAGCCTGTGATGGTAAGATGGTTTTATGACCAACATTTCAAATCGGAGGTTTTGAGATCGTAGATAAGTCGATGCACACGTGACACGGTTTAATATCTAATTTTTCTTTTGGCTAAATTTGAGTCTCTATTAAATTTATTTTATATTGATTAGTAAAAAGAGAGTCAATATCTAAAAAATCTAAAGTTGATAGACCCATTTGCATTTTACTCCGTTATTTACCTCTTAAGAAAGACTAGTTGGTCAGTATCCACACAACACCTACGTACAGTCCAATTGTTTTGGGAGACATGGGATTGCGAATTTGTGATCGTCTATAGTTTTCAGTAATGGCTTCGTATCCACTTTGCTTTACCCACTCAAAGCAGACACTTTTCCTTCAAAACATACCAACTTTATCTATCCCCAAATCAGGCTGCCTCTTCTCTACATTAGCCTCTTCTTCTTCTATTCGTCCCCCTTTTATTCATAATTCCATCCGAGATGACATGAATAGCTCAATTGGTAAGAAATTGCCAATTTGTTTGAGCAAGAGAATGCTGAACCTCTCCCTTTTAACAGTGCTATTATCATTTCCTTTATCAAGGTTCTGTATTTCCATGGCTGAAGAGTTAGAGCTTCAGAGATACACGGATTCAATTGAGGGTTTCACTCTTCTCATACCCTCTTCATGGATTAAGGTTTATTTCCCTAACCTTCTCTCATATACTCCATTTTATCTAGTTGTTATATTATACTCCCTCGTTTCCAAAATTTAAGATCATTTTTAAGTTTTTGAAGTTAATTTTTGATATTTCCAAAATCATAATTGATACAAATTTGAATGTTGTAAATTATTTAAAAGTACTACTAAACTATTTCAATTTTAAATTATAAGATCACTTTTGAAAGTTAATTCGATACATTTTCAAACTCTAATTTATAATGATTTATTAAAATTTATAAAACAATAAATTAATATTTTTAGATATTTACGATATCTATAATTGTATCGATTAAAAGTAAAGAAATTTACATTAATTTTGAATTTAAAAATGTCTTAATTTGACCGTAAGAAGTCAACAATGATATTATATTTTGGAAATAAAGAAGTATATTGTTTCATAATTGTTGATGATGAGTATTTTAGTTTGATATTTCATTTTGGTGTAACTCTTTATTTATTGTTAACTATATTGACGTATAACGGTTTATATTATTGTTCTGTTCTCTCTCTTTCTCTCTCTCACATACTTGTTTCAAGATTAGAGATATATTTCTAAAACAATTGACTTTTAAGGAAATTTTATGTTTCCGAACGTATTATTAGCATTTGTTAGAAATGCGTTAGTGGTGGGACGAAGTTGTGACATGTTTGGATAGTCTATAATTAGAATTCAGAATTGTGTCTCTAATTTAGAACGGACTAGAAAGGAAAATGTACATTTAATGTTGAAACGAAGGAAGTACATATTTCCTGTCTTTTTGCTTATCTTGTGATGAATTTGGTTAGCTTTTGGGTTGATTAGGTTGAAAAAGCAGGGGCTACAGTTCTGTTTGAGGATGCAAACAAGGGAGCTAACAATGTAGGGGTGGTGGTTAGCCCAGTTCGTCTTACAAATCTTGGAGAATTTGGGACCCCTCAATTTGTGGCTGATAAGCTAATTCAGGCGGAAAAGCGGAAGGTACATTGTTAGCCGTTTTTTTGGGAAAATGTATGATATTTCATACATTGACAAGTTTCATCTACTTATCTTTTGCATCCATAGATTTTTTTTTCCTTCAGCAAGTAATGTTTAGTACTATAATTGAATAAAGGATGCAAGTTTACAAGGGGCACTCCCCAGGTAAATACAATAAAAGCAGAAAACTATCTTAAATGACAATAGGTTTATACTACAGAAAGCATGCATTGAGGAGAGATTTATCAAACTTGACTCAGTAAGTAAAGAAACTGATCTAGACTTTTAAAGTTCTAAATAAGCTCACATAACAATACAAACTGAACCTTTAAAAGTACAACAGAGATTATACTCCACTTATCTTTTGCATCAATAGTTGTTTTCAGAAGAAGTTCTATGAATTTATTTTGAGTATGATTTACTTTGTTTATTTATTTATTTTTTTAATTAATTCTTATGGGTTGCATATGTTTTACACTCTATATTATCTTTCAATTTCAATTGGAATATTCTTTTTGTTGTTAAATTTCTTTCGCACTTCCCAGTCATTTATTTTATCATTTCAAGTAAAAGTACTAGTTCTTGCTGTTCTGTACAGAAATTTTCAGTGTTTCAGATGCGTTCTCATATTTATAACATGTGACAGCCCATTATTGTGGTGTGCATAATTTGACTGCATACTTAGGTCATGCAAACAAGTAGCAACAAAAGGAGTCAGATAATCTTGGTTCAAAGTCGAGATAGCGGCATATGTTTTGGAAGAATTTTTTTTTGACCTAGTATCAGTTTTGGTTTTGGTATCGGGCGATACACAGCACTATGCTTGTTAGGAACTTCAATTTTTCTTTTAAAAGTTATGAAAAAATTCTAACTAGTAAGAAAAACAAGTTGTATCAATTAGATAAACACAAAAACACATCTAGTATACATGGCATTGCCTAAATGATAATAAAGACGGACTTTATGGTAGGCAACTGCAGAACCAGTTTGCAAAGATGAATGCCCTTAGAATGTTAAAGATAAATCTTACACTAAAGGCTTATTATACCAGTAAATGCTATTCAACCCAAAACAAAGGTATGAGTTCATTATTTAACTATTAGAAAGTAATTTTTTCAGGTTAAGAGAGCTTTTTAATGGAAACAAAATGGAGCTAAAAGTTTGATCAAGTGTATTCTTTCATGTGACACCTAATAAAACTTTTGGCTATTACTTCAGTTTCACATGAGCTTGCTTTACCATCAACTTCTTCGGGGAAGTGAGCTCTTATCTTATCAGGATAAATTGCAAATTTTATTTTCTCTGTGCTGCGGTTGTTCCAGACACTGTAAGTTTGCATATTAGTTCCTGATGTTTATACATCTGGGTTATCTTTTTTGTAGGCCAGACAGTTTTTGGTTCTGTACATTGTTCCATAATTATAGATTAATCCTTAATTAAGGAAATCATTGTTTCGTTTCACCCTTATGTTTTTTTCTTCAGTTTTTTAGGGATATTGTTATTGTACTTTTTCGTGTTAAAACTTGGTGCTTCTAAATATATATTCTTGTCTTGTTGTATAGGAAAGTACGAAGGACGCTGAAGTGATAGCATTTTCAGAGAGATCAGGCCAGGGAGGTCTTCAAGTTTACGAGTTCGAGTATAAAGTTGATAGCACCAGGGGAGGGATGAAGAGGATCTTTTCAGCAGCATTTGTAGCCTCGAAGAAGCTGTACCTTCTAAATATAGCTCACTCTGATAAGCCAGAGAGTCCACTTGATGCACATAGAAGATTGACGCTGGAACAAGTTCTTCATTCCTTCGATACTGCATAAACGAACACCACAGTTCATAATCTGTTGCAGTGCCTTCAATCTGTTAACTATTGCATGTGTGTTGACAATAGGTATGCTAGTCATCAGTCTCCATTTAATAGATTTTGGCAATTAGACTTGGTTCTCCTCAGTCCATGTGGGAAGTGACAAAACAACCCTTTTAGTCCTTGTACTCTTCCTTTAGTTTCATGTTAGTCCTTGTACAATTTTTATTTTATAATTGTCCTTGTACAATTTTGTTTGTGAACAATATTATCCTTAATAGGTGTGAGAGGTAATGACATGGCTTTAAAAATAAAAACTAAATGCCAACCTGAAATTTTGAGCTGTTTATGATACTCTGTTCATGGTTATTTAAAAACTTTTTCTAGGATAACATGGTTCCATATTATTAGAGATCCCCATTTAATATAATAGATTTCTCTGCACTTCCATCCTTTGCATATCTAGATGGTGACACTGTATAAGTGGTTGTAACAGTGACTTTTAGTGTTCTATGACTAGGATTCGATTTATGTTCAACAAGTATCATGTGATCATCTCAACTAACCGCTCATCTTATTTTCTGGTGGCATGAACTAGCAGGCTGAATGATCATGCTTGTTGAATGTGAATTGTGCAGATTTCCTACATTCGGCTCAAGGTTAAGCTATTGGTATAAGGTTCATCCATTTGTCTCCAACCTGTATTCATCATTCTGGTGGTCGGGGGCAGCTTGTGAGAGCAGAGATTCAAATAATGATCAAAAACATTTTGTATGCACTATATAGTAATGTTCATGAAGATCACTGTGGTGGGTGTCGGACCTTATGTCCGCTGCTCACTATATTTATCTCATTTTGTAACTATTTTCCTAGGTGCCTTTCCTTGATGAATTCATAGCCTAAGAAGCTAAACCTTCTGAGATGCATTTTTCTTATACAGACCAATTAGAAATGTGAAACCAGGTATTATATTCATTGGATAATGATACGGGTCTCAATTTTTTTGTTTTAAATAGTGTCTTTGTTTATTTAATGCCTAGAGGTACGGTACAACTAATATAATAGTTAGTATTGCATTTAATATTTTTAGATTGAAAAATTTAAAATTGTTGTGAACTCTCAGTTTCATAATAGAATTGAGAGTCTAACTATTAATACAAAAAGATTGATATTCAATTCAGTCATAAATTTATTTTTAGGCAAACATTAGTGTGCTATTCATTTCTAATTTAAAATTAGTTCTTGGCATGTTTGAGCAATTAATTGATTGACGATATCGGGTTCAAATTTATGTAATACAATATTTTTGAGTATCTCACACACTTTTCCTTTATTGACAAAACGGAATGAGGAGTTTGACAATATTTATTTACCTCCAGTATCTCTAACCACCATCAATCAATATGATTCATGAACAGTATTTTCTATAGAAAAGGGGTGGTACTGCAAGTCATTTGATGGGATCTTATGAGGAAAAAAAATGTAAAAATTCAAAAGAAAAACTTTTGCATATATACCAAAAAATATAAAATGAGCCATCTAAGTCCAAACAAAAAAAGTATTGTCATAATACTAACTAAATCGCATCACCATAACATTTTTTCCCTTATATTTTTTCTTGAAATTGGACAAAAAAAAATTTCATACCATGAGTCAGAGTCTACTACAATAGTTACTCTCGATATATCCCGCAAAAATATCAAGGAAATGACACGTAATTGCTCATGTCTGAAGGCACGACGTAAATTAAAATTTCAAAAATACTCTATTATCTAAAGACTTTTTACAACCTAAAATAACTTACAAATCAATTAGAATGAATCTAAATTGTCTCTGTGATTTTTCGCCCAAATCAATTTGCATGTGAAAACATAACGACTGCAATACTCGAAAAATAGAAAAATTATGACGACCCCAAATCCTAGTTCCATAACCTCGGGTTTGGTTCTCACTGTACAATACTTTACTAATAATTAAATACATAATTTGCATTTAAACTTTGCGGAATAATACATAAAGGTTCCTTACAAAAATGTTACAATCTCAGGGTCTATCAACCATAACATAAACAGTTCCTATATTAAGGAATTACAAAAGATTTACCAACAGTAAATACATATTAAACATTTAATTAACATGCATAATTTAATTTAATCTCTGGCTTTCCCTTTCCCCTTATCCTTCTTGGAGCAGTCAGGTCTAGCTAAAAATGGTTCATGATATAGTAAGGGTGAGTAACTAGTTTGCTCAGCAAGTTTAAGAACAATCATAGAGATTTTAATATATATCATGAATGAATGGGAAATAACATCAAGTGTTTCAACAATAGATATAACAATTGTGAAATAAACAAGACTCAAATTTCAATAAACAGGAATATTTGAATCTTAAAATTGAGTGGTCACCAAGGACCACGAACTAACGAGGGTATAATAGAGTTTTCTTTGACCCTTTCAGTAGTTTGGTTTTCAAGGGGATCAACCTATTCAACCCGCTGTATATGCTATACATTTAGTCAACTGGCGCCAAAGTCAGTTTTCCAACATAAAATCTCCTTTATCTAGGGTTAATCAATTCTCAGATTTATTATAAGAATCCGCACCAAGCAATGGTTTGGATAAGCTCTTAAAGGTATTCAATTTATTGAATTTATAAACGCAATGTTTAACTGAACAATTAGCTTAGACATTTTTAATACAGTTCATGAAACAAGAATTATTAAGCTTCAAATGCACCAAGTGCGATTTTATAAACAATATGGATGTGAAATAATTTTAAATAATTACACCACTTCAAGCTCTGGAAATAAATACAAATATAGAAACTTATTCAACAATAATTGAGTAGGGTTAGAGAACTTGTCTCGCGTGTAGATTACTGCTAATCCATTCAATTTAATTCTCTCTGAATAGACCTAATAATTAATCAAGTTGATCTTTAAGTTAGTATCATATATACATTTATATGATAACCTCTTGCAGCTTACACCTCTAACAGTTAACCAAATAATTATATAATTAAGGGTACATAAACATTTAGAAAATATTATCGTTACTTGATAACATTTTAATCACATAGATTCTATATTAATTATTTAATATAGTTCAAACTCTTATCAATTATTATTAATAATTTAATAATATTTAATTAGTCTTAGAATATTATTAATCATTTAATAATATTTTATTTACTCTATAATATTATTTATCATTTAATAATATTTTATTCATATTCTAATATTATTAATTATTTAATAATATTTTATTCATTATCTAATATTATTAATCATTTAATAATATTTATTTACTTTAGAATATTATTAATTATTTAATAATATTTTGTCTAATTATTAATATTATTAATCATTTAATAATATTTTATTAACTTATTAATATTATTACCTATGTAATGATATTTTAATCATTTACAAATGATATTAATTGTTTAACAACCTTTTAATTCCATATTAATATTATTCACCACTTAATAATATTTTAATACTCTTCAAATAATACCAAAAGTTAACTTTTTAATTGTGTTACTTTAGTCTTTATTTTAAACATTTAACTATCAATTAATTACTAATAAACTTCATGTATTGGTTAAATATTTAAACACCTTCATTTTATACTTATTTCAACTTAATTTTTCACCAAGAACTCGACTCGAACCGACTCGGACCAACTCGACCCGACCCGGACCGCAAAAGTCTGCCAAAGTGGCGCGGGGCGTGCTACTATAGGCCTATGAGTGGCACGGGGAGCGCCACTCTTCCAAATTTTTGGACTACCCGACCCTCCGACGGTCATAACTTCTTCATTTTAAAATATTTTGGGGTAATTCTTGAGTCCATTCTTATCAGAATTTCCCCCTCTACAATTTCTCTTTAGATCACCGATCCAAATTCAAATTGGAACAAGACTCAAAATGGCTCACAAGGACAGAGTGAAAACTAACTTTACAAATCCTTGGTTTTATTGGTTCAACTTGAATAAAAATGTGATCTATATGTACAAATGACACAAAATCAGTTTTGTTAACCTTCTAACTTCTTATTTTACAATATTTCATGGTTCAATCACATTTTTGAAAACGTTTGACACGAAATTTAAAGATTGAACCACCTAGGGTTTGAAAACAACATCCTTTACGGTAAAAGCCATAACTTCTTTGTTTTTCAATATTTTTGAAAGCATCAAGTTGGGTTTTCTTTAAAACTCATATATGTAACTTTCTAGCCATAAAAATCCATTTTTCAACTTGTACATTTCAAACTACAATATTAAACATCACATGCTCAACTAGGGTTTTACCGGTAAAGTGTGTTATGAATATTTCTACTAATTTTATGCTTTACACACATACCAAATCATGATATAAATACATCAAACTATGAATATACATATATTACATAGTTAAATACTTCTAGACCATCAAAATGAGTTTTGATAGGTTGAAAATAGATTTTAACCGTTTAAAATCGTTCTAGACTACAAAAATAAAATAAAGAGAAGTTTAGAGCCCTTTTAAACCTTTGTGACTTGTGTGCTCTTCTTCTCCTCCTACCAAAGTATGTGATGATGCTTTGTGACATTCACCAAGCTCCTTCTCTAGCTTTTTCACTCAACACCCAAGTGTATCTCTCAAATACTCACAAATGCTCTCACTTTCTTTTCTCTAGAATACTTGCAAATGACTAACAAACATTTCAAGTATGTGTAGCACTCTATATATAGCCATCTATTAAACCTTCATTAATCTTCTTAATTCACCAACATAGTTACATTAAGAGCTTAAGTTGGATTACTATCTCAATCTCTTTCTTAACATCTCAATCTCTTTCTTAAAATTTTATATCTTTCATAATCTCTTTACCTTAGCCAACATCTGAGAACTATATTTCTCGACTTATGGCTCTCTACTCTAATTCACCCATGTTCATCAAACTTGTCACGTATTTGGACTCAGGAACTTACCATAATTATATGGTTTGAAGAGCTTGTCTTAGTCAGGCCATAGTCACTCATTCGCTAAAGGGGCTCCACCATGTAATCATGAGTCACGAGTTTACCATACGCTTGAGTTTTCAGAACACTCAACTAACTGTACTCCTTCTTACTAAGGTTATAGCCTAAGGTATCATTTACCTAAGGTTTATAACCTCTAGCTCCGATACCAATTGTAACGACCCCGAAATTCGACCAACTTTATTACCTTATATTTCATATTTGTTATTCATTATTTCCTTAACGTCCAAATTTCGGTCCGTTAATAATCTTTAATCACCTTATTTAATCCCTTAATTGATTTTATAAATCATCAAATTTTAAAATTTTCGGTATAAATTTTTCTTTTTCTCGATTCAATCGTTGTATTAAAATATTTGAATATTTAAAATACTTACATCTCGATCCTAGTCCCTAGATCGCAACCTTTACTTTTTCTTCCTATTACCAATATCTTAAATCTCATCATTCAAAATTTAATATCATTTCATATCCGTACAACTATTCCTTGATTCAAAATTTTTGATTAGATATATAATAATAATCTCTGTCATATTAATTATTTTGAACAATCACAGTTCATAATTTAATTATATTCATCCTATCCGGATCCAACATATATGTACATACAAGATATCAATATAAACTTAGCAACTGCATTCACATTAAATTATCTTATTGAAATATAACAATAACATTCACAACCTTCTGTGATAATCCGTCTCTATATCATCTAATATTTTTGAAATTTATTCTTTTCCTGCAAAAATGTATATTAAGCAAGTAATGAGCATAACGGCTCAGCAAGTTCAACAGTGCATGCTTCACGTAGCACATACCTTAACATGCCTGGTGTGTGTCATATATCACGTGCTTGTGCTTCTACTATAACAATATATCTCATATTGCATAAAGTACACATAGTTGTCATGTAATCCACGTATCACATAACACATAATTCCTATGCATTTAACAAGTTTTAACATATCATAACAGTTAAACATTTAACATAAAAGTACTGAAGAACTTGCCTGTATGTCCAATTATTTAATTGATAGCTCAAACCCTTTACTCGATCAACCTATGATCATAAAATAATCAAATAATAATTATTTATCCTCTTATGGTATTAATTTAATTAATTAATATCATCTCTAATGTAATTAACCCTACTCGACGATTTATTTTAGGGTACCGGGTTAATTATTAATTAATATGGTTAATTATATTAATCTCGTCCTTCAATATATTAATTTAACTTAATATACAACACCTTCAATACAGACAACCCGGCTCATTGGATAAAAATTTCACATATTTGGTTGTCCGGAAACTTTATTTATTCATTTTCTAACCTTTAAACTCCTTAGATTAATATTTAAAATATTTAAATATTAATCCCCAATATTTAATATTTTTACAAAAATATTAAATTTAATGCCCAAACATCATTTCTATATTTTTAGTATTTTCTATAATTTTTAAACATTTTTTAAACATTTATTTCTTTGAAAATCACTTTTTGGCGGCATTTTGGTAATTTCTGCTGCTTTAGGGACACAACCGGCATTAACAGAAAAGCTCAGGGGCATATCTGTAATTTTTCGGGCCAAGGGACACGCTCGGTAATAATTGAAAAGGTCAGGGGTAATTTCGTAATTTCGCCCCAAGACTGGGCCGCGCATGGCGAAGCATCCCCTTCCCTGGCTCCGCCCACGCCAAACAACGTCGTTTGACGTGACGAAATTTTCCTGCTGCGCATTGCGCGAACAACCGAAACTCTGTGTCTCAAAACAGCGCCGTTTAATTCTCAGCAACAGAAAAAAATTGGCCGCCGCGCAATGCTTGGGCGACCATTTTTTTATTCTTCTTATTCCTGTTTGTAACAGTAGCCAGCCAAGAATTAAATCCTCCATTTTTACACCATTTTTGTTCTACTTTTCCACAATATAATTACACCAAACATGATAAAATTCATAAATACACTTCCATAAATTATTTAGAATAATTATTTTTATTATTTACTAATTTTCCACAATAATAATTTAATACCATAAATACCAAAAATAATCAAATAATTTCATTTTTATACCTTCAAAACTTTGCAAATATTTCTCCCTCTCGGTGGCTATGGAGATTTTCCAGTGGTTCAGTTGGTGGTGGTCGGGTGGAAGGAGAGCAAGAAAGAGTTTGTGTTTTTTCTTTGTTTTCTTTTTCCTCTTTGCTTTCCTTTTCTTTTTCTTTTATCCTTCCACACACACGCGCACACGCGCGCGCGCGCGCGCGCGCACACACACACACACATATATATATATATATATATATATATATATTCCTAGTGCATGAATAAATTTTAAACACCCACGTTGGCACACAAATTTGCCACCGCCTTTGCAACTTCTTGAAACTTCCGGATTTGGTAAAATAAAGCATCAAAAATATTTTAAACACATTACGTAATTATATCGTGTAATAAATATTTTATATAATGTATATAAAATATTTATTTTAATTCACCAAAAATCATAACATGATTTATAAATAATATTTATACCATTTTTGGGTACTTTACTTGACAAATTTTGTACACGCATAATGACATGCATGTACTTATATGAGGTAATTTATACCTCCAAAAATCATAAAATAATTCATATAACATATAAAAATTATTTTTCGTAATTTTTTACTTCGTTATTTGGACATCATGTTACATTAACATATTCACGTTTCTGAAATATTATTCCTCATAAAAGTCATAATAATTTCATTATACATAACCATAATTTTTAATAACTCAAAACATTCATTTTTCTCATTTATTTTCATTTCTTTACAATTTACACTAACTTTCTTTATATAAATTATATAATTTATTATTATATAATTTATATAATTACTTTATCCTTAATTAATTTTCATTTTATACAAAACACCATTTATAAAATTTTCTTCTATCTTTATTCAATTTAATCCTCTTATATAAATTATATGATTATTTTTAAATAATTTATATAATTATTATTTTCTTCATACATTACTTTAATTTCCTAATATAAATTATATAATTTATATAATTATATTTCTTTCTCAATTAATTTCTACACTTCCTTCATAATTCTTAATTAAATCTAAAATCATCAATTATAATTTCACTAACTTCCTCATTACCTTTTTATTTAAAAATTGGATTAATTTAATTATTAATCCATTAACTTCCATAATTAATAGAATTTAAAATTATCAATTAAACATGCACATTTATATATATGTATATATACATATACATATACATATCTAATTTATATATCTCACATTATCACATAACCTTAATTAAATCATAATTTCTGCATTTTCATAACAATTTAATTGTACAATTTATTGTACATTTACTTGAAATTTCTCTTATTCTTAAAAAATTATTTTTAAACAATTTATTTACTTTTCAATTACTTTAATTCCACACAATTTATCATAACATCTGCACAGATTTAATTTACTAATTAAATCTCATCCCATACCTTAAATCACATAAAATATCATAAATAATTTAAAACATCTTGATAATTTTATCAATTAAATTCTCATTTAATATTATTAAAGAAATCCTAAAAATTTGGATTCTCACATAATTACTCATTTTTGCTTTAAATTTAATGCTTTAATTATGCATATATACTCATAGATATAGATATATATTCATATATGTAATAATGTTGACCAATTTTGACTTTCTATTGGGCTCCATATTGGACCCTAGAATAAAATATATTGGGTTCATCCATTGAATTGGTTTGGGCTCAATTTAAATATCACATTGAGCTAACATTAATTATTCTATGTTACATTTAATTAAATCAGGCATTGGGCTTGTTTAATTAATTACATGGACTAATAATTAAATTAATTACATGGGCTACTAGGTTAATATAATTGACCTAGTTTAATACCTCATTTGGATTAAAAATATAATTCAATTAAACTTGCTTTAATTAATTATAAACCTTGCTTTAATTCCTTAAATAAATATACACATACACAAGTACATTTATTTAATTATCTAATGCACAAGTAATTAGTACAAAATTTTTAAATTCATTTCTAATTAATTGTTAATTGTAATTACAATGACTAATGAAATTCGTGGTCATTACAAAAATGACGTCAATGCTAAAAGGGTGACGCATGTTGTTTACGTGCAGATTATTATTATTATTATTATTATTATTATTATTATTATTACTACTACTACTACTACTACTACTACTACTACTACTACTACTAACTTAATATACTCTAGAGTCCAATGTTGAACCCAAAAGGAAGTCAAAATTGGTCAACATTGATATATATATATATATATATATATATATAGGAGTGTATATATATAATTAAAGCATTGAAATAAACCAAAAATGGGTGATTAAATCCCATTTTTGCTGAGATTGAAGGGGCCCACATGGGGGTTGCTTGATTTTGCTTGTTGCTTCCAATTTACTCCATGTCATAGTAGGTGAACAACCAAGGTCAATCACATTGTCATTCACCTAGTCAATCCATGCTATAGTAAACTAGATTAAGCTTTAAATTCACCAACATTGGTTGATTAGGAGAGTTAATGAATGATTAGTAGAGTGCTATAAATAAGATACTCTACACAAGTTTGTTAGTTCATTTGCTAGAGTTCTAGAGAAAAGAAAGTGTGAGCATTTGAGAGCAAAATAGAGAATACACTTGTGTGTGGTGTGAAATAGCTAGAGGAAGGTCTTGGTGAATGTCCACAAGCATCAACACATACTTTGGTAGGAGAAGAGGAAGAGCATACAAGTCTCAAAGGTTTAAAAGTGCTCTAACCTTCATTTATTTTATTTTTGTAGTCTAGAACGATTTTGAACGGTTAAAATCTATTTTTAACCGATCAAAACTTGTTTTGATGGTCTAGAAGTCTTAAACTATGTTATATATGTATATTATGGTTTTATGTGTTTGTATCATATTTTGGTATGTGTGGAATGCATAAAAATAGTAGAAATGTCTATATTAAGCTTTACTAATAAAATCCTAACTAAGCATGTGATGTTTAATGTTGTAGTTTGAAATGTACAAGTTGGAAAATTAATTTCTATGGCTAGAAAGTTGCATGTATAAGTTTTTACGAAAATTCAACTTGAATCTTTCAAAAATATGAAAAAATGATGAAGTTATGACTTTTATTGCAAAACATGTTATTTTAATAACCTAATGTACAAATAGCCCACATTGTGGCTATTTTTCATAACCAAAACTCTTCCAAAAATTTGATCTAATGATGGAATATTGTAGTTTAAGAAAATATGAATCTATCGATACCAATTGGAGGTCATTTGGATTTATAAATTTAATTTTATTCAAGTTTTAATCAAAAGGAGCAAAAGTTGAAAAATCTGAAAATGTCAATTTAGCAGATTCTGCCACTCAAGGGCCGGGCCCCTCGTTCCTTTGTTATTTTGGAGGCCAGCGCCCTCATCACTGTTCACAAACGGATTTTTTTAATTTTGGGCCGGGTCGGTTCAAATCATTTATGACCAAAATGGGTAAAAATATTTTAAAATTTATATAATTAATTTGGGACCCAATAAAAAGAAAATATATAATTATTTATTATGTGGATATTAAATAATAATTAAGAGTCATGAAGGTAATTAATTACTATTTAATCAATATTAAATAATAATTAAAATAAAAAGAGATAGTAACTAATTATTTATTAAATAATAAATAAAGGGTAATATAATTAATAAAATATTATTAAATGATTAATGATATTTAAAAATGAATAAAATTTTATTAAATAATTAATAATATTAATAAATGAATAAAATATTATTAAAAGATTAATAATATTATAAAGTTAATGAAATATTATTAAATAATTAATAATATTAGAAAATAAATAAAATATTATTAAATGATTAATAATATTATGTAATGAATAAAATATTATTAAATGGTTAATAATATTAGAAGATGAATAAAATATTATTAAATGATTAATAATATTAAAAGATTAATAATATTACAAGACTAATAAAATATTATTAAATTGTTAATAATATTATATAAGTGTATGAACTATATTAAATAATTAATATAGATTTTAT